>CM064876.1:50039602-50423820 GCA_032719365.1 Prinsepia uniflora
TCAAAACGGAGGGCTAAAACCCTGTTTTGGTATAAAATGGTTTTTGAAACTTTTATTCTTTATGGTCCACTCACACATTCTGGTTTTTAACTGCCCTCCAGGTCGTGGAGCTAGCGCGGGGGTTCACGTTGAAGCAGCGTCGGAGGCATAGAATACTCGAGAGTTTTCCTGGAGTGTTTCCAGTTTTCCGTTGTGCGTGTACTTTATGTAGCGGCTTTGTTTTCCTTAAGTTTGGTACTATGCTCTATATAACTGTTGACTCTGGGATGTGTTAAATTTTTCTCCTGCGTTTGATAGAGTAATTTGTAGTTTTCGTGAGGTCTTTTCGGTTTTTCGTTTTGAGGTTGTCAGACGGGAGCAGGGTTTAGTCCCTAATCCTGGGGGATTAGGGGTGGGCCCTGACAGACGGGATCAGAATTTAGCCCTTAATCCCGGGGGATTAGGGGTGGGTCTTGACAATTGGTATTAGAGCGAGGTTTTGTGTGTTCTGCGCGAGGTTTGGTTCCCAGAGTCGTTAGTTCGTCGACTTGGGTGATGTGAGGCTACTGTGGATGTGATGTCTCGACGCGGAACAGCCTGACAGCAACCTGGATACGATAGTAATAGTACGTTTGAGGTGGTTAGGTAGCAACGTTTGAGGGTGCTAGTCGCTCGATACGCGGTGTGAGGTAAGACGTTGTCGGCTTAGGGCCGGAATGGTTAGTGCGTTGGTGCTAGTGTTGGTGTTACTTGATGGATGGACCATAGAGTCGGAGTACGCTAGTAGAAGTAACCTAGAAGGTAGCCGGTGAGCTACGGATGAGTAGGTTGGTCGGCCTGAGGGGCCTGAGAGTAGCTCGTTGAGTTAGTGAGAGTGAGATAATGATAGAACCTACTTAGGAGTCGCTGGTATCTAGTACCCTTCTGTAGGCCACAGACCAATCCTCCTCGTGAACGTTCACCCGCGTTACTCGCTATACTAGTTAAAAAGCGCCAGTCATGTGACGACCCGGAAATTCGAAAAAGGAAATTTTGGAAAAATTGGAAAGAAATGACGATTTTACCCTTGGTTATAGGGGCTAAAAGTTGACCTTTTTTATTGGGACACTTTTTGGACTGGCTGTAAAGACCATTAGGTAGGTCTCGCAACGCTGAGTCAGTAGACAGGCGGCATGCGTCAATCGGAGTCCGAATGGAAAAGTTATGGGTCTCGAACGGCGAGGGGCATTTTGGTCATTTTGTTGGTAAGGGTAAAATGGTAATTTGGCTGGGATATTTGATGAATCGGCCAGGTTGGTGACACAATTGTTGTTGAGTGACACCTGTCACTTAGAAATGAAGCTGGGTGGCAATTGTTACCGCTTGAAATTGAAATAAGGATAAACAAACAAACCTTTATATCCCTATGTGTGCCGTGGTGATCAATTGAACCCCCAAAGCTTAAGAAAATCAACATAGGGGATAGAAGTGAATTAGAGAGAAAATAACGGGAACGAAGAAAAGAGAAAATCGCAAGAAACCTCACGAACCTGAAGAGAAAACCCGAAACTAGTTCTTGGGAAATTGAGATTTGAATTTCGAGTTGTAGGCCAAACCAAGTCGAATTAAGGGTAGAATAAGACTTCTAGGACCCTTATTAGTCGATCCAAATCGAGAAACTCAAGGTTTGAAGCTAATTAAGCCACGAACAGATATGGCGGAATTCGGGAAATCGCGAGCTTGTGTTCGTGTAATTGAAGGTAAGAACAGATGAAATTAGTCTTGGAATTATGTTTATAATGACCCTAGATTACTTCCTGGTTGGTTGGATTTGAGAAATTGATTAAAATTTGATGAAATAGAAGTTAGAACCGATCGGAGATCGATTTGGAAATTGGATAGTTAGAGTTATGAATTCACGAAACTAAGGATACAGACACCAAATTAAGAGTAATTAAACGAAGTCTAATGCAAGAATGAATGAAATTAAGGACGAATTGGTGGACTTCTAACCGGGTTAACACGCAGGTTGAACAACCCATTTTGCAGGAAATTCGGGTAAACAAGACAACTGTAGCAGGAATAATGTCAGGCACGTGGACTTCACGAGCAGCCGCTTGCGGCGGCGCGTAGGGCTTCATCCTCAGGTGAGGTCAACATGACTTCTATTCTATACAATGTAACGAACATTTTAACGTTGGTTTCGAGTCAATCGGACATCGTTTCGATAATGTTTCGAGGGTCCGAAGGCTTATGTTACATTTTTAATTCGTAATTAATTTCCGAAAAAATATGGGAAATTAATATGATATTCATTGAGTCATTAGTGACCCTTAATGATGATTTTGAACAGGATTCATGATTCGTGGACGGTGTGTGAGTGGACGTTTGTTTTATAAACTATTATGCATGCATAGTTAAATGTTTTACATGATTGATTACATGATTTGATTTTCAATGATGTCATGGTGATTTGGCATGATTAATTGTGATTAATGATTATTTTAATAGGTCTTTTGGGCACGTTTTAAGAGGAATGTGCAAATGATGTTTTGGGCTAGGCCCGGAGTCAAAAAAGGTTTCAAAAAGGATATTTTGACTTAGTTCATGAGTCAAGGATTTCGGGATTATTTTAATGAGAGTTTACGGATTTACATGCAATGACATTTTGGGCTTGAGACCCAATTGGATAAATGGTTGACTTGGATTTGGAGTCAAATGTGAATATATGATTGAATTGATATGTGTTTGTGGTATGGATTGTGTTTGTGATTGTAGATACTGGTACATGTCTGGATGATGCGAGTACAGTTCCTGGACGTGACTCGGATGTTGCGTGAGTGCAGTCTCCGAGTATGTGGTACGTCTAGATGGTGTGTGTGCAGTTCCCAGACATGACTCGGATGTTGCGTGAGTGCAGTTCCCGAGTTGGCCTACGCGTAGTGCGGATGTGATTGTGTGATTGATTGTGCACTTGTGAGTGGTGCTGTTTGATGTTGATTTGTTTTTTATTCTTTACGTACTGGTAATGAGCACGGATTTTGGTCTTTGTGGCCAGGTTAGTGTTTTCATGTGATTTGGCTGGAAAACCGGTGATGGTTATTCGTATGCTTTACCCAATGCATGCATGGTGTGATAAGCTGGAGGGGAAAATGGTCTATTTGAAATGTATTTTCAAATGATATTATTTCTGTCCATTCACACCTTTTATGTTTTTATGACCCTCCAAGCCGTGGCACAACGTTCGGGGCTGATCGAGAGGCGGAGGCATGAGCGGAAATCAGTGCAGTTATTCCTTGTCTGACAGGTGATGAGGGGTAGTTTCGGGACTTCAGTTGACTTGTCAGACGGGAGCAGCACCGTGCACGGTTATCAAAGTCCAGTTGGGACGGGTCCTGTCAAGTCCTGTCCCCGAGCTTTAGGAACTTGTGGTGAGGGTGCATTGCACCTAGTCTTTCACGTGGTCGTGGTACACGAGCAAGACACCTAGTTTATGTTCCGAGTATGAGACTTGAGGCAACCCAAGAGTAAATTGATGTGGGTCGACGATATGATGTATTTAGGGTTTCTGCATGACTCATTTGATCATGTTATTGAAATTACTGTTAAATGATGGTTATTACATTTCTCGTATTACGCGCAAGTATGTTACAACTATTTTGGGATTTTAATTTAAAAAGATGGGTTAAAGTATGTTTTATCAAATTTTGGTTTTGCGCTGAAATGGCATCTAGGTTCACTCACTCTTGTGTTTTAAACCCCTCGGGTTGTTTTGGCATGCACATACTTTGAGTAGGCTCAGATGCTACTCTGAAACTCACTCATGCGTGTAGAGTGAAGCTAACGAAATAATCGGGTAATGACAACTAAAATGATAGTCTATGATCATCAATTTAGTTCATCCATGCTCTAAGATTCCATTGTTGGGTGAAACGAAAATGGTTGTCACAAGTTAGGTTTCACCCGACTCTCCAAAACGTATTGTTTTCATTTAAATGGCTTTCGTCATCTAGACGTCATCATCCAGATGTCAGCTAGCACGCCTCGACCTTCATGCCATAAATGGAATTTCCAAGTCAGGTATGTCAATTTGTTATTAGAGCATGGTTCTAGGATGTATCATTAGTATTTTTACGGTTGAAGATACGCTAAAACTAAGCATTAAATTAAACACAAAATCACACTTAACACTTAATAAAAACATATGCAAATTCAAACCCTTTTTTGTAGATTGTAGCATTGATAAGTAGGATCGTTCTTAACCGGGGATTGAGGGTACCTAATGTAACGACTCATCCCGAATTAGCGGGATTAATTAAGGATTAATGACGGATTAACGAGACTAACCGGGGATTAGATGAGGATTAGTTGACGTTCAGGGAAAAATGACGATTTTGCCCCTAGAATGGGCAAAACGTTGACTGTTGGTTCGGACGGCCAAATGGACTTCGGGCGATGACTGTGACGTAGTTCGAGACGTCACGAGTTCATAGACACGTGGCACGTTCGATTCCGACATTCGTTGAAGAAGTTGTGACGATCGAAAGATCGGGGGCATTTTGGTAATTTGGGTGAATAGGGGCTAATAGTTGACTTTTGGCATGGGAGGTCAAATGGCCGAGGGCCAAAGACCGTTACGTAGAGCAAGACGCTACGAATCTGTAGACAGGCAACACGTCGAATTCGAACGTTCGACGGCATAGTTACGGTTCACGAAAATTTGAACGTACGATTGCACGTTTTACGAGACGAGGACTTTTGGCAGCAAGTGGAGCCCAGATATTATTGGACAGGCTCAATGGATGAGTGACAAGTATCACCCATCCATTTTCCAGCCCAAACAACTCATGCATATCCCATTCCTTTTCATCGACCATTTTCCCATTTTCAAACCCAAACCCGATCGCCATTTCCAATCAAATCCAAACCCTTCAACCCAATAACCATCTGTGAGACCCAAGAGAGTGAGATGAGGACCAGATAGATATGGTGGCTAGCAAAGGAAGCACCGCCGTGGACGGCGGAGGAGGAAACCGATCAAGGTAATCGATTTTAACCGATTTAATCCATTTTTCGATTTCAATCATTATGGACGCTTTTAATTGATTGTTTTGAGTTAAATGGGTTAGTAGGAGTGTGTTAAGATGGTTTTGAGGAAGGTTGAAGGTTGAGGAACCCCTAGGATTGTTTTGAGAAATTTGAACCGTGGAAGAAAATTGGACCGGGTGGATTTTGAGGGTTTTAGGTGGTTTTAATCTTGTAGTTAGGTTCCTAGGATTAAATTAGAAGGATTAGGATTGATTAGGAGGAAAACGGGCAAAGATTGGACCGTGTATGGAGCTGAACCGATCACGCCGGTCCAAGTTGCAGTCCTGAATCAAACCGGCCAGTCTGAACTGGCCAAAGGTTGAAGATGAAGTATTGTAGCACGGCGCGTGAGGCCCACGCGCAGTCCAATCCAAGGGAACGTACAGGTGCGTGAGGAAGAATTTGAGGGTGGTTCCAACATGTGAAATCACCATCTATTCGATGTAGTGAACATTTTGGGACTGGTTTCGAGTCGATCGGAGATCGTTTCGATATAGTTCGGGCTGTCCGATTGTTTCGGTACGCGTTTAAAAATAATTAAAAAGCCCAGAAAATTAGGGGGCTTTAGTGAGTTATTAATTAAGTAGTTAGTAACCCTCTAAAGGGATTTGGACAGGTTTGGAAGTCCCGGAGATGATGATTGACCCGGGAGAGCCGTATTGCACGCTTATCGAGGCGACAGCGCAGACGGTCTGTGAGTGGACTTTCTTTCTGAAATCGATGCATGCATAAATGTTTTATATATGTTTTAATATGTATTTTGGGATGCCTTGAGTGCATTTGGTGTGTGTCTTTACGTATGTGCACGTACTTCGAGGTTTTCAGTTTTATACGTGCTTATGTGCTCTTATGCTTTCAGTTTTCATGAAATGGTTTTGAAAAGGTAAAATCAGGCATGAGACCCAATTGGATTTGGTTTTGACTCGAGCATGAGACCCTATTGATAACCCGTAGGTGTGAGTCATGGTCGCGACGGGTGTTGTGTGCACGGCGACGGACGACGTGACGCTCGCCTCCGGGTTGGGATACGTTCCTTCCAGAGAGCTCACGATGCACGTCCCGTTGCCGAACAGCCACTGGAGGCTCAACTTCGGAGTGATGATGGTTTAGAGGATCGATCGGCGACGTGTGCACCATGGTCTCGAGATGGTCGCGGCAGTGATGTGTTCAAGGCGACATACTAGGATTGAGAGCGGTTCTGGATTGATGGTTGCACACATCGGTATGATTGGGATCGTGACTAACCCTGGGATATCCGGCTCGATGCCCAGTTGATTTACGAGTTCAGGTTCGATGACCAGTTCATTGTGAAATCGGGCTAGAGGCCCTTTTGAGCCCTATGTTCGGGCTGGAGGCCCAGTTGCTTTGTGTTATCGGGCGTGAGTCCCATTTTTATGGTTTTCTTATACTGGTATGTATATACCCTCCATACGAGATTATTGATTGGTCTCCTCCAGTAGTTGACCTGGAGAGTCACGATCCACAGACCAGAGTGGGTATCCCCATAGGGATCCCGTTCTAGGAGTGGGCATTATGTTGTGGTCCCGGACCAAATTCCGGAGAGATGATCGGACTAGGTCTGAAGATGAGCCTCCCAGATGGATAATTCCTGGGAGAAGACTCGGAGTGAGACCACGTGTAGTATGCATACTTATATATATAGAGACATCGTAACTATATCAGGGATGTGTTCCCTAGGGGATGTGTTCCCCGAGTTGGCATCTTCTCCGGAAGTGCGTAGGATGGGTTATATATGTATATATGTATAAGTGGATGAGTTTTCACTGAGATGGCGTTGGGCTGAGACCCACGCGTATTGTTTTTGGGCTGAGACCCTTATGAGATGGTTTTGGAACGAGTTCCCACGTGTTTTGGTTTGGGCGGAGGTCCCATGTACTGTTTGACTGATTTCGGGCCAAGGCCCAAATGGTTTTTTGGTTCATGACGGTTTATGGGGACCGGGCATGAACCCTAGAAATGGTTTTTGAATGCATGCATATGTTTTTAATGAAGGGCATAAAGGTCTTTTATGAAATGTTTTTATAAAATATTTGTTTTGTCCATTCACAGCTTTTATGTTTTGAATGCCCTTCAGGTTGATCGCCGATGCGGCTGTAGCAAAGACGAGACATTACATTCCTCCTTCGGATCCTAGCGTACTCTGATAGGCCCGGTTGGGCAAAGGACGAAAATATCTCTGGATTGACACTTCGTGTCAGACGTGAGCAGGCATGTCCCACGCTAATCCCGAAGGATTTGGGACAGGTCCTATCAACTTGGTATCAGACCAGAGTGTACGCAGATCGAGGATGTGATGTCTCTCCAATCGTAACAGCCCATCATCAACCTGATAGTTATGGTACTAGTACGAGAATTTGGCCGAGTCGACCTTAGTTTGTGTATGTCTGGTACGAGGTACGACCGTGTGAGGTTAGTTTAGCATCCTCTGCCGTGCATACCGTGTTTGTCGCGTGTTTTTAGGAGGTAGATCCCGAGTAGCATCGTTGTTCATGCGACTTTAACGGCGTAGGACCGTAGTGTTACTTGTAACGACCCGTCCTAGAAATTAGGATTAAGACGGTGATTAGTGAAGGATTAGTGAGCTTAATCGGTGGTTAGTTGGTGACGATAGGGTCGTTAAGGTAGAATGACGATTTTGCCCCTAGGTTGAGTAAAATGTAGACTTTGAGTTCAGGCGGTAAAATTGACTTTGACCGATGACTGTGACGTAGTTTAGGACGTCACAAATCCGTAGATAGGTGGAACGCCCGATTCCGACATCCGAGGAGAAAGCTATGATGTTCGGAAGGTTGAGGGCACTTTCGTAATTTGGGTAAATTAGGGGGAAGAGTTGACTTTTTGTACGATCGGGATTTGACACGTTGACATAGGATAGTTAGGTAGATCTCGTCGTCCTGAGTTTAACAGCAGGCGGCACGTGTTCATCGGAGTTAAGATGAGTGAGTTACGGGTCTAGGAAGGTAGTGCCAAAATGGTAATTTTGCCTTAATGGAAGGGCATTTTGGTCTTTTGCACATTGGAGATTGTGCAACAGATTAGCACAAGTGGATGGCTGTGATTAGGACACTTGTGAGAAGGGTTTTGGGATTGTGACATGTGTAAGAGGGCTAGAGGGTTCTAGGATCTCTCAGGGGTTTAATAATTTGGGCGATGTAGCCGTGTCTTTGGGAGAAACAGAGACAGAGTGAGGCGGTGAGGAAATCGATCGATGGCCGGGAAATCAGAGATAGAGTGAGTGTTGTGAGCTGGTGAGGGTGAACAGAGGTTAAGGGAGAGTGGAGGAGTGAACTAGAGTGGGTTGTGTGATCGTGAGTGAGTGAGAAGGAAGGGTGAGTTCACGGGAAATCAGAAAACAGAGAGGAATATGAGTGGTGGTGCTACCATATTCGACCAGTCGAGGCTGGTGGTGGCGTCCAGAGGACGGAGGAGGATGAGAGGAGCTACTTACGCACGGCTGAGCTCACGGTGGTGGCCTGAGCAGAGGTAATTTCGTGTTCCCTTGTAATTACTCTGTTTTGCCGTAAATTTCAAACGGGAAGTTGTGGGTTTTGAGTGTAAGTCGAGAGATTTGGTGAGTTGGGTGAGCTTCAGTAGGTCCTTAGGAGTTGTTTAGTGTGGTTGACGTGAAGGGGGAGTGGTTGGTTGGCTGGGAGGAAGAACAGGGGACAGACGAGTTTTTATGTCGAGTTTGGGACGATGATCTAGGGACTGTGTTGAGGTGTTAGAGTAAGGGGAATAGGTTCCTTAGGACTGGACGGTGAAGATGGTGAAGGGAGGAGTTGAATTGGTGGCCGGATGGTGGAGAACCGGGAAAGCCGGTTCAGCCCGGTTCACGTGAGGAAGACGACGATGAACAGTGTTCCTGTAGCAGGCGCGTGAGGGCCACGCGCAGCCATTTTGGGCGGCGCGTGCGGCGGTTTCCAGCGAAGAGTCCAACTAGGTTTTTGTTTTAAATGTTATAACGGATCCATTGAACTAGGTTTCGTGTTGTTCGGACGTCGATTCGAAGTAGTTCCGCGAGGTTGAAGGTGTAGGATTTCGGTTCGTTACGTTTAGGACCCGGGGATTTTTGTGGGAAATTAGTAGAGTCTTGGTAGACGTGTTAGTAACGTTTTTGGGTGATGGTTGACAGGTTCGGGATTTCCCGAGGAAGCTGAGGAACGTACGGGACGTTCGGGACGCGACTGAGGGCCCGGTATCTGTGAATGGACCCCTTCTTTAAACTTGTGCATGCATAATTGCTTTTAATTCCTTGTTTTATAGTTTTACATGTGATTTTATGATTATTTCATATGTGGTGTTGGTTTTACATCATTGCACGTTTTTCGAGAAAGTACGGTATTTGGCACGTTTTACGAGAAATGTCGATTTCTGAGTATAAGGCCATGGTTTTGGGGTTTTCAACTGATAACTGGTTTTTAATGATTATAAGTGGATTTTGGGACATGATTTCGATGATCAAGGTTTTCGGTTTTATAATAGGGTTTTGAAAATCGGAATTTGGTTTTAAAGTTGAAAAAGTGGATTTCCAGATTTGGGTTGGGAATGACGGTTCTGGATGCCGGAATGGTTTCAGACCAGTGGTTTCGAATTCGGGTTTGGATATGGATTTATAAATGGTTTTCGAATGGTTTTGGATTGGATTTGCTGGATCTGATTATTGGGTTTAAAGACCCGGATTATGATTGACGGGGGACGGGCCTGGATTGGGTTTAAAGACCCGGATTGAGTTTAAAGACTCGGATATATTGATATTTCCCCCCTAGGCCTATTGAGTTTAAAGACTCGGGAGTTTAAAGACTTGGATATTATTGAGGCCTGGATTGAGTTTAAAGACTCGGGAGTTTAAAGACTCGGATAGATCCAGTAGGTTTGATCGGATAATGATTGTTTGAGACTTATGTTTTATGATATGGTTTTATGAAGTTATGACGTGATTTCTGTAACCGCTTTCAATTCTGTTTTTATGACAATCTTTATGTGATTTCTAACTGATTTCAGTAAATGGGTTATGCATGTGTAATTTCAAAACGGATGGCTAAAACCCCGGTTTTATTATGAAATGGTTTTCGGAAATTCTTTTCTTATTTATGGTCCACTCACACCTTCTGTTTTAAATTGCCCTCCAGGTCGTGGAGCTAGCGCGGGGTTTTGACGTCGAGGTAGCGTCTGAGGCATAGCGTACTCGAGAGTGACCCCAGAGTGTTTTAAATTTTTTCGTGTGCGTGTACTGGTTATCAGTTATCTTTCTTTGTATTGAGTACTATGCTCTGTAAAACTTGATTTCAGGATGTTTAAAGTTTCTTTTGCGTCTGACTGTGTATTTTGGTGGTTTTCGAGAGTTTACTTCGGTTTAGTGTCGGGGTGTCAGAAGGGAGCAGGATTTACCTCGGAGTCGAGTCATATCGAGTTGGATAAGCTCAGGTTGTCGTGACGATTGTGACGATGGGATTCGTTATCCGTGACGAGGATACAAGGGTGCGTGGGTGACGCACGATACGAGCATTGGTTGTGGGAGTTGGCTCGGTCACGACCGAGTGCGATTACAAAAGAAGAGGAACTTCAGAGTTGAGCAGTGTGCCACGCTACCTTGTGAGGTAACAGAGAGAAGTGGTGATTGCTCGACAGGAGCGAGGTTTTAGGATTGGTTTGAATTGAACTAAGTGTGGCGGTGATGCGATGACGTTAACGAGAAGAGACGATGAGCCACGAGCTGGGGATAGCTCAGTTGTGATGTGCTCATGGTAAGATTCTACCATTACGCGACGAGAAGGATTCGTCAGGTAATATGAATTTGTCTTGGAAATTGTGTGGAGATGGTTTGGTTGACTGCGGTTGACCATACCTTTTGAATGGCGTGTAGGCTAGTTTGAGGAGAACCTAATAGTGAGAAATAGAATGGGTCATTACAATAGTTATCAACAGTTGTCGTTGATCGGAAAGAATGGACAACGTAAGGATTGTAGTGAGGATTAGTGACCGGAGGATTGGGCAGGACACAGAGAGTTGTCTGCAGATCACGGCAGGAACCTGTTGTGACCCGGTAATCTGGTGGCACATCAGATTAGGATGAATTGACATCCTTTTGGATGTGCATATACGGTCATAAATGGATAAGCAAATTGGATTGTTTGCGGACATGTGGATGATGTCCGAGTTAGTTGTTGTGATCAAGTTGGTAGTCGTGCCATAGCGTGGTAGGCGTGCGAGTTCAGTGGGCACTAAGGGGGACGGAGAAGATTCTGAGTGGCTTAGCGCGAGGTATACCCAATACCCGGTTTGGCGAGGTATAGACTATACCTAGTTTCTGGGTACCTGACCCGAGATCGGTTTGGACGGTTGACACGAGTGCTGGGTGCTGGATTTGGATCCCATAAGGATTTGAATGTGCGAATTAAGTTACCAACGTGAACGGCAAAGGGAGAAGCCGGAAGAAATCACTGGAAGTGTTTAATCCTGAAGGGAAGGATTAACCATTACAGTAATTATCAGATAATGCTCTTAGTCGGGAAGAAGGACTTCTAGCTCAGGAAAAGAAACAGTTGGAAAAGATAGGTATGCTTTCAACATGGTTGCAACTACTCTCGACTTAGAGGTCGGTGAAGGAGACTTCTCGTTTTCTGCTCCTTAGCAGATCGTGCTGGATGACGGAGGATGACATGGGATGAACTTTGATGTCATCATCTTCAACTTTTCACATGTGGATTGATGAGGAAAGAGACGACAGTGATGTCAATTGGATTGACTTGGAGATCAGATGATTCATGGTGTCACGTCCAGTGATGTGACAGGTGAGTGCCAAGAAGAGACAGATTGAGAAACGTGAGGATAGTCGAGATGACGGAAGCGATTGTGACGATCGTGAGGTATTCAGACCGAGGCCTGGTTGTCATTGGAGTGAAATGCCTTGCTGATTATGCTAAGCTAGGAACAGAAGAGAGCTTTTAAGGATGCCTTAGCATAGTTGGTGAGATGACAGAGTTTGGAAGTGGAAGTAAAAGTGAGATGAGGACGATACGTAGGTATCAATCAGGAAAAGATGAGTAGCCGATGCCTCAAGATGGATTTGAGAATAGAAATTTTGATGGATTGAGGCTGGCTCGTGACGCACGATTGAACATCAGACCGATGAGCACTATGATAGGATGTGTTCTGACATATTGGTTTAGTGACCGGACATCGAATGTTGTGTGCTTGATCAGAGTTAACAGAGAGGGTTAGAATACAGTGAAGCCGAGCGCTATCGATTAGAAACAAATACGCTCGTGAACTTAGCGACAATGACAGAGGTTGAGTATCGCTTCGTGAGAGCAGTGAAGATAGTCGTCGAATCGGTTGCTGATTAGGACATTATTTCTGATTGTCGGATGAGAAGAACCATCAGACTGAAAAGTCCACTTGATGGTGACTGGTAGGTTGGAACGTATCAGGGAGTTATAATACAAGGATCTGAAATCAACTTAGGATAACTGACCTTCAGAGTGGCTTCGCGGGAGTTGAGATGGAGCTTGGGAGCTTCGGTGACAGTGCGTACTGACGAGTACGGCGTAGTGACGGACGTGTACTTGTACACGAGAGTGGCCGTGTGCGGACACACGATTGAATTTCCACAGTTGGTTATGGAAATTGGGGTCAATTTGAATTTCGAGGATGAAATTCTTAAAGGAGGGAAGATTGTAACGACCCGTCCCGAATTAACGGAATTAATTAAGGATTAATGACGGATTAACAAGACTAATCGGGCATTAAATGAGGATTAGCGGACGTTCAGGGAAAAATGACGATTTTTCCCCTAGAATGGGTAAAACATTGGCTTTTTGTTCGGACGGCCAAATGGACTTTGGCAGATGACTGTGACGTAGTTTGGAACGTCACGAGTTCAGAAACACGTGGCACGTTCGATTCTGACATTCGTTGAAGAAGTTGTGACGATAGGAAGATCGAGGGCATTTTGGTAATTTGGGTGAATAGGGGCCAATAGTTGACTTTTGACCCGGGAGGTCAAATGGTCGAGGGTCGAAACCATTACGTAGAGTGGGATGATACGAATCCGTAGACATGCGGCACGTGGAATTCGGACATTCGACAACGAAGTTACGGTTCACGGGAATTCGAACGTATGATTGCATGTTTTACGAGACGATGACTTTTGGCAGCAAGTGGGGCCCAGATATTATTGGACAGACCTAATGGATGAGTGACAAGTGTCACCCATCCATTGTCCAGCCCAAACAACTCATGCATATCCCATTCCTCTTCATCGACCATTTTCCCATTTTCAAACCCAAACTCGATCGCCATTTCCAATCCAATCCAAACTCTTCAACCCTATAACCATCTGTGAGACCCAAGAGAGTGATATGAGGACCAGATGGATGTGGTGGCCGGCCAAGGAAGCACCGTTGTGGGCGGCGGAGGAGGAAACCGCTCAAGGTAATCGATTTTAACCGATTTAATCCATTTTTCTATTTCAATCATTATGGACGTTTTTAATTGATTGTTTTTATTTAAAGGGGTTAGTAGGAGTGTGTTAAGATGGTTTTGAGGAAGGTTGAAGGTTGAGGAACCCTTGGGATAGTTTTGAGAAATTTGAACCGTGGAAGAAAATTGGACCGGTTGGATTTTGAGGGTTTTAGGTGGTTTTAATCATGTAGTTAGGTTCCTAGGATTAAATTTGAAGGATTAGGATTGATTAGGAGGAAAACGAACGAAGATTGGACCGTTTATGGAGCTGAACCGATCACGCCGGTCCAAGTTGCAGTCCTGAATCGAACCGGCCGGTCTGAGCTGGCCAGAGGTTGAAGATGAAGTACTGTAGCCCGGCGTGTGAAGCCCACCCGCAGGCCAATCCAAGGATGCGTGCAGGCGCGTGAGGAAGAATTTTAGGGTGGTTCCAACATGTAAAATCATCTATTCGATGTAACGAACATTTTGGGACTGGTTTGTTTCGATATAGTTCGGGTTGTCCGATGGTTTCGGTGCGCGTTTAAAAATAATTAAAAATCTCAAAAAATTAGGGGGCTTTAGCGAGGTGTTAATTAAGTAGTTAGTAACCCTCTAAAGTGATTTGGACAGGTTTGGAAGTCCCGGAGATGATGATTGACCCGGGAGAGCCGTATTGCACGCGTATCGAGGCGACAGTGCTGACGGTCTGTGAGTGGACTTTCTTTCTGAAATCGATACATGCATAAATGTTTTATATATGTTTTAATATGTTTTTTGGGATTCCTTGAGTGCATTTGGTGTGTGCGTTTACGTATAGGCACGTACTTCGAGGTTTTCGGTTTTATACGTGCTTATACGCGCTTATGCTTTCAGTTTTCATGAAATGGTTTTGAAAATGTAAAAGTGGGCATGAGACCCAATTCGATTTGGTTTTGACTCGAGCATAAGACCCTATTGATGACCCGTAGGTCTGAGTCATGGTCGCGACGGGTGTTGCGTTCACGGCGACGGACGACGTGATGCTCGCCTCCAGGTTGGGATACGTTCCTTCCGGAGAGGTCACGATGCACGTCCCGTTGTCGAGCAGTCACTGGAGGCTCAGTTGATCAGGATCGTGATCGTGACTGACCGTGGGATATCGGTCTCGATGCCCAGTTGATTTACGAGTTCGGGCTTGATTCCCAGTTCATTGTAAAATCGGGCTAGAGGCCCTGTTGAGTCCTATGTTCGGGCTGGAAGCCCAGTTGCTTTGTGTTATCGGGCGTGAGTCCCATTTTTATGGTTTTCTTATACTGGTATGTATATACCCTCCTTACGAGATTATTGATTGGTCTCCTCCAGTCGTCGACCTAGAGAGTCATGATCCATAGACCAGAGTGGGTATCCCCATAGGGATCCCGTTCTAGGAGTGGGTGTTATGATGTGGTCCCGGACCAGATTGCGGAGAGATGATCGGACTAGGTCCGAAGATGAGCCTCCCAGATGGAGAATTCCTGGGAGAAGACTCAGAGTGAGACCCTGAGTAGTATGCATACTTATATATATAGAGACATCGTGACTATATCAGGGATGTGTTCCCTAGGGGTTGTGTGCCCCGAGTTGGCATCTTCTCCAGAAGTGCCTAGGATGGGTTATATATGTATATATCTATATATATATATGTATATATATGTGGATGATTTTTCACTGAGATGGTGTTAGGCTGAGACCCACGCGTATTATTTTTGGGCTGAGACCCTTATGAGATGGTTTTGGGACGAGTTCCCACGTGTTTTGGTTTGGGCGGTGGTCCCATGTACTGTTTGACTGATTTCTGGCCAAGGCCCAAATGGTTTGTTGGTTCATGACGGTTTATGGGGACCGGGCATGAACCCTAGAAATGGTTTTTGAATGCATGCATATGTCTTTAATGAAGGGCATAAAGATCTTTTATGAAATGTTTTTATAAAATATTTGTTTTGTCCACTCACAGCTTTTATGTTTTGAATGCCCTTCAAGTTGATCGCGGATGCAGCTGTAGCAGAGGCGAGACATTACATTCCTCCTTTGGATCCTGTCGTACTCTGATAGCCCCGGTTGGGAAAAGGACGGAAATATCCCAGGTCTGACACTTCGTGTCAGACGGGAGCAGGCACGTCCCACGCTAATCCCGAGGGATTTGGGAAGGGTCTTGTCACATAACCATGATTATCATTTGATTAATTAATTAGAGGGGTAGTTGATTGTTTATATTATACTACATGCTTAACTAATCTAAACTAAGCTAATCTATTATTTACATGGCCAACTCATCTTTAACCTAACTCATTCATAAATTATGCCAATTCCAAAATCTACGAAATTCCCTCATTTCAATTCTACGAAATACAAGCATATTATCTCAAGTACGTGCTTGGAAATTGCCATACACACTTTCAATGATCTAGACTTGGAAATTGTCCTACATCTAATCAAGTATTAAGCACAACATACAAGCATAACAAAAACTAAGATATTGGAACGCATGGAAGATTATTGAAACTCATATAAGATAATAAAACCATAATTGTAATGACCCGTCCCGAATATCGGGATCGAATATTAATTAATTATGGTTTAGAATGACTAATCTGGGATTAGTGGAGTGAAATCGGACGAATTGTGCAAAATGACTGTTTTGCCCCTAACGTGGGCAAAATGTTGACTTTTAGTTCGGGCTGTCAAATGGACTTTGACAGATGACCATGACGTAGTTCGGGACGTCACGAGTTCATAGACAGGTGGCACGTTCGATTCCGACGTTCGAGGAAAAAGTTATGACGTTGTGGGGTATTTTGGTAACTTAGCATATTAGGGGCCAAACGTTGACTTTTTGACCGGGAGGTCCAATGAACGAGGGCCAAAAACCGTTATGTAGGTCTCGTTGATACGAATCCAACGACAGGTGGCACGTCGAAAATGGAGTTCGGGTGACCAAGTTACGGGTCACGGAAGTCTAGGGGCAAAATTGTAATTTTTCGAACGAAGGGCAAAATGGTCTTTTAACATTGATTCTTGCTGCCAGACAGTGACATCTGTCACTTTGTCATCTTCCTTGCCCCAGATAACATGGAATCGTGTATTAGGGGAAACACAATTATTCTTACTTTGGACTCTAATTCCCTAAATTATGGTTTGTCTTAATCATTATAAATTAACAGCTAATTAACCTTTGTCTAAGCTTCATTGTGCAATTGGGAGACTGAGGAAGCCGAATTGAGAGAGAAACTCAAGTGACAGTGAGGCCCCTGGGTTAATTTTGAATCGAAAAAATCTTAAAAATTGGGGGGACTTTCGAATTCGAGATTGTGAGCTGTGAGGATCACAATTGAGGATTCAATTCGACTTCTGGGAACAAAACGAACATCTCTGCAACAAAAACGAAGAGAAATCGTGTCGAATTGGGGAAGAACAGAAGCTTCCATGGCAGCTTAAAATCGAGCTTGAGTTCAGCGAGTTAGAGGTAAGATTGTATGAAATTGATCTTGTAGAAATGTTCCTTACACCCTCACGATACTCACTGTGTGAATTAATTTGAAAATCAGGGTTGAAATCAGTGAACCCGAATTGAAACCCGTCGAGGATCGATCGTGAGTCGTGAGGATTTAGACCCTAATTTGGGTAATTTGATTTACAGAACTTAAATGGACATGGATTACAAGGGATCAGTTGAAAGATTGGATTGAATTGATGTCGAATTGGGTGAGTTTGAACCGG
The DNA here is from genome assembly GCA_032719365.1 of Prinsepia uniflora. Lineage (NCBI taxonomy): Eukaryota > Viridiplantae > Streptophyta > Magnoliopsida > Rosales > Rosaceae > Prinsepia > Prinsepia uniflora. The sequence goes on from CM064876.1 coordinate 50,056,850, forward strand.
GTTCTATCGCGGGTTTTTCAACCCGTTTATCAGACATAAGGGTGAAGAAGGAGCATTGTAGCGTTACTGTGCTACGCGCGTGGCTTTCACGCGCAGCCGCTTGCGGCGGCGCGTGGGGGCTCGTGAGTGGGAATCCCGAGGTACGTTCAACATGACTTTTGTCCCATTTAGTGTAACGAACATTTTGACACTGGTTTCGAGGAAATCGGGTATCGTTTCGTTGATGTTCCGCGTATCCGAAGTTTTGTTTTACGTTAAAAATACGTATTTAAATTCCGGAAAAATTGGGGAAAATTATATGAAGTATTTTGAGATGTTAGTAACCCTCTATAATGATTTTGGACAGGAGTTGTGATTTCCAGAATTTACGAAAAAACGTGCAGCTCGGAAACGGACCGTTTTGGACGGTGTGTGTGAGTGGACTTTGTTTTATAACCGTGATGCATGCATATATGATTTAAATGCTTAATTATATGATTTTATATGTTGTGGCATGATTTATGTTTCAATCCGGTGATTTCTCGATTTTATGATTATTATATTATATTTTGGCACGATTTTCGAGAAATTATGAAATTGATGTTTTTTGGGCTAGGCCCGGATTGAAAATTATGTTTTGACTCGGGTTATGAGTCAGGAAATTGAAAATGATATTTGGACTCGGATTATGAGTCAGTGATTGATTTTATGGATTTACGTGATCGTGGCAACTCGGGTTTACGGTTGCACGGATTTGCGTGAAAATGATATTTTGGGGTTGAGACCTAATGAAATTGTGATTTTGATTGGATTTGTATTTCCATGTGATTACATGATGATAATGATGATTTACGAATTGATAAAGTAAATCGGGACTTGGGGCTGAGACCCGATATTGAGATTGATTTTGATTTAAATGCAACTGTGTTTCACTGGTTTTTGTGATGATGATATGTTGCGGATAATTAGGGCTTTCGGCTGAAAATATGTTTTTCCCCGGAGTGCACCCTGGAGATAACGCTCGCCTTCGGGATGGAAGTGTTTACCCCGAAGAGGTCACGTAGCACGGTCTTTGTCGTGCAGCCCAGGGGAGGCTCGACTCAGATGAGATGTACTGGATATATATATATGGATCGGTAAGTGATGTGTTCACGAGATCCGGATTGCCGGCTGGTGATGTGTTCACAGCGGCAGATGCTCGGATTTTGAGTGGTCCTTGAGCCTATTGATATGCACGCGTTGTAGGGATAAACGTGACTCTAAGCAACAGGATATGGAAATAAGTCTTGTGGTTTTGTGGAAAATGATTTCGAGGAAACCGTGGTTTTAAATATAAATTGATTTAATGAAAATTAGCTTTAAGGAAAGTGTGGACATGGAATTTAGAAACATGTTGTTTGTGATTACGTACCGGTTTTGAGTACGGGTTTTTGGTCTTTGTGGTCTGGTGATGGTGTTCACATGTTTTGGCCTGAGATCCGGGATTTGATGTTTTATAATATGAACTGGGTTGGTGAACATGAGTTTTACGGACCATGGGAAAATATGTTTTGATTTTATCGGTCCACTGTTCATACTTGAATGATTTCATACTATTACTCATGTTTTATGATATGCATGCACGATTGTGAAAACTAGAGGGTAAGATTGTCTTTTGGCAAACGTATTTATCGAACTTTATTTTTGTCCACTCACACCTTTTCTGTTTTATTGACCCTTCAGGTCGTGGCGCGAGGATCGAGGCTAGAGCAGAGGTGGAGGTATGAGTGGGCACAGGCGCAAATATCCCTGGTCTGACAGGTGCTGAAGGGTAGTTTCTGATTTTCAGTTGACTTGTCAGACGGGAGCAGGACCGGGCACGGTTATCTATGTCCTTCGGGGACGGGTCCTGTCAATAATTATATTAAAAATCAATCCAACAAAACAATCATTCAATAACAAAAGACAATCACAGGGTAAAGAGATCGTGTTACACTTTTTCTCCTTGGAAATTGACCTACGGATGCTAAGTGGCTCGACACCCCTTGGTGAAACACTCGGAAATCGCCCTATATGTCACGGGTGAAGCTGTTTATGATGAAGTATGGTGTGATTGGATTTTGCTAAGGAAATTTTGAATTGATGAAAATGGAAATTTGGTTAAGCAGAGCTTTGGTACAAAAATGGGCGACCCTTTATAAATAACCTAAGTCTCTCTATTTATAAGAAAAAATTAATCCTCAAATAAATAGGAGTTTACAATTTAAATTCTCAAAGGAAAAGGATTAAACTAATTAAATTAAAGTTCTAAAGGAAAAAGGTAATAAAAATTTTATTTAAAAATGTTTCCTAAATAAAAAGGAAACAAATCCAAGCTTGAATTGGACAATTTTCCTCAAAAAGGAAGGAAAATGTGCTAGAATAGTAACAGGAATCGGCTCAATAAGACGCTGCTAGAGGAAGGGAGGATATTCGGTAGGAGTTGGCCAAATTGAGGGCTTCCATTCGGTGGTCAATGAAGTGATCAACGTGGCTAGGGAGTCTCAAATAATGTTCGGTGGACGCGCGTCGAGCGGGCTTCAGAGAGTTCCAGAGACGCCCGCCGAGTGGGGAGATTGTGATTCAGGGTGTGTGCACTGAAGCCTCGTTCATCTGTTCAGTCGACGCGTACCGAACAGAGTCTGGGGTTGCCACTTTGGGTTCAGGCGGCTCCTACCGAATTCCAAAGTGGTTTTTGGTGGCTTCCTTTCATTTAATCATAACTTTTTCAATATAACTCCGATTGGGGTGATTTTTTTCGCCTAAATTCTCGTAATTTCACGTTCTATGCAGTTCTGCACATTTCTCACAAAATAGATTATTTTCTAAAAAAATTTGGTATTTAAACATTAAAATATAAGTATAAAGGGTATAAAATGATGCTTAAATCAAGGCTTATCACTTGATGATCATATGACCCGATTTTTGGTGTCAGAGCCACTCCTCGAATAGTTAGTTATACCATTTGACATTAGTTGTAGTTTTCTTGCTGTTGGATCACGAGTTCCCACGAGAAAATTCGGGGTTGGACTTAGCCTTTGTCGCCCATAGGTACGAGTTTAGTAAGTTGGTCTTCCTTCGAATTTCACATTCAGATGGTGCTTACGAGCTTGGGGCTCGTAATGTGTGGTGTGAACAAGTTATTCAAAGATAAGTGATGAATTCTCAGTTAACAGACAAACTCGTTTGACGATTTCCTAGTGGCAAAACCTTTGTATCGTTTTGTGCGCTTGAGTTGAATTTGTTGACCAAGCTTTCGGGAACTACAATGTTATGGTCGATTATTGAGGTCATTCTTTTGAAGACATGGAACCTCATTTAGGAATTTCAGCGAAGATTTTCGCAAGTAATCTTTTTCATGAATTTGTAATGCCTTAAAGGCCACGGAGCGGATTATTTCCCGATTATCATGTCCGAGATACTTCTACCTCGGATCGAGATCAGATGACTTATCGAAAGTTTCTTATATCTAATCGTCGTGGAACTCCCCACAGTTTGGGGAAGCGAACTTCGGAAATGCACTTTTACTCGTGCTTTATTGCTTGTGGTCGTTATGTCATTATATTGAGAACACAATCACCGTTTCGTAGTGGTGTGACCCAAATGCTCATAGTGCGGGACTTGGAAACCTTCCAATTTCTTGGTTCCAAATGCTCATTACTTGTTACGCCCCTATGTTGAGAAGTTTTTTCTTTAAATTGGGTCAGTATTCCTTCGAATGTTTTTAAAGCAAGGTTAACGGATTTTCTCCACACAAAAAAAAAGAGTTGTTTGATTTTTTTTCACTGCCGGGTTACTAGAGACGTTTACTTTTGTACGAGGTTACTTTTTGTGGCATTTTTCTTTTTGCCTACCTTGGGTTTACTCAATGAAATTCCGGTGTCGAGATTGTGCCAAATATTGTGATGTGGTACATCTTGATGCCATTTTTATTCACCTGACTTATTACTCAGATTCTTTTACCACTTGAAATTCTAACTTACTAGATTACGCATTTTTACAATCGTGAATCACGCCCCCTATTCGTTGCTTTTACGGAAGTTTGTTTTAAACCAAAATTTTGGAGTTGCTTTCAGTAACTTCTTTTGACTTTTGACAGTCATTCAATTCGATAAATTTTATCTCTCGACAGATTTAGTAAATTCTTTTAAGTTCCTTAACTCAATTTCTTGTTTTGGCATTTATGCTACATCTCATGGCAGGACCCATCCTAATTCCCCTATATTACCTCGGGATATGCTTGCTCCTGTTTGGCATCACATGCCAGACAAGGGATAAAACTGTAACCCGTTTGGGGTTATCCAGAGTATGCAAGAATCTATGCTGCCATGTGATATCTCGATCTCTGCTATAGCCCGCATCCGCGACCAACCTAAAAGGTATCAAAAACATAAAAGCTGTGAATGGACATAAATAACAGTTTATCAAAATCATTTATCGAAAATACGTTTATACCCTTCACGTAAAAGTATGCATGCATCAGAAAACAATATTTCAAGTACTTCCTCAAAAGCAAGACGTATTGTTTTTCAAATCAAAACACAGTGAAAAATGCTTCTCAATCGAAACCATTTCCTCAATAGGGTCTCAGCCCAAAACCAAATCATATAGGGTCTCAGCCCAAATCAGCAACATGTGGGATCTCAAACCAAAAACGTAAACAAGTGGGATCAAATCCCAAATCAAATCACGATGTCAAAATCTGAGCCTTTAAACTCCCGAGTCTTTAAACTCAATATCATATCATGAGTTACGATTCCAATCCCAACAACGTGTGCCCATAGCTCAAGGACTGCTCTTATCCTGAGCGTGTCGCCGTGAACACAGCACCAACCAAAAAAGTCCAGATTGTTGTGAACACATAAACGACCGATCTCATGTACCGCACTCCTAATTCGAGCCTCCCTCGGTTGCCTCCTCTCTCGGCTGCTCGACAACAGGTGTATCGTGACCTCTTCGTACCTTGGAAGCGAGCATCATCTCCATAGTGCTCTCCGGGAAAACATATTCACAACCGGACGCCCTCAAATAAAATCTGAGTCTTTAAACTCAAAATCATATGGATACAAGCCCGAATATCATCAATAAGGTCACAAGCTCGAAATATCATCAAATTGGTCACAAGCCCAAAAACAATGTCTATCGACACTTCATAAACCCAGGATTCCTCGAATCATATCAAATCCACAATTGGGTCTCATGCTCGAAATATCTTCCATAAATCGTATAACTGGGTCACATCCTGATATATCACACGTTTGACTATACCCTAAGTTAAACCATAAATCAACTGGGTCATACGCCCAAAATATATTTCTAAATTCGAAAACTTTTCATCGTTCAAAATCAACTTTGACTATCATCCAGTCAAAGTCTAAATCAACTGGGACTTATGCCTGAATATCGATTTCACGCATCCCCGTGAAATTCTTCAAAATCGATACTCAATCCTCGGTTTCACACCTCTCTGTGAAACCATCGAAATTACATCAAACATATGCACGTAGAATATTTGGCCTAAGTCCAAATGCCATATAAAATAAAAATCTCGAACTACGTGCAAAAACGCATTTTCTACAAAAATGCCAAACAAATCATATTTAAATCATATTCAATCTATGCATCTCAAATCATGTTCATAAAACATATAAAACAGTTATGCTTGCATCATATTTATAAAGCAAACGTCCATTCACAGACTATTCGTGTTGCGCGTTCTGAATCTCATGTTGTAAGCTACTCCAAGGCTAATGCATACTCTCTGGAACATCCGAACCTGTCCAAATCATACTCAAAGGTAACTAACCATCAATACAAGTCCTAATTATAAACCCTCACACATCCTAGAACGAACAACGTGTCTTAAACACGCTTCCTGAGGAGAAAAACCTTCATTTAACCTATCAAATGAACTCTGATCGACCTGAAACCACCACCATTGGATTCAGATCGTCGAACCCTTTCAAACATGATTGATTTCACCTCAAAACTAGTGCCCATGCGCCCCCACAAACGGCACAAAGTTCGGTCAACTGAAAAGTCAATGCCCAATGCTGATGTCAGCAAAGTCAACACTAACATCATCATGGTCAACGTTAAAGTCAATGCTTACATCAGCAAAGGCAATGCTTACGTCAACAAGTCAATGATCAACGATCTGACGTCAGTAAAGTCAACGATGATGTCATCCAGTCAATGATCAATGGCTCGCCAGAGAAAACGACCGGCGTGGCCATCGCTAGCGGCCGAAAAACTCTATTTTTGTCAAATTTCTCAAACCTTCATAACTCTCTCATTTCTCAACCGAATCCTACGCTTTCTATAAGGAAATCATGCTACTTAAGCCCAGGAATTCAAATTTGAGTCCAGAATTGTGAGACCTAGTTTTGAAGATATGGCCTCCCAAAGTTTCGTCCAAACTTCGAATCGATGTTCTGGCCACTCCCGTAATCCAAAACCTTCCATTCTTACACCTACAAGCTGGTATGAGCTCCAAGAACATGAATATGGGCTTAGAATCGATCCAAAAGTCCAAAATCAAAAACCCAAAATCCAAGCCCACGGTTTACCTTCGTTTTTCGCGGTTTTCAGCCATCCCCGCGGCTGCTCTGCCGTCCCTGGCTGTCTCCCAGTCTCACTCTCATCTTCTCTTTCTCTCTATGGTATCAAGGAAGGATAAAGATGATGGTGGTAGGGTGGGTACGGTTTGGGAAGGAAAATAGAGAAAATAAAGATGAATGAAGGAAGATGATGATGTGCATGTATGTATGGAAATGGGTCATAGGGTGGGTGACAAGTGTCACTCATCCTATGGTCCAAAATTGGATATTTAGGTCCTACTAAAAACAAACCATTTTGAGACTCGTACAATCGTGAATAGTTCTCATAACCTTCCGTGACCCGTAACGTTCTCGTACGATATCTGATTTCGACGTGTTGTCTGTCTACGGACTCTTATCGTCTCGATCTACATAACGGTCCTCAGTCCACGTGCATTTGACCTCCCAGTCAAAAGTTAACTTTTAACCCTTTCTTGGGGAAAAATCATCATTTTACCCAAATCTTCCGCTAATCCTCGATTAGTCCTTAATTGCTTCTCGAGAATCCATCATTAATCTTAATTAATCCTGTAGATTAGGGATGGGTCCTTACATCTCACTTGCTCGATTTTTACCTACGGTTTTTCTTCATCCTCCTCTGGGAATTTACGTGATCTTGGGCATTTTGGTTGTGAACTGTTTAATCCCAATTTTTGGATGCCATGTATTACGGTCTTCTTCTCCCATTCTATTAGGGTGTTAAACTACCAGACATATTCTGAAGCTAGCCTAGTGACCAAGTGTAACGACCCGTCTAGAATTCCGGGATTAGATTAGTGACTAATGAAGAATTAGTGAGGGTAATCAGTGATTAGTTGAGCGAAATCGGACGAACGACGCAAAATGACTATTTTGCCCCTAGTTGTGGGTAAAATGTTGACTTTTGACTCGGGAGGTTCGATGGCCAAGGACCGTTACGTAGATCGGGTTGATACGAGTCCGTAGACAGGCAGCACGTCAAAATCTGACGTTCGATAGAAAAGTTACGGTTCACGGAAGTTTCGGGGTACTATTTATGATGGTACGTTTTACGAGACGAAAGGGAACTTTTGGACTTAAGTGGACCCAGATATTTTGAAGTGGCCCAATGGATGAGTGACAAGTGTCACCCATTCATTGCCCCTTCCCTTCCCTTCCCTTCATGCATCTGTTTCCCCCTTCCCTGTTCAATTTTCCCACCAAACTCGAACCCATCGAACACGACCCCAAATCCAAACCCTTCCCATTTGTGAATCTGAGGATAGGAGAAGAGTTTAGGGTGGCTGGTGAACCAAGGCAAGGCAGGGAGATGGCTGAGTCGCCGTGGACGGCGGAGGAAACCGCGGGAAAAAGGTAAAACTCGACCCCTGTACAATTTGAATTTCAAATTCAGGTTTTGGACGTTTAGGAGGTTGGATGTTGATTAGGATAGGTTTAGAAGGTTGGTAGGAAGCTTAGAAGAAGGTTTTGGAGGCTGAGGATGGCTGAGAAAGCCAGGAACGGCGGCTGGAGAGATTTTGGTGGCTACCCACCGAATTCCAATTTTGGCCAAGTTAGGCCAAATCGTTCCTCCCAATCTCTTTATAGTGATCCTAGGAACCTATTGGAACTCTTAGGATGAAGATTTGACCCCTAGAAGTACCCTAAACCTAGAATGGAAGTTTTGGTTCAAAATGGTTTTCAGAACCAATGGGTTTTAAGCTTGGTTTCTAGGTTTTGAGGACATGGTTAGGTTGGAAATGTTGTTAGGAAGCTATATGAGTTGGAATGGAGGAAAAAGGATGAAAAATGACGAAGATATGGCCTTGGACCGGTCACGCCGGTCCATGCGAACCTGGCTGCAAATAGGACTGGACCGGCTGGTTCAAACCGGTTGGCGAGAGGTTGAAAACGCCACTATTCCTAGCTCGTGGGCTTCACGCGCAGGAACTTCAGGCCAAGTGTGGGGGCACGTGAGGCCACTTTTTGGGGAAGCTTCCAACACAAGAAATCATCTATTCGATGTAACGAACATTTTCGGACTGATTTCGTGTCGATCGGACATCGTTTCGATAGGTTTCGGGGTGTCCAAATGTTTAGGATCGACTTTTAAAATAGTTAGAAATTATGGAAATATACAGGGCTTTAGTGAGGGGTTATTTAAGTAGTTAGTAACCCTCTATTACGATTTGGACAGGTTTGGAGGTCCTGGTGACGGTGTTTGGCCCGGGAGAGCCGTATGGCACACGTATCGAAGCAGCAACTCGGACGGTTTGTGAGTGAACCTTGTTTTCTAAATTGATGCATTCATAAAGGTTTTATATATGTTTTATTACATGTTTTGTGATGCCATGAGTGCATTTGTGTGTGTTCATGTATTTGCACGTATTTCGAGGTTTCAGCCTTATACGGTGCTTATGCGTGTTTATGCTTTCTATGTTGGTTCAAATGAAATGGTTTTGGATTTAAAAAGGATAAACTCAGGCATGAGACTCATTTGGTTTTGTCTCGGGCATGTATCTCTATTGATGACCTACGGGTTTGAGTCGTGGTCGCGGCGAGTGCTTTGTGCACGGCGACGGACGACACGACGCTCGCCTCCAGACTGGGATGTGTTCCTTTCGGAGAGGTCACGATGCACGTTCCGCTGTCGAGCAGCCACTGGAGCTCGATTTCGGAGTGCTGATGGTTCAGGATATCGATCGGTGATGGATACACCATGTGTAACAACCCGTCCCGAGAACCGGGATCAGTAGACGAAGTAAGGTGTGATTAGTAAGGTTAAGCGGCGGTTAGGTGGTCCTGATAAGGTCATTAGCGTAGAATGACGATTTTGCCCTTGGTCCGGGCAAAAATGTTGACTTTTATTCGGGTGGTCAATTGGGTATTGACCAGTGACCAGGACGTAGTCGAGGGTATGATCGTAAGTTTGGTAAACTAGGGGGGAATAGTTGACTTTTTGAATAATCGGGTTTTGGTAGGTTGACCTAGCATGGTTAGAGAGCTTTCGTCGTCCTGAGTTCGGTGACAGACGGCACGTATTCATCGGACTTACGAGGCGAGAGTTACGGGTCTAGGAAGTTTTGGCAAAACCGTAAAATGTGTTAAACAGGAGGGTATTTTGGTCTTTTTGGCATCTGGGGATTTGTGCAGAGAGGAGCAGATGAAGGGTGGTGATTGGGCCATGTGTGTGAAAGAGAATGGGAGGATGGTGACACATGGCAGGGGCTAGAGGATTCTGGGAGAATCCTGTGCGTTCACAGCCCAAATAATTGGGGTGCACTAGTGCCTACCCGGGTGTTGGTTCTTCGACTAACACAGAGAAACAGAGGGTGAGTGAGTGAGGGCAATTGATCGATTCCGTGCAAGGGTAAGTGAAGAGTGAGTGGTGAGAGTGACAGTGAGGTAAGAGTAGGCTAGTGATCGTGTTTTGGAGGAGGAACCGTGCACGGCGACACGGTGGTGGTGCGGTAAACTTTTGAGGAAACAGGGAGGCCGTGAGTTCGTGGTGGTGGATACGCCGTGAGGTGGCTCAAACCAAGGCAGGGGAAGCTGTAGGAGGTTGCAAGGAGTCCAACGAACACCGTGGCACGCGGCGGTGCGCACGGCGGAGCTGCAATCGAAGGGTAAGTTTTCTTGCTCTGTTTTTCCCGTAAACTTCATTTGGGAAGTCGTGAGTCTGGGCTTAGAGTCGAGAGTATTGTAGGTCAGGGTGATGTTCAGGGAGGTTCTAGGAGTGGTGTAGAACGGTCGCCGTGACGGGGGCGTACACGGCGGAGCTCAGTCGACAGTGAGTACTTTGTACTCTGTTTGGCCGTGAAATTCAAACGGGAAGTCGTCGAGTTTGGGGCTGAGTCGAATGTATAGGAGGGTAGGTTTGTGATCAGTGAAGTCCTAGGAACCGTCTGGTGTTGCTACCACGGCGGGGGGTGGTCGGAATGGCTAAATCGTGAAACAGGGGAAAAAGGGCTGTCTGGTTCGAGCTTGAATCGACGATGAGGGGGCTGTGTCGAGGACAGAGGAGTAGGGGGATGGATTCCTGGTGTCTGGACGAAGCTGCAGGAGAGGAAAGGGGATGAAATGGTGGCCGGACGGCGGAGATTGAGTCTCGCCGGTCCAAGTTGCAGAGCCGGTTCAGCACAATGCGTGGAGGTTGATGACGGTGCACTGTAGCTGGCGCGTGAGGGCCACGCGCAGCCACTTTGGGCGGCGCGTGGGGGCACGTGCGGCGGTTCTGGGGAAAACGGTCAACATGGTTTTTGGTCTAGGAGTTGTGGTGAGTTCAATAAAGTTGGTTTCGGGTTAATCGGAAGTCGTTTGAGTTTAGTTCCGCGAGGGTGAAAGTTTAGGGTCCCGGGTTATTACGTTTAGGACTCGGGGAATTTTGAAGGAATTTAGGTGAACCTTCGTAGACGTGTTAGTGACGTAATTTGACGGTGATTGACAGGATCGAGATTTCCCGAGGAAGCCGAGGAACGTGCTGGACGTTCGGGACGCGAGTAGGGCTCAGTACTGTGAGTGGACCCCTTCTTTTCAACTCAAGCATGCATAACTGTTTTCTATCATTGTTTTATGGCTTTTAATCACTATTCTATGTTTATCGAATATGTTTGGTTGATTTTACATGAATGCACGTTTTTCAAGGAAGTTCGATTTTCAGCATGTTTTACTATAAGTGGTTTTCATTGGTTATAAAGGGATTTTGGAGCATGATTTCGATGATCAAGGTTTTCGATATTATAATCGGATTTCACTAATCAGAATTTGGTTTTAAGATTGGAAAGTGGATTCCGAATTTGGGTTCGGAATGACGGTTCTGGATGCCGGAAGGGCACCGGACCAGTGATTTCGGATTCGGGTTTGGATGTGGATTGGTACATGGTTTTCAAATGGTTTTGAGATTGGATTTGCTGGATCTGGATATTGGGTTTAAAGACCCGGATATATGTGACGGGGGACCGGCCGGATTGGGTTTAAAGACCCGGATTGAGTTTAAAGACTCGGGAGTTTAAAGACTCGGATATATTGATTTCCCCCATAGGCCTTGAGTTTAAACACTCGGGAGTTTAAAGACTCGGATATGATTAAGGCCTGGATTGAGTTTAAAGACTCGGGAGTTTAAAGACTCGGATAGGTCCAGCAGGTTTGATCGGGAAATGATGATTTGAGCTTTATGGTTTATGATACGGGTTTTGATACTCATGCTATGATTTCCATACCTGTTTTATAGTGTTTCTGTTTCTTATGAGGTTTTATGATAACTGCGTTAGATCTGTGTTATTAACTGTTGGTTATGCATGTGGTTTCCAAAACGGAGGGTTAAATTCGGTTTCTGATAAATGGTTTTAGAACTTTTCTTTTATTATGGTCCACTCACATCTTCTGTTTTAACTTGCCCTCCAGGTTGTGGAGCTAGCGCGGGATCTTGACGTCGAGGCAGAGTCCGAGGCATAGAAGTGACGTGAGTGACGTGAGGGATCCCCGGAATAGTTCAAAGTCTTCCGCGTGCGTGTACTTTATCGGTTTTTAGTTCCTTGTATTTTCGTACTATGCTCTGTAAAGGATAACTTCGGGATATTTTGTTTAATTACTCCTGCGTCTGACTGGGTTTGAGTGAGTTTTACTTGGGTGTTGTGTCGGGGAGTCAGACGGGAGCGGGATTTACCTCGGGTTTCGGGATGAAACCGGGGTGGGTCCTGACACCATGATCTAGTGGTGGTCGCGTCGGTTGATTCGCTCACGGCAACATACCAGGATTAAGGGCGGTCCTGGACGGATGGTTGCACGCATCACTACGATTGGAATCGTGACTAACCCTGAGATATTGGGCATGATGCCCAGTTAGGTCATGAGTTCGGGCTTGAGGCCTAGTTGTTTTACGTTTACGATTTCGGGTCAGAGACCCTAAATGGATTTCCGGATTCATGACGGTTTATGGGGACCGGGCATGAATCCCTTAAAAGGTTTTAAGAATGTTTTCGATATATATATATATATATATATTCATATACCTTCCTATATTTGGATTGTCTCTTCTGGGGAGGGTCGTTGGCCTGGGTGGACCCCGGAGTAGTCAGGGAGCACTAACTGAGTGGAGTCGCCCCCGTGAGGTACCTTACTCTCAGGAAGGCTTATGGATTGTAACTCCCAAGGAGGGTCATTGATCTATGGACATTGACCTGGGTGGATCCTGGGAAGACTTGGGATTTGAGACCCCAGGTAGCACGCGCGTAGCTTTAGATACCGTGACATGATTGGTTATGTGATTTAGATTTATATGTTAAATGATCGGATTTCTGGTTTTGGGCTGAGTCCCACATGGATTTGGGCAGTGGCCCGTACGATTGTTTTCATTTACGATTTTGGGCCAAGGCCCTAGTGGTTTGGTAAATAGTTTTTGAATGCATGCATGTTTTTAGTGAAGGGTATAAATGTCTTTTGTGAAATTTTTTTAATAAATTATTTGTTTTATTAAATTATTTGTTTTGTCCACTCACAGCTTTTAAATGTTTTGACTGCCCTTCAGGTTGATCGCGAATGCGGGCTGTAGTAGAGACCGAGACATCACATACCTCCTCCAAATCCTGGCGTACTCTGAAGCACCGAGCGGGCTAAAGTCGGAATTTCCCTTGTCTTACACTCCGTGTCAGACGGAATTGGGACGGGTCCTGACACCAAGATAACGTCATTGACTTGGAGGGCAGGTATGGTGAGAGAAGTGATCTGGCAACATTGTTTCCTATTGTGATCATTGATTCAGAAGGGGAACAAAGTAAAGATCCCATACCATATCCTTTCCAAGATGTTGTGCGGTGACCACCAGCCTACTCCTTCCAGGAGACTCCCCTTGGAGGTTATTTATAACTGAGCAACATGAACGGCGTAGTTGCAACAAAAATTGTTGGTAACAAAGTTAACGTTGAAGGAAATGAAAGCTTGAATGATATAGAAATTTATAAGGGTGCCGAAAATGTTGGCAATCAACAGACTAATATTGAGGAAGATGATGTTTAGGAGATATTTGGAATGAAATGTCAATGCAATTAGATCTAACAAGAATGTTGCCACAAACCCTTCACCTGAAGGAATTAATGATGGTGATTGAGGTCGTTCTTTTATCTCGAAAGATGATCTTGGATATGTTTGCCTCATTGATGGGCGTTAGTCTTTCAGGCTTATTCAAAGACCAATCACTTCTCGTCACACCCTGCCAGTTTTGGTATGTATGTCGGGAAGTCGTGGAGTCATTTACCCCCCACTTAACGATTACTACGGAGATTGTGACAAATTCTTCACTTCTTAGATACTAGCCTTCTTCTCTTGTGGTCATTTGAAGACTTTATCGTTTCCATGTTTTGGATCACGGGTTCCGAGTTCGAAATAGATGCAACCTTAACTAGACTAGATCACCACATTTTATCTTTCCTTGTTTAGTTTTTTGTCCCCATAACTTAAGTCACTTCTGAGTAGTATACTCTTTACCCTATCGATACGTTCGTTACGCTAATGTCTGGACCATATACTTATGACACCTTTGAACACTTTATGGTAAGAATAGGATTTCACTGAGATGGGAATTTCCTCCCCCAACCTTGCCTTAGAATCCGATGCCCCAGCTTGTTACAAACTGGTACTTTGAATTGAATCGCTTGTTGGGGCTCTTCCTGAACACGTTTGACCTGGTTGGTTTGATCCAAATTCTATCCATTGTTGTACACCCCAAGTCGAATAGGTTACGGTGACGTGTTCAATCTCCCTTTAATTTGGAGTACAAGCATGATGTTTTTGTCCCACTATCACCAGTTATAACTCTTCCTTAACCCAGAATATATCCATTGATAGAACGATCTTAAATCGAGGATTGAAAAAGGATTTTCATCTAGTGGTGTAGGAACCTACCCCGACTTGAACCCACTTCGTTGGAGATGAATTTTTTACTAGCATTGGTGTCATCGAAATTTACTTCGGGACCGGTTAGTCTTGGATACGAGAAATTTTCTAACCATGCTTTGGAAACTCTTTATGATAAGCTGGACAAATATGTGGAGCTGGTAGTCCTACTACTATGGTAAACATGCATTATGGACTAGTATAGACTTTTGCTTGCGGGTTCATAAGTGAACGTTAATCTAGGATAAGGTTGTGTGGCTGCGAGCTCTGAGTAGTGGTAGAATAATCGACCGGAGCTTATACCTCCTTTGTTAAGAACTTTAGCAAGGAAAATTTTCGTCACTATCGTACATGTCGCTTGTACTTGTTACGGATACCTCTTCGATGGTTTGTTGGTGGTGAATTTTATTCCTTGAATAAGCTGCTAATCTTTACTCGGGAACGTATGACCACACTTTGACCTTGAGTCATAGGGTATCGTTTCATCACTCTATTCCTCTTTCAGTAATTACATAAGCACGCTCATAGATTACCATGTCCTTGTATACTGTTTCCTAACGCCACCCGAGTTGTGGAGTGATGTTTATATCCCTTGGAGCATCTCTCCCCTTTTGTACAAACTTATTGAAAAATCGAATCTTGGACGTTTTTTAAATGTATTGAACAAATATTTAAGCACTTTCGCAAGGGAAGCCATGACCTATTACGAGGTAAGGAAAGGATTTCAATTTGGCGTTATCACCTTACTCAAACCCTTTTCCAAGAGTTTCCTGCATTTCGAGCATATGGTGTTATAGGTTTTTCTACCAACTTGAACATATGGGTTATGATGGAACTTTATGGTATTCGATACCACCGTGATGAAGTAACAACTCGGACCTGTTGGAGAAGCCATCAATTAATAATTTCCACCGTGAGGCGTGGTACATCATTCCTTCAATGCCTGGAGATCAAACGAATCATGCCTTGTACTTGGTGTCTCCTATGTTTGAGTGTCAGACCATTGGTGTGAGGACCCGTGCCTTGGTGACATGGTTAGCAATCCCATATTGCCCAGGGGGATCTGGGGAATGCGCATTATATGTGTGGGCGCGCATCTATCCAACATGAGGCCTTTTGGGAGCTCACTGGCTTTGGATTCCTATGGAACTCCAAAATTAAGCGAGTAGAGGCTAGTGAAATTCCAAGATGGGTGACTCACTGGAAATTGCGCGTGAGCTCCCGAGAACAAAACCGTGAGGGCTGGGCCCAAAGCGGACAATATCCTGTTGGAGTAGGTTGGTATCAGAGCTCAACCCCGGCCGAAATTGTGTGTGCTAGCTAGGAAGCTGGTCCCCAAAGGGAGTGGATTGTGAGGACGCGTGCCTTGGTGACATGGTTAGCAATCCCACATAGCCCGGAGGGATTTGGGGGATGCACCTGATATGTGTGGGCGGGCATCTATCCAACAAGAGATCTTTTGGGAGCTCACTGGTTTTGGATTCCTAGGGAACTCCAAAGTTAAGCAAGTAAAGGCTAGTGCGGATGGGTGACCCACTGGGAGGTTGCACGTGAGCTCCCGAAAATAAAATTTTGAAGGCTGGGCCCAAAGCGGACAATATCCTGTTAGAGTAGGTCGGGTCGTGACAATTGGATTTGAAGAATTAATTAGCCATGTTAGCTATTCAATGTACCTTCGGACACATGTAAGATGTGCGTCCATTGCCTTTCCCACTAAAGATCGGTTGAGTTCAATCATTCCTACCCCGCGCTTGGACCATTGTTTTTACGAAGAACAGTACTAGTCACCTTTGGTCCTCGAGGTCGTTCGAGATTAGCCACCCTAATGCTAGTTGGACACATTAAACCTTAGTTCGGAAGAAATCACTAACCTCTAGTTAGATGGATTTTCGAGGTCGTTAAATTTGATTACCTCGAAACAAGTTACATTGCGGGACCGTTGAAACATTGGGGTCATCCGAGTACTTGACCGACTTGGGATGTTGGTGAAGGGAAAACAAACCTACTTGTGAGTGATCGGTACCTTTCTGGGCAGAGACTCATCGTTGATTGAGGAATCCATATAAGTCATTGAAGAAGCTATTCAAGAAGCATTTGTTTTGTTGTATCATTTGAGAGAAATGTTTGTGGATCACTTGTTGTAAACCAAGTGACACACGAATAGCTTGACAGTTGGGAACTAGTGAATCCTTTGACGGAGTACTTCTCTATTGGACCCCGTGAGGACGTGGAACCTTCAGCTATGGAAGCAATGAATGACATTTTTTTAGAAGGAAAAAGTTGGGTGCCAAAATGAAAAATGGATAGATATGTCCTTTTAATAAGGTCGAAAACAATTGGAAAATGGGACCCATAAATACTTGGATGGAAAAATTAACGAAGATGAGAGTGTTTCATGCTTTAAAGATAAAGAAAATAATTGCAATATTTGAAAGGTATGTAAGATTTTGTTAGAAGGAACAAAGTGTAATTTTCTTAATTAAGTAAAATAAGGTGTACCTGCTGAGTGGTATAACCAAATGATTTTTTTCTTAATATATTATGTATGAGATTTTGGATTCGATAGGTTAATACCTAATTTTATATTGTAACTCATCACTCTCAATATCATTCTATTCAAAAAAAAAGTTTTTTTTTTTTACTCAATATGCACCTAAACTCTTACTCTTGTCTGAAAATGCACCATAAACTCGATTTTATGCCAAAATGCCCCTTGGAACTCCAATTTTGTTTAAAGTTAGTCCTTTTCCGTTAACTCCATTAACTTGATGTCAAAATTAAGGGTAATATGGTCATTTTGGACAAAAAAAATAAAAAATAAAAACCAAATTCATTTGAGAAAAAGAATTACCCCATTTGTGGAAAAGAATTACCAAAAATTGAGCAAAGCCCACAGACCCATTTAAGCAGTCCCCCCACATTTCATGGTTTTCTTTTGTGATAATTACATATCCACATCGAAAGGTAGTTATGGTTATTTCCAGAATCTGCTTTCTATCAATCTTGTTATCATTCAAACCCATTGATAGTTGCCAATAACAATGGTCTGATTATACTGTGTTGCTCGCTGTTGGGTGTTACGTCATACGTGCAAGTAACACGTGGGGGCCACGTTCAATGCCTTGCTTCAACAGCAGGTCAAAGAGTCCCCGCCTCCGTTTCCCATTCCTTTCATAGGCAACACTCTTTAACACTCAAACAACGACGAAGAAGAAGAAGAAGCCATGACGATGCCACAAACAAAATCCCAATACTTTGCAAATTTGCTCCTTAATTAGCTGAAAATTTTCTCGGAAAATGTCGACCAACAATGTACTACTGGAAGGAGGAGAGGGCTCACGGAGAACATCTCCCACTACGAGCAACACCCGACTGAGAGTGAGACCCGACCCTTTCTTGGTGTGCTGCAGATGCTTCAGCGTCTTGGTTGCTCTCACTGCCGTTCTCTGCATCGTCGTCAATGTCTTCTCTGCAATTCAATCTTTCAAGAATGGATCTGATGTACGCTTTCTCTCTTCATCTAGCCCTAAATGTGTGTAGTTACTAGTTTTAGATTGAATGATGCGATTGTTTGTGTGGCGGTGTTCAATTGTAGGTTTTCGATGGGATATTTCGGTGTTATGCAGTTCTTATTGCGATTGTTGTGGTTGTCGCCGAGACGGAATGGGGATTCATTATTAAGTTCTGGAAGGTGCCTTCTCGATCACTTTTCCCTAATCGCAACCCTAACACATTTTATCAAACAAAATTTCATTAGTTTGAAATTCTTTCATATAGCATGTTTAAGCAATTTCGATTCCTAATTTTAACCTCCACATGAAAAAAAAAATGTTACAAAAATTGTATATGTTCTGTGCTCTAGTTACCTCTTAGAAATGTTCCATTCCATGCTTTTTGTGTCTTCATTGTGGAAATCTTGGAATCTGATAAACTTCTGAGGAAATATTTGGTTAGAGGAGTAGAATATGAAGCCTAAGCTTTATGAGATTTAGGTGTTGTAACGCTCGATTTTAACAAAGGAAAACTAGAGTTGGCGTTCAAGTGTAGAAATGAAGAAAAGAGGGTTAAGATTTTACTTTCTATTCTTGGATTTTTTTTATGAGAATGAACAAGAAAGAAGGTTACCTAAAACCTACGTGTAATTACAAGTAACAAATTGTGTAGTTTCTTTTCATTATTTCCCCATTCACTCAATGTAACTTTTTTTTTTGTTCGTAGATTCACGCTCCATATAACTAAGCACAACAAGACAACTTTCTTGAAAATCTTTTTTCTCTTCCTTTATTTCTTTCATTTTCTCTTGCTATACAAGAATCAAAAAACAGTTGAAGGAGATGCCTTTGAACTTATTACAGGCTAATATTCCAATACCAGTCCTGTATCTTACATCAGATCTTTTTTACAAGTAGCTCATACAGATCCTGATACAAAGGGACTATTCTTCTACTAAAATACAAATCCTCCCAAGGAGAATACATAACGAAATTAATCCACCTGGAATAAAAATGAGCTTCTTATTAGAATTTATGATCCCTCAATTGGATCCTCACATATTTGATGATTGGGGAACTTTTTATCTGCCCACAGAGGTGTTTTTTGGGAAGAACATATGCAATATATTTAATCAAAAGAGAACTTCGAATATTTGAGGTTGATTTTTAGAGAATTTTAAGCATTAATGATAGCTGATTTCTAACCTTAACGTAAAATTTGGAAATGGAGTGTTCTGTAGCCTAGTCAAAGTCCAATCATCTTGAAGTTCTATTGTTCAAAATTTTGTTTTTGCGATCTAATTTCAGTATTCAGTTAACTGTTTGCAGGTTTTGGAGTACTGGGTTGGAAGGGGTATGCTGCAGATTTTGTAAGTCCTCAAATGTAGTTAGAAATATCTTGTTTCACTCTCGTACTGCGCCTTCAGATTGTAGGGAATCCCTGTATTTGTTTCAAACTGAATATCGCCTAGCCTTATAGAAGTATAATTGTAGATATGAGACCCACGTCATAATTGAGATTGACTGTGCCAGGCTCCAACTGAAGCAATTTTTCATGTCTATTGGACACCAGCATAAGTTTTATATGGTTTCTGATTCTGAAGCTTTGATTCTCTGTTCCAGTGTTGCAGTCATGACAAGAGCTTTTCCTGACGATACTGGCACAAGCCAGGGGCTTGTTCTTCTTCAGAATATAGCCAGCTATATGCTCATTGCTTGTGGTGGGATCTACACTATATCGGTAAGTTTCAGTAGAATCCTGTAATATTCTGGAGATTTGTGTATGCGTATGTGCATGCTTAATGTGTTTGTGTCTATTTTTTCTTCTATATGCATGGCTGACCCATGTATGTTACTAAGACTCGTCAACTTTTAATTGGAAGAATCCAGTGTTCTTCTGTCTATATGAAGCTGATTGCAACCAACTGACTGATGCTCAGCATGGCTCCTATTAATCAAAACATGCTAGCTCGGGATAAGATTGCTCCGTCAGGAACATGATTAATAAGTACTGTCTTGTGGCAACAGCAGCTATATAGAAGAGAAGAGAGCATTATAAGAAATTTTTATATGGCAGTACTTACTAATTGTTGCCCACTAACCTATGATGGCATTACTTATTTACTTACTGTTATGTACTGTTCGTTGTGGCCACTTAAATAATTATTAATTTATTAAAGTATATCTGGATATTACTGAACTACAAAATCCATGGAAAATTCTTGGAGGGTCTATGGGGGTCCCCTTAGGCTAGCTGTAGCTCCACCCCTGTTTGCTGGTTCATGAATTTAAGTTGCTTTGAGTTGGTCGAATTCATAAAGTCCAGTGTTGCCCCTTGAGTTTAGCTAAATCAAATTAATGATCTTCAATTTTTTTATTTTTAAGGGAGTCCTGTGCATTGGCTTCCTCAAACGGTCCCGGCAGAAGACAGAAATTTCAAGGGAGCAAGCAGTAAAGGATCTTGAGGTAAGCTTTTATATTCCTAGATTTCGAAAAGTAATGTGTCAGAAGAAGTCCAGACTCCAGACATGTTTCTTTGTTCCTTGTTACTTATTTTGTATACAGTCGTCACTATAGAGATAAAGATAAATCTGTGACCACTGACCATAAAGGTGGCTTACTCTGTGGCGGCCTATTTCTGAGTAAAATTTGTTAATATTCACCTGTTTGCAACAATGTTAGGACTTGGAGCGTCGAAGGGAAGAACTTGAACATCTACTTATTGAGGAAAGAGATTAAGACAGTGGTCCGTAGGCAAATAAAAAAATGGTGCAGCTTGCTTGCTGTTGTGGGAATCTGATGATTTTGTTTATGCGTTGCTTTAGAATCAGTTACTTTGCAGGAGCTTATTTGTTTGTATAGTGCAACATAGACCTCCTCGCTCCATGAACTATAAGAGCTGTTGTAAATTGATGGATTGGCTTCTTTCTGACATAAACACAGGCCTGTTTTCTTTGGCTACGTTTTGTTTTGTTTTGTTCTTCAAATTTTATATATCCTCGGCAATTGATTTATATGTGCAGCTGTTCAGTGTTTTGGTTGAATAGAGAAGATGCTGACTCGCGAGTCTAGTCATCCTTCAATGAGAATTACCCATCCCTTTTAAGGAGGAAAAAAAAATAGCAAGCAGCAAGTTTTCTTCGAGAACTTTCAGACCAATGAAATTTCTGTTCTAGACAAAAAATAGCATTAATTTTAATAATACTAATTTAATTCATTATTAATAAATTTTGAATAATTGAAAATTAAATTTTCCAAATATATAGTCTGCAAAATAAATTCTAAAGAATGCCAGAACAGTGCTAAGACACAGTACTTGTATGGGTTGGAAGTTAGAGGGCATGCTTACACCACCATCAGTAAATAAAATGATATGTTCGGATTTGGGAAATAGATTGTTGGCTATATGGGTAACAGAAAAACAATCAAAATTACATGAGCCCTAGCCCGATCCTAGTCTCACAGGCCACAGGCAAATTATCAAACACCTTATCGGCATATCAGACAATAGGATTGTGAATCCAAAGTAAAATAAAACCTAGGATTCTTCAATTGGTACAGAATATACAAAAAGCTGATACTAATTCTTTATATTCATTGATGAAATAGAAATAAGAACGAAGTTCAAAGATGATTCGATTACATGTTCGAAACTAACAACCCAACAACTGAAAATCCCATGCTACTTAATTTGTGAGATGCATGACATATGTTGGCCAATTTGATCAACCTCCGAAACCATAGAGGGTTCGTCCCTGCCTCTTGAGAGCATAAACCACATCCATGGCAGTGACAGTCTTCCTCCTAGCATGCTCTGTGTAAGTGACAGCATCGCGAATGACATTCTCCAAGAAGATCTTGAGTACGCCTCTGGTTTCTTCATAGATGAGGCCACTGATACGCTTCACTCCTCCTCTGCGAGCGAGCCTTCGAATGGCGGGCTTCGTGATGCCTTGGATGTTGTCTCTCAGCACTTTCCTGTGCCTCTTCGCACCACCCTTTCCCAACCCCTTTCCTCCCTTTCCTCTCCCTGACATGTTTTCGGACGAATTTTCTGGCCTCCCAAAAAAATTGATTACGACTGAATGTGCTTGTGTAAGGTAAAGAGCGTAACGGGGCTTCTTTTTATAGTGGGTGCTTCGTGTTTTCTCTTGTTCACCTGGCACCGTCAGATTCAATCTTAATCGACAGCTGGGCAGGTCGATCCGCATGATTGAGAACAATCCACTTCCTTAATATAATGATCACCCGGATCGTGTAATCATGCTTGGTCATCCAACGGCTGAACGTTCCTGATAAGATCCTACGGCTGAACTAAGTATCCGAAATATCGGATGAGAACCTATTTTGTTAAGTTTTCAAAAACTATTTTTCGTGTTTTTATGTATAGAAGGAGTTGATTTCTGTACTCTATAATTAGTTTTCTGCGCAAATATTAATTTACAATCTAAGTTTTGAGTGTCAATATTATAATGGGTCATTAAGTTTTAATTTCATCATTTTTCTATATGCGATTTTGAGATCAAATCAATTTACCCATAAGTAAGTTAAAGTTAATATTGGTCTTTATTACAAATTTTTACTCATTTTATTTTTGATTAAATAACTAATTATTTTAATTTAGCTTCTTTGTTTTTCAAATTAGTGCATTAAACAAACTATAAAGGCATTACATTTACATTAAGTTTAAATAATTATGTTCTTATGGTTTGTTTAAATATACTGATTTGAAAGAGTAGCAAATCAAAATAATTAGTCATTTATTGAAAAAATAATATGAATAAGAATTTTTAATTAATATCAAGAATGCTCTTAATTTAATTGGTGATTTAATTGTTGAAATATGCAAATAGAGTAAATTGATGTGATATTAAAACCACATGGAGTAAAATGATGAAATTCAAACTTAGTGATCCATTCTAATGATGACCTTAATGGATTCATTCATAAGAGAAAACCATTACAAAACTTGGGGTTCATACTCCAGTAGCGGCCTCATTAAAATCCTTAACGTGAAACCCAGATCAGGGGCAAATCTATTAAGGGGCAAGGGGATCAATTGACATATTCAACCTCTCAATTCCTCCATTAAGACATGTATCTTGACCCCAAAAGTTTGAAATGGTTGCCCTATATTTGTATGAAATCTGGGTTTTTTCTGGGTTTGAGGAATGTTGCCGCAGGGAGAAGAAGACATATGCTTTTGCAGAATTTTTTTTTTTTATAAAAACTTACCCAAAACGACATCGTTTTTAGTAAATTTGTTTTAAAAAAAATATTCATGTGATGTCACCGTCTTGTCTTTACCAATTACCAAGATGTACAACATATCTATCAATCTCATTTATAAAGCCCACAAATCTCCTCCTCAAGAGTAAATAAGTTGGAGCATTTAGGGCTCCAATTAAATACCAATTAATTTCATATTTAAAATTTTAATTATATTGTAATCCCAACATTACCTAACAAGTTAAATAACCCATAAGAATATTCAAATTCCTTCTTCTATCTTTTGACATTCTAATTTCCAAGTATAATTTCATTTCAAATTCTTTTTAAATTTTTAATGTTTTTCATTAATTTTTTAGAAATTTATTGAAGTTGTATTACGAATAATTCTTATATTTTCGGAAAAAAAAATAATAATTCTTATAAGCTTTTATTTTCAAGATACTCGTGAATTTATTTTTATATGCAAGAAAATGAATTTTTTTTCTGAACTTTTTATATGAGTTTTGTTAATATAAAGTCAATATTAATTTTTGTTTCAATTAATATGAATTATATTTAGATTATTTGGTAATTAATATGGTGCATCAATTTATGATTAGTATATTTGTTAATTGATATAACTTTAATATTGGTTAGTATTTCTATGACTATGGGAGGTTTTTATTTGCTAATATAACTATGAGTTTTTTAATGATCAATTATTCAAAATAGAATTAAGATATTTTGTGTTAATCTTATAATTATGGAACGATATTTTAAGAACAAGTGTTTAGCTCTCCATAAAAGTTTTAACGATGTCACTTTATGCATTTTTTACATATTTCTTTTTACATCAATGAAAAATACACACTTCTTTCAAAAATAAAATTGAGGTATTATTTTTGTTTAATAAATTTAAAACTCTTTACATCTTGATCCTCCTGAAATAATTTCTCGGATCCGCCATTGACCCGAATGTGAGGAAAAAATCCAACAGGAAACAAACAACATCACCTATGCTAGATTATTCTCCAAGGCCATTTTAGACCAAGGAGGCGCACGAGGAAGAAAGAAACTATAATCTTGCAACCGCTTCCCCACTTTAGCTTGGGCATGGGCCACTTTAATTATTAGCACTCTTTAGTGCAAAAGAAACCACAAGGGAAGCAGTTGCAGTTATTCTAACAGACCAAGGATATTCAACACCAAAATCCCAGTTGTTGTCCATGGACTTTGCCCATTCTATAGCAGCTACACCGCCCTTTTACAATCTGATTCAACGCCAGCCACTTTAAGCCCTCCCTGCTTGACTACCTACAAGCTAGCACACAGAGTAGCAAGCTCTGCGTCCACCACACTAAGAACATGTCATACCGCACGGAAGCATATCACTAGATTTCCATGGTGGTCTCTAATCACTCCTCCCAAACCAAGCTCCAATCTATCATTTCGAACTGACGGCGATCAACAACGGACCATGCTGCTCAGGTAATCTTCTTTTGCATTCCCTTCACGCACACACTAGCTGAAAACAATTGTGCTAGGATGTTTGTATTATAAATGCTAGAAGATAGATAGATCTTGTTTGTTAATTTATGGATGAATTGATGGTTCATTGGCTTTGCTATGATTCAACTATTTCATGCACTCTAAGTGTTTGTGAAAATGACAATGAGCATAGTTTGAGAGATAATCTTGATATTCTTTCTCACCAGTCCCTATGTTATGATTTCTATACAATTCATTTGTAATATAGGAGATTACAATCAGTTAGGAAGTTTAGGAGGTCTATTACAATCCAACAGCTCATTCAATTACATGAGGACACCTCACTAAGTCTAGAAGCATGTGACATCTAGCACTTTTTGCTCCCCAAGTAATCCACCTCACTCACACTCAGTTAGCTAGATCCTAACCGTATTGCACTCCTCACGGGTCATAAACTCTTTGTCCACACTAAGGCACCTCATTGTTGCACTTAGTGTCATTAATCAGTTAAGTAGTTTAGGGTTCAACACTCTCATCTAAGCTATGTACTAATTTGACTCCTAGCATCCCTCTTAGATAGGTAAACCTACCCATGGCCAATTCCTTTGTAAAGACATCAGCCAGTTGCTCCTCTATTTTACAATAGAATAGTTTCACCTCTCCTGCCTAAATTGCATCCCTAATAAAACGAAACCTGATAAGCCTTAAATTAAGCATCGTTTTATTCCCTTTTATGCTTATCTTTTAATGTTTAAATACCAAACAATAGGAGAAAATAATATCTTTTGTGAAAAATGTGCAGAATTTGATAGAGCTCAGAATTACGAGAATTTAGGTGAAAGAATCACCTCAATCGAAGCTATAACGAAGAAGTTATGATCACGACAAAAGAAGCCACCAAAACGTCTAACCAATTTCGGTAGAAGGCTACCGAACCCATTTAATCAGTCCATAAAACCAATCAGCAAGTAGCTGCAGACCAGGTTTGAAGACATTCAGGGCACGTGTCCCGATGTTCCTCAGCCCTGTTCAACGCGCGTGTACTGAAATGATCCCTTCCTTTCTTTGCCTTGCCACGTTGACTACGCTGTTGACTGCCAAAGTCCTTCAGTTCTGTTCGGCCTGCAGCTCTCAAAAGGAATCCTTTAGTTCCTTGCGCGCCTGCCAATTATCCTTGCAAGTTCCAGTAGGCTTCTATCGAGCCGTTTCCTAATACTATTCCAGCAAGCAACTCCAATTTTCCTTTTTTTATTAGGTTTTATATTTCCTTTTTAATTCAGATTTGTTCTACCTTTTTAATTAGGATTTAGATTACTTTTTAATTAGGATTTTTATTACCTTATTTCTTTAGGACTTTAATTTAATTAGTTTAATCTTTTTCCTTTTAGAAATTAAATTGTAAACTCCTATTTATTTGGAGATTATTTTTCTCCTATAAATAGAAAGGATTAGGCTTTTTGTAAAGGGTCGCTCATTATTTGTATCAAAGCTCTACTTAAACTAATTTTCCTTTTTCAATAAATCCAAGATTTCTTGTGCAAAACTAATTGCACCATATCCCACCTTTTACAACCTTCATCTGTGGCATAGAGGAGTGTCTCCAAGTGTCTCACCAAAGAGTGTCCAATCCCTTCGTATCCATAGGGTGTACCGAAGAGAAAAAGTGTAACACGGCCTTTTTACCTTTGTAGTTATCTTTTGTGCTTGAATATTTTGATTTATGGACTGATTTCTAATATTATTCTTGGTTTTATATTTTTTCGTAATTTCAATAATCTTCCATGTGTTCTAATATTTTATTTTTTGTTATGCTTGTATGTTGGTACTTAATGCTTGACTAGATAGAGGAGTGTCTCCAAGTCTAGATCACTGAAAGTGCGACGTGAGTGTCTCCCTGCACGTACTTACGAATATGCAACCATCTCGTAGAACTAAGGTTATAGAATTTCGTAGGTTTGAAGTTTATATAAATCATGAATGAGTAAGGTAAAAAAATGAGTTGACCACGTGTAAATAATAGATTAGGTTAGTTTAGATTTAGTTTAATTACTTAGGAATTTAAAATCAATCTTTACCCCCAATTAACCAATCAAACGACAATCATGCTTAGGTACCCTCAATCTCCGGTCCAGAACGATCCTTATTTACCAATGCTACATCTACAAAAAAAAGGTTTTTAAATTGCATGCATTTTCAATAAGTGTTAATTCAATGTTGAGTTTTTGCGTATCAAAACCTTCTATATATGTGCTTACTTTTCTGGTGGAACACTGGATTTTAGACATAGCAATGGCAGATGTGTTGTCACATAGGATAGGAGTAGGACCTGTCTGTTCCTCCCCAAAGTCTTTTAAGACAAGCCTGAGCCATTTTTCTTGTGTAGTTTCTTCATCAACACTCACATATTCTGCTTCTGCTATAGACAGTGCAACACCGTGCTGCTTCACTTTAGCCCATGAAAAGATCCCACTGCCAAAAGAAAAGGCATATCCTGAGGTACTTTTCATGTCATCTTGACTGCCACTCTAATCTGAGTCACAGTAGCCAACCAATGCAATCTGTCTTCCTTTCACATACTCAATCCCATAATCCAATGTTCCTTGAATATATCTCAGCACCCTTTTAGTTGTTCCATAGTGTTTCTTAGAGGACCATGCATGTATTTAGATAGTAAACTAGTAGCAAACATGATTTCTGCGTAGTTGCAGTTAAGTAAAGTAAACTACCTACAATCTGTCTATAGATACCTTCATCTGCAGCTTCTGATCCATCACTCCTGCATAATCTGTCATTTGTTGCAAGTGGTGTACTCAGAGGCTTGTAGTCCTTCGTTCCAAATCTCTCTAGAAGAGTCTGTGCATATTTATTTTGATGTATGAATATGAACTTGTCTGTCTGAATCACTCTCATCCCTAAGAAGTGATGTAACAGGTCCAAATTAGACATTTCATACTTCATCAGCATTTCATTCTTGAACTCAGCCTTTAGTTTATCACAGTTGCCTTACTTGGACTTCTGAGATACCTATACTTAATCATATGTGCATCTATCTCTCCATACCAGGCTCTGGGAGCTTGTTTCAGCCCATAAAAAGCCTTCTTCATCTTATAAACCTTCCATGTTTCTATTTCAGTTTCAAATCCATCTGGTTGCTCAACATAAACCTCATCCTCTAGCTTACCATTTAAGAATGCAGATTTGACATCCAGATGGTATAAGTTCCGGCTCTTCTGTGCAGCTAGTGCTATGAGTGTCCTGATGGTGTCAAGTTGAGCTATTGGTGAAAAAGTTTCATTTAAGTCTATCCTAGGCTTCTGGGCATAGCCTTTTGTAACCAGTCTAGCTTTGTACTTTTGTATCGATCCATCTAAGTTTAGCTTCACCTTATACACCCATTTCTCTCCAATGACAGGTTTGTTACTTGGCTTATCCACTAGATCCCAAGTTGCATTCTTTTCAATCATATCGATTTCTGTTTCCATTGCTTTCCTCCATGTCTCTTCTTTTGCAGCCTCTTCATAGCTCTCAGGTTCAATGATAGACATGTGACATCTAACATAGATGTCACTTATCCTTCTAAGCTTGACAGGAGTAGAGCTAGGTGTAGTCACTTGACTAGTTCCAATGTCCATAGTACCAACTTGCTGCTAGTTTGAAATCTGATCATCACCGCTACGTTCTTCATACTCCATGTCAAACCCTTCTAGTGCAGTCACACTTACTTCACTGCTTAATTCCCAGTTCCACATCATTGCCTTATTGAAAATTACACTTCTTGAGACCATCACTTTCTTGGTTTTCAAGTTATAGACTATGTAGCCTTTCTCATAAGTTCCATATCCAACAAACACACCCTTGATGGAGGACTCATCCAGCTTCCATCTTAACTGAGTGGGGATGTGTGCATATCACGCATATCTAAACACTCTTAGGTGTTTTACGCCAGGCTTTCTTCCACTAAACACTTCAAATGGTGTTTTCTCCTCTACTTTTTTTTTTGGACACTTGTTAGTAGGTACACAATAGTGCTTGTAACGACCCGTCCTGGAAATCGAGATTAGATTAGTGGGCTATGACCCGAGAGTTCGGAAATGGTTTTCCCGCTGTTTTGGGCTATGACCCGGATGATACGGATTTTGATGGTTTTTGGGCTGAGGCCCGGGATTTGAGAAAAAGGAAATGAGTTTGGTTTTCTTAAATGGTTCTGAATAACTTGAATATAGAATGGTTTTATGACATGGGTTTTGATATGCATGCATTGGTTTTTAAATGGAGGGTATAAATATACTTTTCTTATAAACTGTTTTCAAAACTTATTCTTTATTTTGTCCACTCACAGTTTTTTATGTTTTCGATACCCTCCAGGTTTGATGCGATGCAGGCTGTTGTCAGAGAGACGGAGACATCACACAAGCGATCCACAGTAGGTTCTGTGCACTCTGGGAAGTCCGGAAGTTTTGGACGGTTCGTTTGGGGATCCCTGGTTCGGCTTACGTGGTACATGGAGGTTGGACGTCGGTTTAGCCTTCGTGTCACATGTAAGTTAGACGGGAGCATGACTTAGCCCTTAATCCCGGGGGATTGGGGGTGGGTTATGTCAGTGCTAATAGCCTCACCCCAAAACTCAAAGGGCATTTTCTTATCATGAAGCATAGCCTTGGCCATTTCGACCACTATCCTATTTTTCCTCTCAGCTACTCAATTTTGCTGAGAAGAGTAAGCTATTGTAAGTTGTCTCTCAATCCCTTCAGCTTCACAGAATTCCAGGAACTCAATTGATGTGAATTCCCCCTCCTCTGTCACTTCTTAACTTTGTAACCACTTTACAGTTCCACCATTGACTTGAACTTCTTGAATACATTGAAGACACTAGACTTGTATCCCAAGAAATAGATCCAACAGATTCTAGATAGTTCATCTATGAATGTTACAAAGTATCTGTTTCCACTCATTTTTTATGTCTGCATAGGGCCACATACATCAGTATGGATGAGCTCCACGGAACTTGAGGCCCTCCACAATTTTCCTTTATCAAAACTCTCCATGTGCTGCTTTCCTGCAATGCATCCTTCACAAATAACTATGTTGCTTGATAGTTTAGGCAGCCACCAGACCATATCTTATTTTTGTAGTGCCATCAAACTAGGACAGTTCAGATGACCAAATCGCCTATGCCATAGCCAAGCATTGCCCTCAACTGTAGCCTTCCTTGCTACTGTATTGACATAGTCCAATGAAAGAGAGAAACATATGTTCCCTAACATTGGAACTGTGGCAATCTTTTGTGTGAACTCTTCATCCTCATAGATGTCCACTCTTCTATTCCCAAAAGTCAGATGGTATCCATGTGCAACCATTTGACCAACATTGAGCAGGTTTGCATCCAGACCAGGGACCAACATCATTTCATGAATCTGCCTTTTGCCATTTCTTATGTTAATTTCCAAGGTACCTTTGCATGTAGCTTGTACCAACTCCCCTGTTCCCATCTTGACCTTGGCCGTCAAAGATCTGTCCACAATTACCAGTAATGACCCATGTGAAGTCATATGGTTGCTGCATGCACTATCAACATACCAAACACCCATCTCTTTAGTCACTGAAGCAGCATTGCAAGCATAGAACATCACTACATCATTTTCTTCTACATGCCTTGTTAAGTGAATTTCTGGTTTAGGATTAGTCTCAGCCTGCTTCACAGAACAGTCCCTTGCTAAGTGTCCAGGCTTGTTACACTAGAAACATTTCTTTACCTTGAACCAGCAATAATCCCAGTGATTCTTCTCATTGATCTTACACTTAGAAACGTTGGAGTCTGGTTTTCCTCCCTTGGTATTCTGGTTGTTTGGTCTTCCAGAATTGGACTTCTAGTTCCTACAATTCTTGTAGTTCTTTTTCCATTTTCCTTGACTTTCACTCATCTGTCATCTTGTATTGACAGATTGTATAGAGAATGCCTTATCCACATTTACATTCTCATCATTATGCATTTCCAATCTTTGTTTGAATGCCCTAATAGAAGCCATTATGTCTTCTACAACAATCGTGTCAAGATCTCTAGTCTCCTCAATGATAGAGACAATAGAGTCATAGGACCTTGTCAAACTAATGAGGATTTTTTGTGCTAGACGTTTTTCAGTTATATCTTCACCATAGGTTTTCATTTGGTTCACAATATCATATAGTCTAGACAAATATATACTTAAAGATTCATTATCTTTCACCTTAATTAGTACATTCAAATTCTCTTCTTAAGGACTAAAGTTTAACAGCCCTTACCTTCATATCGCATATGTACTCTCTTCTCAGTAGATCACAAGTAGACTTTGCTTTTTCTTCATTTCTGATCTTGGGGAAGCTTGTATCTTCTACTGATGTTTGTATCAATCTCAAGGCCCTTGCACCCCTGATGTAATCAGCTCTCGTTGGCTAACTGGTGACTTTACACTAGACTCATCCTTCACCTCGTTCAGGCCTATATCAACATATTCCCAGAGAACTTGTGCTCTGAGAATTGTTCTCATCTTGATGCTCTAGAACTCATAGTTGTTTCCATCAAACACAGAAGCTCACAGCTTCCCTCCAGCAGCTCCATTACTAGCCATGCTAGCAGACTTCACGGTTCATGTCCCAATAACAAGATCAGAGATCGCCTTGCTCTGATACCATGATGGCGATCAGCAACGGACCATGTTGCTCAATTAATCTTCTTCTGCATTCCCTTCACGCACACACTAGCCGAAAACGGTTGTGCTAGGATGTTTGGATTATAAATGCTAGAAGATAGATAGATCTTGTTTTTTAATTTCTGGATTGAATTGCTGGTTGATTGGCTTTATTATGATTCAACTATTTCATGCACTCTAAGTGTTTGTGAAAATGACAATGAGCAAAGTTTGAGAGAGAATGTTGATTTTCTTTCTCACCAATCTGTGTGTTATGATTTCTATACAATTCATTTGCAATATAGGAGATTGCAATCATTTAGGAAGTTTAGGAGGTCTGTTACAATCCAATAGCTCATCCAATTACATGAGGACACCTCACTAAGTCTAGAAGCATGCGACAACTAGCACTCCTTACCCCCCAAGTAATCCACCTCACTCATACTCAGTTAGTTAGATCTTAACCGTATTTCACTCCTCACGGGTCATACACTCTTTGTCCACACTAAGGCACCTTATTGTTCCACTTAGTGTCATTAATCAGTTAAATAGCTTAGGGTCCAACACAAACGACCCCATCACAATTCATTTTTAAATTCACCACAGTTGGTGGTCTTCACTTAGCATGCTTCTATCTTCTGCCACTTTGTGACCCTATTGAGAGCCGAGAACACATCATAGGCAGCCCATATGCGGTCGAAAGATGCTAATGGATCCAAAGTCATCATGCCACGTATTGACGTATTTTTTTTATTCCACCCCTACCAAACCATATGGGCAAATATATCAAGCTCATCAGATTTTAGTTTATCAACTGCACATTCTGTTAGAGATCTGAGGTTCTGCCCCACAATAGACTTGGGATTTCGGCCCTAAAACCAATTGGTGATAGGGGGAGTTGCCCAAACCTATTTAAGGCACACACTCTATTTCCTCTTTTCCGATGTGGGACATTTATCCTCACATCCCAGCAAGCCCCCTCAAGTGTGGCGGCTCTTCCAACAACACGTGATGATGTTAGCTCATTGTCCCACATCCGTATGAGCCCATTGTCTCATACCTCTCTTTTCTTTTTTCATGTAAGCCCATTGTCATACACCTCCCTCAACTTTTTTTTTCCGTCTTTCGTCATCACTACGCCCCTTTCCAGCGAGTGAATGGACGACATGTGGCACGTGTGGCGGTTAAGTCATCCACGTGGGTTAACCCACTCTAATACCATGTTAGAGATCCGACGTTCCGCCCCAAAATAGACTCAGAATTTTGGCCCTAAAACCAATTGGTGATAGGGGGAGTTGCCCAAGCCTATTTAAGGCACACACTCTATTTCCTCTTTTTCGATGTGGGACATTTATCCTCACATCCCAACACATTCAAAAAGGCCAAGGAAACATCAGTTGGCAGGCAATATATCCATAGGAATCTGTGGCAATTGCCACACTGTTTATCACTTTTTACATCCCCATAATGTGTGGATTACATCATCAGGCTTCTTAGAACATCGGTTGCATAGAGCAGAAGGTTGCACATTCTTGATGACAAGGTTCATCATTGTGGCCAGTATCTCTTTACAACCCTGCCATAGAAAAATTCGATCTTAGGAAGCAACACTAAGCTCCACAATTTCTATAGAGACCCTTTTGGTTGATCCAACTATGAACCACCTACTCCTTCCAGCACACTAGTATTGACCTGGCTCAAGGCAACATGATATCATGTTTTGACACTATACCTCCTATCTTTGGTAAAGTTTCTAATACATTCCATCATTATATATCTCCACCGTAGACAGTCGTATGAGGGCAAAAACTCGTCCTATTCAGGTCTCATTAACTATCCTCAATCAGTAGGTTCGAAACTCTTGCATTCACATGCATCATCATACTAAGCATGGGCTTAAATGTAATGGGTTTAGGGATCCATCTCTCTCCAAAAATATGCACTGATCTCCCATATTTAATTCTCCATATCATCCATAGCTCCAACACTTTCTTCCCCCCCCCCCCCCCCCTCTCTCCAAAAATATGCACTGATCTCCCATATTTAATTCTCCATATCATCCATAGCTCCAACACTTTCTTCACCCCCCCCCCCCCCCCCCCCCCCCACATAATTAGGCTCCACACCAAAGGAAAGAGCATCCCTAATTTTGACCCCAGAGAATTCCCATCAGGGAGATAACGGGTTTTAATAATTCTACCCACTAATGATTTTGGTTTCTCTAGCAACCTCCATGGTTGTTTTGCAACCATTGATTTATTAAAAGCTTGAAGTCCTTCAAACCCCCTAACTGTTTTAGACTGCATAACTTCCTACAACTTAGCTAATGTTTACTTCGTTTTCCCTCGTTACTCCACCAAAATCTATCTATTAAACCACTCAGTTCATGAGATAGGCCTTTATGACATTACACAAAAATTTTCGGGACCCAACGAGATTTTGCTCGATGAACCCAAATTCGTCATTAAAATTAGTGTTACTCAACATATATTATAACATTTTCTGATAACTTAATGGCGTGAAGAAAAACACTTCGTGCACTAAAAGTTTCATTGTTACCCGACGACAAAATCATGCTCGTCGGGTAACAAAACAAAACCCGACGGATTTGTTGTTTTGTCCTCGTTGGGTAACCTAAACGTTGACCAATGTTACGTGACGGTCAATGTAACGACCTGTCCCGAATCTGCGGGATTAATTAAGGATTAATTGAGGATTACAAAGACTAATCGGGGATTAATTGAGGATTATCGGACGATTGGGGTACAATGACGATTTTACCCCTAAAAGGGTGAACATTTTGAATTTTACCCCTAAAAGGGATGCCCTTACAATGACCTGGGAGGCTTTTCGAGAGCAATTTTTGGACCAAGTTCATCCTCGCTCTTATTGAGATGCTAGAGAGATCGAGTTCCTGTGGTTACAGTAGGGGAGTATGACAATGGCTCAGTACGAGCAGAGATTTATTGACTTTTGAGCTTGGTCTACAAGATGAGATCAGAGCTGCAGTGACAGTGGGATCTTAAATAACCCTCAAGGATTTGTTAGATGTTGTCGCTGTAATGGGGGTGAGTTTACGGTACAGTAACAATTTATAAGCTCTAGACGATGCCTAGAACATCAATTTGTTAGACCTTCGAGTCATGGAGCCTTAAAGAGAGGACGTTTCAACTCTGAATCTTTTGGTGATACCTATTCAGGTTCAGGCAGCAGTGGAACTGGACAGAGAGATTCCTGAGGTTTTGTTTCAAGATCCCAAGAATTAGCTCAGTCTATTAGTGTTTTTGTTCAGTCGACTAGTGAGCAGAGTGCAGACTTGCACGGATCAACACGACTATTTGTTATTTCTATGGGGAGCCTGGCCACTTCAAGATGGAGTGTCCATATTGACCAAGTAGTATTGCTACAAATTGGGATGCTACGGATCAATTTCAAAGTGCTGCATCAACTTCTAGCACGATAGGAATGAGTCAGACTCCTACTAGTGGGACTGACAGAGTCGGAGGCAGAACTAGAGGGCGTGGTTAGTCTTCAGACCCATAGGCCCGTTTTTTTACAGCTACACACTAGGAGGCACGAGAAACACCAAGAGTGGTGACAGGTATGTTGTCTATCGTAGGCCATGATACAAACGTTTTGATAGAACCTATGGCTACACACTCATTAAATTCTCAGACTTTTGTACTGTTAGCTAATTAGGAGTTATCACATATTGGTTAGGATATGAGTGTTAATACCTTAACTGGAGATATATATATATATATATATATATATGTAGTGAGCTAGTGATCCGAGGTTGTTTGGTGGTAGTAGAGGGTGTTGGCTTAGAGGCTGGTTTGATTTTCTTAGACCTTTATGATTTTGATGTGATCCTAGGGATGAATTGTTTAATTTTCCATCATGGTTCTATCGAGTGTTTCAATAGGAGGGTGATATTTTGGAGCCCTAGATTAGAGGATGTAGTATTTCAAGGAGACCAGAAAGTATTACCTTCTGAAGTGATATCGGCCTCAACAATAGAGAGATTGGTAATGAAAGCTTGTTAGGGCTACTTAGCTCATGTCGTAGATACTCGGGATTCTCCAGTGAGAATGGAGGATATTGAGGGAGTTTTTGGATGTGTTTGTAGAGTACTTACTAGGTTTACTATCCGATATAAAGGTTTTGTTGATATTTTGATATACAATTTCACCTGCGATGACCACCTTTTCTCACCTCACAATAGTCTTTGAGACCTTAAGATCCAACTCCTTCAAACTCAAGCAGTCTAAATGTTTTTTGCTTAACCTTCAGTCCCATACTTGGGCCACATTATTTCAAAAAATGGATTGCAGGTTGATCCATAAAAAAATTTAGCTATTGAACACTGGATTAGAGCAAAGCCCATAAAGTCCTTAGAGGATTTTTGGGCCTTGCAGCTTACTACCCTAAATTTGTGAAGGACTTTGGGCTTATTGCTCGACTACTCTTTGACCTATTGAATAAGGACTCCTTCTTATAGTCTTAGGTTATAGATGGCGCTTTCCTTCGCCTTAGGTCTGCTCTTAGTTTACCCCAATTCTTACCCTGGCAGACTTCACCAAATTGTTTGTCATTGAATACGATGCCTCTGAGACTGGAATTGGCACCATTTTGTCCCAACAAGGTCATCCCATTGCTTTTCTCAGTGCCACCCTATCCATCTATGATAAAGAGATGCTGGCCTAGGTGTTTTTTGTCACCAAATGGCGACCATGCCTATTGGTAACAAGTTCACAGTTTGCATGGATGACCAGACACTCAGCCACTTCCACAAACGAGTTTTAATGCCCACACAACATAAGTGGTTACTCAAACTGTTGGGCTATGATTTCGACATTAATTACAAGAAGGGATCTCTCAACCAAGGTGCATGCACCCTCTCTTGTAAGAATGATATCCTCTGCCTAATAGGTCTCTCTCAACTTATCTTTGATTATGTTGCAGGCGTCTCTTCTGTATGTGGTAAGGATATAATTACAGGACCAATCTTGCAAAATATTTTGAACAATCTACTAGCTCTAGCCCATTTCTCCATTCAATATGGCACTCTACACTACAAATAGCAACTGTAAGTCCTAACCGTGGCTAATTAGAGCCACCACATCTTCATAGTGTTCCACTCCACACCAGAGCCTACTCATTCTGGTTACTTGTACACCTTCAAGTGGCTAACGTACAATTTCAATTAGCCTGGCCTTCGCAAGGACACCAAAAACTTCTTTGTAGCTTATGACACCTACCAACAGACCAAATATGAGGCAATTCGTCCCATAGGCCTTCTCCAACCTCTTCCAATATCCCAGGGCTCTTAGGAGGATATATCCATGGACTTTGTTGATGGTCTACCTGTAACGACCCGTCCCGACTTTAAGGATTAGATTAGTGGCTAATAAAGGATTAAAGAGATTAATTGGTGATTAGTCTTGAGATTTCGGACAGACGGTGCGAGATGACTGTTTCACCCTTGGAATTGGATAAAATGTTGACTTTTGACTAGGGTGGTCAAACAGACTTTGGACGATGACTGTGACATAGTTCGGGACGTCACGAGTCCGTAGACAGGTGGCACGTCCGATTCCTACATTCGAGGAAGAAGTTATGAGGTTCAGAAGTATAGGGGCATTTTGGTAAATTAGCACAAAGGGTAATTTGGTCATTTTGCTGCCTTGGGAAGTGTTCCCCATGGAAGTGGGACACTTGTCCCTTATCTGGAAGGTTGTGGAAGTGTCCTTCACCGCCTCTCAATTGTTTTAAAAATAGATAAAATCGTGCAAAATGTGTGTCGATGGAAGTTGGCAGAGAGGAAAGGAAAATAGAGGACCCGTGAACCCATGAGAAACAATCGATCCAAACACCTTCAAAACATCCTCCTTTGCCTGTGGTGTGTGAATGAGACTGGAAGGGGAGGTTGAGACAAGCACATTGGTGCTATTGTGGTGGACCGTCGTGGACGGTGGCATTGGAACCCGTGAACGGTAAGCTTTGGATTCAAAAATGGTAACTTGTGATCAAGTGATTGTTAATTGATGCTAACGCTTGGATGATGTTTCTGAGGTTACAAGGAGGATATTGCGTTTGAAATCGAGGCTTGAGGTGGCCGGAGTCAAGAGAACGAGACGGTCGAAACGTGGAAGATGGTTCTTCGATTTAGACGGTAAGTTATGGACTTAGTTTCACAGTTTTAACTCGATAGATCGATCATAAAGGTTAGGATGAAACTATATAACATGGAAGGGTTGAAAATGGAGTCGAAATGAGTGAGATAGGGCGTTGAACCGGTCACGTCTGTAACAACCCGTCCCGAGAGCCGGGATTAAGATAGTGATTAAGGTGGGATTAGTAAGGTTAACCGGTGGTTAGTTGGTCCCGATAAGGTCACTAGTGGAGAATGACGATTTTGCCCCTAGTTTGGGCAAAAATGTTGACTTTAGTTCGGGTGGTCGGATGGACTTTGACCGGTGACCAGGACGTAGTTTAGGACGTCACGAACCCGTAGACATGTGGTACGTTCGATTCCGACATCCGAGGAGGAAGTTGTGATGATCGGAAGGTCGAGGGTATTATCGTAATTTTGGTAAAATAGGGGGAAAAGTTGACTTTTTGAATAATCGGGTTTTGGTATGTTGACCTATGATGGTTAGGTAAATCTCGTCGTCCTGAGTTCAATGACAGACGACACGTATTCATCGGACTTACGAGGCGAGAGATACGGGTCTAGGAAGTTGTGGCAAAACCGTAAAAAATGAGTTAAATTGGAGGGTATGTTGGTCTTTGTGGCACATTGGGATTTGTGCAGAGAAAGAAGAAATGGAAGGCTGAGATTGAACCAGGTGGGAGAAGGGTTGAGTGATTAGTGACATGTGGCACAGGACTAGAGGATTCTGGTGGAATCCTGTACATGCGTGGTCCCAATTATTTGGGTGCAACTGTGTGTGCCCGTGTGTTGTTCTTCGACACAGACAGAAACAGAGGGTGAGGAATTGGGAGCAATTGATCGACTCAGTGCAAGTGGGGAGTGAAGAGTGCTTGTGAGAGTGACAGGGAGGAGTGTTTGTACTAGTGATCGTGTTTTGGTGGAGGAATCGTGCACGGCGGCACGGTGGTGGTGAGGCAAAGTTTTGGGAAACAGGGAGACCGTGAGAGAGTTGGTGGTGGCTACGCCGTGTGGTGACTCAAACCACGACTGTGGGAAGTTCAGGAGGCTGCAGGGAGTCCAACGAACACTGTGGCATGCGGCGGTGCGCACGGCGGAGACGCAATCGAAAGGTGAGATCTCTTGCTCTGTTTTTCCCGTAATGTTCAATTTGAAAGTCGTGAGGTTGGGCTTAGAGTCGAGAGGAATGGAGGTCAGGGTGAGGTTCAGGAGGGTCCTAGGCGTCGACTAGGATGGTCGCCGTGACGGGGGTGTACACGGCGGAGATCAGACGACGGCAGGCACTCTGTGCTCTGTTTTACCGTGATGTTCGAACCCAAAGCCGTCGAGGTTGGGACTGAGTCGAAGGTCTAGGAGTGTTGGTCTAGGATCAGTAAGGCCCTAGGAAGAGTCTGGTGTTGCCACCGTGACGGGGGGTGACCGGAGCGGATGGATCGTGAAATAGGGGGAGTATGGCCCTCTGGTTCGAGCTTGAATCGACGATGATGGGGCCATGTCGAGGTTATAGGAGTAGGGGGATGAATTCATGGTGCCTAGACGAAGCTATAGGAAAAGAGAGGAGAGGAAATGGTGGCCGGACGGTGGAGATTGTTTCTCGCCGGTCCAAGTTGCAGCGTCGGTTCAACACAGTGAGTCGAGGTTGATGACGGTGCACTGTAGCAGCGCGTGAGGGCCACGCGCAGCCACTTTGGGCGGCGCGTGTGGGCGCGTGCGGCGGTAGTTGGAGAAGTAGTCAACATGGTTGTTGGTCTAGGAGTTATGGTGAGTTCAATGGAGTTGGTTTCGGGTCAATCAGACGTCGTTTGAGTTTAGTTCCGCGAGGGTGAAGGTTTAAGGTCCCGGGTTTTACGTTTTCGATTAGGGGAATTTTGAGGAAATTTAGGTGAACTTTCGTAAACGTATTAGTGACGTATTTTGACGGTGATTGACAGGATCGGGATTTCCCGAGGAAGCCGAGGAACGTGCAGGACGTTCAGGACACGAGTAGGGCTCAGTACTGTGAGTGGACCCTTTCCTTAAACTCGAACATGCATAACTGTTTTCTATACCTGTTTTATGGTTTTACTCATGAATCTATGTTTATTGAATCTGTTATGATGGTTTTACGTGTTTGCACGGTTTTCGAGGAAATCGGTTTTAGCACGTTTTACGAGAAATGTTTGGTTTCTGAATACAATGCTATGGTTTTGGGATTTTAAATGATAAAGGATTTCTAATGATTATAAAGGGATTTTGGAACATGAGTTCGATGATTAAAGGTTTTCGGTTTTAGAAACGGATTTCAGAAAAAGGGATGGTTTCCAAGTTGGAAAGTGGATTCCGGATTTGGGTTCGGAATGACGGTTTTGAACGCCTCAAGGGCTTCAGACCGGGGATTTCGGATTCGGGTTTGGATGTGCATACGGAAACTGGTTTTACAACTAGTTTTGGATTGGATTTGCTGGATCTGGTTATTGGGTTTAAAGACCCGGATATATTTGACGGGGGACGGGCCCGAATTGAGTTTAAAGACTCGGGAGTTTAAAGACTCGGGAGTTTAAAGACTCGGATATATTGATATTTCCCCCGTAGGCCTTTGAGTTTAAAGACTCGGGAGTTTAAAGACTCGGATATGACTAAGGCCTGGATTGAGTTTAAAGACTCGGGAGTTTAAAGACTCGGATAGGTACAGCAGGTTTGATCGGGAAATGATGATTTGAGCTTTATGGTTTATGATACGGGTTTTGATACTCATGCCATGATTTCCATACCTGTTTTATAGTGTTTCTGTTTCTTATGATGTTTTATGAGAATTGAGTTATAACTGTGTTAATAACTGTTGGTTATGCATGTGGTTTTCAAAACGGAGGGTTAAACTCGGTTTTCTGATAAATGGTTTAGAACTTTTCTTTTATTATGGTCCACTCACATCTTCTGTTTTAAATTACCCTCCAGGTTGTGGAGATAGCGCGGGGTCTTGACGTCGAGGCAGCGTCTGAGGCATAGACGTTTCGTGAGGGTTCCCGGAGTGTTTACATTTTCTTCCACGTGCGTGTAAATATAATCGGTTTTTATTTGTTGTACTATGCTCTGTAAACTTTGACTTCGGATATTTTATTGAGTACTTACTCATGCGTCTGACTGTGTACTGTCGGGGTGTCAGATGGGAGCAGGATTGACCTCGGGTTTCGGGGTGAAACCGGGGTGGGTCCTGACAATTGGTATCAGAGCCAGGTTTGTCGAATTTGTTGGGTCTGTTGGTTTGTGAGGTTGTGTTTTAGTTGTTTGACTACTTCTATGCCTCTTTCAGCGTGCGGTTGACGATGCCTCCGAGACGTAGACCCTCTCCACAACCTGAAGACGAAGCAAGAGAGACATAGAGTGCTACGATAGAGCGAGCCCAGCGGCTCGGGGTTACTACTTTTAGCGGTGGGGCGGATCCTGAGGAAGCCCAGAGATGGATTACCAGACTTGAGCGGATTTTTGCGGTGATGCATTGTCCGCCGGAGGAGTGAGTATTTTTGGCTACATTTTTACTAGATGGTGCGGCGTACGAGTGGTGGTATACCCTCGAGTTGTCCGGTTGGGATGCCCATAGTGTGACTTGGGAGACGTTCAGGGAACGATTTCTGGAGCAGTATTATCCTCGTTCTTTCCGGGATGCCAAGGAGGCGGAGTTATTGCATCTCCAACAAAGGAATATGACAGTGGCTGAGTATGAACGGAAATTCCAGATGTTGTCCCGGTTTGCTCCTGCTTTTGTGGCTACTGAAGCCGAGAAGTGTCGTAGGTTTGAATTGGGCTTGCGGGGCGAGATTCGAGCCATAGTGACGGCTGGATCCTTTGCTACCCTTCGAGACTTGTCAGACGCTGCAGTGAGGGTGGAGGCTAGTTTGCCGGTGCACCGCCGGGAACCATCTATTCCTGGAGCTTCGAGCCAGCGGACACCGAAAAGAGGTAACTTCGGTGGAGCGTCGTTGTCGGGCGATGATCGTTTTGGTAGGCCTGGCAGTTTCCAAAGTTCAGGATTTTGGGGTTACCGAGCACCGCCGACTCCGCAAGCTAGTGCGACGTCTGTAGCGTCCACAGGGAGACCGAGCAGTGGACCCGGATGGAATGTGTGTTTCTACTGTGGGGAGCGAGGTCATGTCCGACGTGAGTGTCCATTGTTGCCACAGGATGGTGGTGTAGGTCGAGGAGCAGCGGAGCCCGGACAGAGTACAGCGTCAGGGACAGCAGGCCCGAGAGGAGGTGGTGGCACTGCCACTAGTAGTTCGAGAGGACGTGGTAGAGCGTCGGGATCTCAGGCCCGCGTGTTCTCGATGACTCAGCAGGAAGGTCAGTCGGCACCAGATGCGGGGACAGGTACTTTATTAGCTTTGCTTGTGTTGTAGGGGTGTTAATCGGTTATTCGGTTCGGTTTTTTTGCCGGAACCGAAACCGAACCGAAATATAATTCGGTATCGGTTCGGTTCGGTTTTGGATGGTGATACCGAATTGTACCGAAACCGAATAATTCGGTTCGGTTCGGTAATTATTCGGTTTTACCGAATCTTTCGGTTCGATAATTATTCGGTTTTACCGAATCTTTCGGTTCGGTAATCCGGTTCGGTATTGCGGTTCGGTCCGGTTTGCCCCATTTCGGTAATCCAGTTCGGTTTTTTAACCGGTTCAGTACCGAACCGGTTCGATTTTGCCCCCATTCCCTACTTAAAAAACAGATTAGTTTCTGCCCAAATTTAGGCAGTTTCTGCCTCATTTCATCATTTGTATCCTAATCTTCTAATTTCAAGTTTTCATCCACATACAAAATACAATACAATGCAAATTTCAAACGTCAATTTATCGGAGTCCATACTCCATAATACAAATTACAACCCTTAATGGAAAATACAAATAAAAATGAATACAAAGTTCCGAACATTAAAACAAATTACAACCTTGAAGTCTTCTAAGGATTTGATTTTGGAGGCAACATAGCTCCACCGGTTGACATTTCTACATATAACACAAAAAAAGTTAGTCATTTATATAAATTCATAATAACTACTAAGTACTAATAAGCACAAATTAGAAATTATATAGAACATTTACCTTGTGCTATTGCTTGGTAATGCTCTACTTCTTCAATAGTGGGCTCCAAATTTAATGCAACATTAACACTTAAAAGCCAGTTTTGAGTACAAATCAAAGCTTCCACCACTTGAGGACTCAACGAGCTTCGATATGAATTGATCACCCTCCCACTTGTGCTAAAGCATGACTCAGAAGCTATTGTGGAAACCGGTATGGCTAGAATATCCCGTGCAAGTAGTGACAAAATTGGGTATTTGGGGACCCCAAGCAGTTTCCACCAAGCCAAAATATCAAACTTTGAATCCTCCACATCTTCAATAGGATCTAATAAATACCTATCGATATCATTAGAAATCCTACCAATCTTTACTGCTTTTCTCATCTTTAACCTTTCTTCAAATTTCTTGTCCATAGTTGAAGAAACCGTTCTCTCTGTCACTATTGAAGTAGAGCTAGAGCTACCACCACCAACTCCTGAACTTCTTGTCCCATTACCACTCTCGCCTTCATATATGCTATAAAGACTAGTCAATAATTGCTTTACTTGAGTGATGATGTCTGCAACCTTGCCCTTAGCATTTTCAAACAACAACTCCAAAAAATCCTCAACCCTTTCCAACTTATGGCGGGGATCTAGAATAAGAGCTATGAAATAATATTGATTCAAATTCTCCAATTCCCCCCAATACTTGTCATATTTGGCTTGCATGCTACATACAATGCCAGATAACAACATACTCGTCTCATCATGCAACAGACCATAAGTTTGAAATACATCTTGAAAGGCACTATGGATGGTAGGTGTTTTGGAGCAACATACTCTCAAAGTTATTTCATAGAAGGGTTTCAAAAAATCAGCAAACACTTTTGCTACTTCCCAATCATAATCTCCTGGTGGTCCTACCCTTTTATCACTATGAAAGTGAGCTACATAACTAGGATCATCATCTACTAGTCTTTCAAAAGCTCTACGAAACTTAAGAGTTGTTTCCAACATCAAATAGGTGGAATTCCACCTAGTTGGGACATCCAATACCACCAACCCTTTGTTGTCCACTTTGACCTTCTCTGCACACTTTTTAAGCATTTCGAGCCTACTAGGGGAAGATCTTACATATCTAACTGCATTACGAATACTCTGAATACAGCTATTCAACTCATGCAATCCATCATTGACAATCAAATTCAGAATATGAGCAATACACCTAACATGCATATTGGACCCATTATTCAAAATTGCCATAGGAGATTTCCATGCATTCATTCTCCTAAGCAGATAAGACAGCCCTGAGTCATTAGCAGAAGCATTATCAACTGTAACAGTTAGCAGCTTCTCAATACCCCACTCACACATGCATTCCTCCAAAAGCCTCCCAATTGTATCCCCCTTATGGTTTGGAATCA
The DNA here is from genome assembly GCA_032719365.1 of Prinsepia uniflora. Classification (NCBI taxonomy): domain Eukaryota; kingdom Viridiplantae; phylum Streptophyta; class Magnoliopsida; order Rosales; family Rosaceae; genus Prinsepia; species Prinsepia uniflora. The sequence continues at coordinate 50,100,783 of CM064876.1, forward strand.
CACAAAAATTTATGATTTTCTTATGCAAAACCCAATCAACATCAATGAAATGAGCAGTAACAACCATGTAATTGATGTTTTGAAGGGAAGTCCATGTATCAGTAGTTATGCAAATCCTATAAGACTTCATCAATTCTTTAAGGTTTTGCCTTTCAGTATAATACATGCTTAGCACATCTCTAGCAACTACTTGTCGGCATGGAACTTTCCATCGAGGACTAGCTTTTGACATGAAGTTCCTAAACCCTTTACCATCCCCAAAGGAAAAGGGCAACTCATCTACAATCACCATCTCAACAAATGAACTGGTGATATCCTTTTGACTAAACCCAACAGCCATTTCTGTGGGCTTTTCAACAGACAAAACTTTCTGGTTTTTCTTCGCTACCATATTAGGGGGATATTTAAGACATTTCTGTAAGTGAGTAATCAAACCCCTAGTTCCATTCTTAGCAGAATCAGCAGCATAGTTACGGTCTACACAATATTTACACCTAGCCCTAATTTGACCGGAGGGAGTTTTGTACCTTTCGAAGTGCTCCCATATATTGGCTCGCTGCCTTTTCTTAATAGTATCCAGAGGATCAAGCTCGGTAGCATTATCATCAATTGGAGTGCTGCCTTCCAACCCTTGGTCAGCTTCTTGTGATGATAACTCATCAAAAGGGTCCACCTACAAAATAAAACAGATTCAGTACACTATCATGGACACTAAAAAGCACAGCAGAAAATATTGCATAACAACATATAAACAACAATCTGCCCGGATATTAGAAACTAATTTTATTCAAGTAGGTGTTCAATGTTGAGTACGTCAATCTCAATATTGACAGTGAAATAAACACATGTATTAGTATTTATTTAGAAAGAAAAACAAGCCTAAAGCACCCAATAGGCATCGAGATCTTCCAATATAGTTAGCTACTGCAACAAAAAGTAGATCATCTACATTTGGGAGAGTTTAATGGTTTATGGCCAGCCTCAAAAGTCAACATATAAAATCGAAATTTATATTTCTAGTAACAATTTTTATGAGAAATAATGTAAAAGCTCTAAAAAAGAATCATCCCCACAAACACTTAGACCGCAACAAACATACATTGACCAGAAAACCTTCTGCAGTGCATCTAAACAGAGCAGAAACAACGCATAAACAAAGCAAAACACAGCATAAACATAGCAGAATGCCAGAAACAGAGCAGCAGAAGGCAGAAGCACCTAAACAGAGCAGAACCAGATTTAAACCTACCTCCTCACGATTTAAACCCGCAGAAGCAGCAGCACTAGCAGAAGCAGTAGCAGTAGCACTAGTACTACCACTAGCACTAGTCGAACTGGAAGCCATCTTCCCACCAACAAAGCTTTGACTAAGCGGCATTCTTACCAACAACAATATTAGACAAACAAATAAAAAAAATAAATCCAAATAGGGGAAGAAAACCAAAATGGAAACATTCAGAAAGAGTCAAGAGAAAACAGAGGAAAACAGAAAATGAAGCTCAAAGTATTCGTTGATCGGATGTCACAGCCGTCGCGTGCAATTTTAATCTTCCTCAGGTAATTTATTTCTTTTGTCTCTTTCTAAATTTCACTTTTTTTACTGTTAATCAAGTAAGTACATGATGGAGCTGTCACTTTTTGCTGTAGTTTGATTCTGGGTTGTTGATTTTCGTATCTAATTTGGTGAAAGGTTTTCTTTTTCTTTGTTTCTTATGACAGGGCAAATGGAATAGACTTCGAGGAGGTCCAAATTAGCATATTCAAACAAGAACACAAGTCTCCTGAATTCAAAAGTACGAACTTTTTATATCTTTTTTCTGTTGTGGGGTTTGTAAGTGGTTACGTTTGGAAATCTTAGTTCAGCTTTGCTCAACTTTGATTTATTGACGAATGGATTGTTTTTACTTTTTAAACATATTTGGGTAATGTTTTATAAGTTCAGACATATGTGGGTAGTTGAGTCATATCATGTATGTGTGGAACTGGTTTATTCCTAGTGGATGACGATCATGTATGGGGGTTTTGAGGGATGGGAAGGCTAATGGGTAGTTTCATATTGTCCTTTTGATGGAAATGGGAAAACAAGTGAGTTAAAGGAAAGGAAATACATGACTTGATTATTAGCACTAGTGAATCACTTAAGAAGTGTCATATCGAAAAAAAATCAACAAATGGAGATTCACTAAATGAGCAAATTGAGATTCACTAAATGAGCAAATTGAGATTCACTAAATGAACAAATGAAGATTCACTGAATGAAATAATGCAGATTCACTAAATTTTCAGGTTCCATTATTGACTATTAGTAAATTTTCTATCATGCCTGAAGCAATGACTACTTACTTTTGCTTATAGGGAGGGGTATTCCTAGAATAGTTGTATGTTACCCAACTCGTCTACTTAGATTAAAAGGAAAAAACAGGAGGTTTCTATATTGGATAGTTGGGATGATATCTGATAAGTGATTCATGGTTTTTTGTGTTTTAAATATGGTCTGTAGAAATAAAACATAGACAAATTATTATGTTGGCAACAGGTCAATATTCCATATATTTTTGATATCATAGACAAATTATTAACTTGGATTAAAACATCATAATCAAATCAAGGGGACATGGAAGCTTCCTTGAATCCTACAAACAAAATTGAATAATGAAACTGGATTGAAGGAAATGCATGCAATTTCCACAAGAAAATGCCAACTACACGCCAATTTGTTCAGACAAAGAAAGAAAATTATACTAATTAGTATATAACATTATACCGTGAGCGGTCGTGCCGTACTGCCGTGCGCGCTTGATGCCTTGAATCTTGATGCAATTGCCGCCGTGAGCCTTCAATGGAATCGGCGACAGAGACTGAGAAACGCCGATGACGAAACGGAGACACCAAGACGGGACTGAGGCCTGAAGACAGAAGGTCCGGTTGTATTCGATACTTCGATGGAATCGACGTTAGGGTTTCAAACTTTGGTTTGGATTTTGGAAGTAGTCGTCGACACTCGACACTCGGGAGTCGGGGGCCGGGGTACTAAGGTAAAGGTAGGAGATCAGAAAGTCTAGGGTTAGGAAAGTAACCCCCCCCCCCCCCCCCCCAAAACGACGTAGTTTTAATAAATTTAGGGAATTCGGTTCGGTTCGGTCCTATTCGGTTAGGGATATTTTCAGTATTCGGTTCGGTTCGGTTATTCGGTATTATGGGTAGTGAAAACCGAAACCGAACCGATTCCTTTTCAGTTCGGTTCGGTTTTTTTGTTTCGGTTACGGTTTTATTTGGTACGGTTATTTTTCGGTACAGTCCAATTCGGTTCGGTAAAATGGTCGGTTTTTTCGTCCCGATTAACAGCCCTATTGTGTTGTACTTAGTTTTGTTGTTGGATTCTGGGAGCGAGTCTAGGATTTTCCCTAGGTGACCTGAGGAGTGGTACAATGGAAGGATGACGGAAGGAATAGGAAGGAGTGACTATAACTGATCGATATGAGGTTATTGAAGGAGAGAACCCACAAGCTAGAGTTTGCCTTTAGGACTTTGTAGATTTAGTCCGATAGTGGCCGAAGTAGCAGCCGAAGGAGATAGGTGTTCGATTGTCTAGACTAGTAGCCGAGCTGGTTTGGAATGGTGAGGTGGTAGTACGTGAGGATGTGCTCTGTGAATTCTATTGGGTACTCCATATGAGGTATTGTAAAATACCTTTGTTTTCGGTTCATAGAGTTTCCCTTGCCTACACCATGCAGTTGTTACATAGCGAGGGTTGGTCATGGTAACAGTAGTTGGGGAAGGAGTGAAATACCCAAGGTGGAAGCCCAGGAGAGGTTGTTAATGACCGGGTAGGAGACCCTAGGTGTCGGGAATTAGCTGTGGAATTTCGGGGACGAAATTCTTTTTAGGTGGGTAGATTGTAACAACCCGTCCCGAGAGCCGGGATTAAGATAGTGATTAAGGTGGGATTAGTAAGGTTAACCGGTGGTTAGTTGGTCCCGATAAGGTCACTAGTGGAGAATGACGATTTTGCCCCTAGTTTGGGCAAAAATATTGACTTTAGTTCGGGTGGTCGGATGGACTTTGACCGGTGACCAGGACGTAGTTTAGGACGTCACGAACCCGTAGACATGTGGTACGTTCGATTCCAACATCCGAGGAGGAAGTTGTGATGATCGGAAGGTCGAGGGTATTATCGTAATTTTGGTAAAATAGGGGGAAAAGTTGACTTTTTGAATAATCGGGTTTTGGTATGTTGACCTAGGATGGTTAGGTAGATCTCGTCATCCTTAGTTCGATGACAGGCGGCACGTATTCATCGGACTTACGAGGCGAGAGATACGGGTCTAGGAAGTTGTGGCAAAACCGTAAAAAATGAGTTAAATTGGAGGGTATGTTGGTCTTTGTGGCACATTGGGATTTGTGCAGAGAAAGAAGAAATGGAAGGCTGAGATTGAACCAGGTGGGAGAAGGGTTGAGTGATCGGTGACATGTGGCACAGGACTAGAGGATTCTGGTGGAATCCTGTACATGCGCGGTCCCAATTATTTGGGTGCAACTGTGTGTGCCCGAGTGTTGTTCTTCGACACAGACAGAAACAGAGGGTGAGGAATTGGGAGCAATTGATCGACTCAGTGCAAGGGGGGAGTGAAGAGTGCTTGTGAGAGTGACAGGGAGGAGTGTTTGTACTAGTGATCGTGTTTTGGTGGAGGAATCGTGCACGGCAGCACGGTGGTGGTGCGGCAAAGTTTTGGGGAAACAGGGAGACCGTGAGAGAGTTGGTGGTGGCTACGCCGTGTGGTGACTCAAACCACGACCGTGGGAAGTTCAGGAGGCTGCAGGGAGTCCAACGAACACCGTGGCACGCGGCGGTGCGCACCGCGAAGACGCAATCGAAAGGTGAGATCTCTTGCTCTGTTTTTCCCGTAATGTTCAATTTGAAAGTCGTGAGGTTGGGCTTAGAGTCGAGAGGAATGGAGGTCAGGGTGAGGTTCAGGAGGGTCCTAGGCGTCGACTAGGATGGTCGCCGTGACGGGGGTGTACACGGCGGAGATCAGACGACGGCAGGCACTCTGTGCTCTGTTTTACCGTGATGTTCGAACCCAAAGTCGTCGAGGTTGGGACTGAGTTGATGGTCTAGGAGTGTTGGTCTAGGATCAGTAAGGCCCTAGGAAGAGTCTGGTGTTGCCACCGTGACGGGGGGTGACCGGAGCGGATGGATCGTGAAATAGGGGGAGTATGGCCGTCTGGTTCGAGCTTGAATCGACGATGATGGGGCCATGTCGAGGTTATAGGAGTAGGGGGATGAATTCATGGTGCCTAGACGAAGCTATAGGAAAAGAGAGGAGAGGAAATGGTGGCCGGACGGTGGAGATTGTTTCTCGCCGGTCCAAGTTGCAGCGTCGGTTCAACACAGTGAGTCGAGGTTGATGACGGTGCACTGTAGCAGCGCGTGAGGGCCACGCGCAGCCACTTTGGGCGGCGCGTGGGGGCGCGTGCGGCGGTAGTTGGAGAAGTAGTCAACATGGTTGTTGGTCTAGGAGTTATGGTGAGTTCAATGGAGTTGGTTTCGGGTCAATCAGACGTTGTTTGAGTTTAGTTCCGCGAGGGTGAAGGTTTAAGGTCCCGGGTTTTACGTTTTCGATTAGGGGAATTTTGAGGAAATTTAGGTGAACTTTCGTAAACGTATTAGTGACGTATTTTGACGGTGATTGACAGGATCGGGATTTCCCGAGGAAGCCGAGGAACGTGCAGGACGTTCAGGACACGAGTAGGGCTCAGTACTGTGAGTGGACCCTTTCCTTAAACTCGAACATGCATAACTGTTTTCTATACCTGTTTTATGGTTTTACTCATGAATCTATGTTTATTGAATCTGTTATGATGGTTTTACGTGTTTGCACGGTTTTCGAGGAAATCGGTTTTAGCACGTTTTACGAGAAATGTTTGGTTTCTGAATACAATGCTATGGTTTTGGGATTTTAAATGATAAAGGATTTCTAATGATTATAAAGGGATTTTGGAACATGAGTTCGATGATTAAAGGTTTTCGGTTTTAGAAACGGATTTCAGAAAAAGGGATGGTTTCCAAGTTGGAAAGTGGATTCCGGATTTGGGTTCGGAATGACGGTTCTGAATGCCTCAAGGGCTTCAGACCGGGGATTTCGGATTCGGGTTTGGATGTGCATACGGAAACTAGTTTTACAACTAGTTTTGGATTGGATTTGCTGGATCTGGTTATTGGGTTTAAAGACCCGGATATATTTGACGGGGGACGGGCCCGAGTTGAGTTTAAAGACTCGGGAGTTTAAAGACTCGGGAGTTTAAAGACTCGGGAGTTTAAAGACTCGGATATATTGATATTTCCCCCGTAGGCCTTTGAGTTTAAAGACTCGGGAGTTTAAAGACTCAGATATGATTAAGGCCTGGATTGAGTTTAAAGACTCGGGAGTTTAAAGACTCGGATAGGTCCAGCAGGTTTGATCGGGAAATGATGATTTGAGCTTTATGGTTTATAATACGGGTTTTGATACTCATGCCATGATTTCCATACCTGTTTTATAGTGTTTCTGTTTCTTATGATGTTTTATGAGAATTGAGTTATAACTGTGTTAATAACTGTTGGTTATGCATGTGGTTTTCAAAACGGAGGGTTAAACTCGATTTTCTGATAAATGGTTTAGAACTTTTCTTTTATTATGGTCCACTCACGTCTTCTGTTTTAAATTACCCTCCAGGTTGTGGAGATAGCGCGGGGTCTTGACGTCGAGGCAGCGTCTGAGGCATAGACGTTTCGTGAGGGTTCCCGGAGTGTTTACATTTTCTTCCGCGTGCGTGTAAATATAATCGGTTTTTATTTGTTGTACTATGCTCTGTAAACTTTGACTTCGGATATTTTATTGAGTACTTACTCCTGCGTCTGACTGTGTACTGTCGGGGTGTCAGATGGGAGCAGGATTGACCTCGGGTTTCAGGGTGAAACCGGGGTGGGTCCTGACACGTCGGTCCAGTTGGACCAACATGGACCTGAATCACGCGAGGAAGAAGATGACTTGTAGCCAGCGCGTGAAGCCCACGCACAGTGCCTTTGGGCGGCCCGTGGGGACGCATAGGACATTTCTGGGTGAAGTTTTCAACATTTGATTTTATAGTTTCGATGTAACGAACATTTTGGGACTGGTTTCGAGTTAATCGGACATCGTTTCAATATAGTTTAGGATGTCTGAAAGTTTAGGATCGAGTTTAAATATATTTAAATATCCAGGAAAATTACGGGGATTTAGTGGAAGGTTATTGAAGTGGTTACTAACCTTAGAATATGATTTGAACAGGTTCGGGAAGTTCGGTGATGGTGGTTTAGCCGAGAAAGATGTATTGCATGTGTATCGAGGCGACAGGGATGATGGTCTGTGATTGGACTTTGCATTCTAAATTTCAGTGCATGCATAACTGTTTTATATGATTTCTATACATGATTGATATGTTTATGATTATGGTATTTATGATTTACATATTTGCACGTATTTCGATATGATTTATCGTATTTAGACGTATTTCGAAAATATGGTTTATGCTATGCTTTGATGATGGTTTTGATGGATGATTTTATACTGTTTACACATATTGTGTCTTGATAATGATTTGATGATATGATATTGGGTTTGAAAGTGAATTCGAGCATGAGATCCATTTCGATAAAATATGATTCCGAATTTCGATTTAAATGTGATTTTGGATGGATTTCTAAATTTGAATTCTGGTTTCGAAATGATGATTTTGAATATGGATTTATGGATTCAGATTTGATAAAATGGTTTTGAATTGGATTTGCTGGATCTGGTTTTGGGTTTAAAGACCCGGTGATTGATTGTGACGGGGGCGGGCCCGGATATGTGATTTGGGTTTAAAGACTCGGTTATTGATTTCCCCCGGAGGCCTATTAAGTTTAAAGACTCGGTTATTGAAAGGCCTGTTGAGTTTAAAGAGTCGGATATATATTGAGTTTAAAGACTCGGTTGAGATCCAGCAGGTTCGATTGATTGAAATGTGTTTTGATATGTGTTCTGGTTTTATGTGATATCATGATAGTTTTCAAACAGTTTTCAGATGTTTTGGGCACAGATGATTGGAATTACGGTTTTACACGTGATTTGGATCTTAAATTTTTGGGCTGAGTTCCCAGACTTGATTTGATTTATGGTTTTGGGCTAAGGCCCGGGGTTTGAGAAAAAGGAAATGATTTCTGGTTTTCATAAACGTTTTTCTTATGTTGAAAACGAAATGGTTTTTGGATGCATGCATTGGTTTTATGTGGAGGGCATAAATTTCTTTTCTGATTAAAATGTAATTTAGAAACTTATTTATTTTTGTCCACTCACAGTCTTTTCTGATTTTCGATACCCTTCAGGTTGATGCGGTGCGGGCTGTTGTTGGTGATACTGAGACATCACACACGATCACGGTGGTTTCTGCGCACTCTAGAAAGCCGGAAGTTATTTTTGGACAACTGACTTGGAATCCCTTGTCTAGCTTACGTGTTACATGGAGTTTAGACGGGTGTGTAGCCTTCGTGTCGCACGTGGGTTAGATGGGAGCATGGTACATCCCTTAATCTAGGAGGATTGGGGATGGGTCATGTCAATTGGTATCAGAGCGAGGTTAGCGCTTCTGGAGCGAGGTTTGTGCGCTCGGTGAGAGAGGTTTTGGCTTCTAGAGCAGTGGGTTAGTCGAATAGTGTCACTATGTGATAGTTGCGACTAGGTGATAGTACGTTAGTAGGTAGAGAGAGCTTGCGACTAGGTGATAGTTGCCTGATACGCGGTGCATAGTGTGGTGTTTTCCCGCTTAGGCCCGGAGGCGACTAGTGTGTTTGGAGCTGGATATGGTCGAGAGTTGGTTGGACCATAGGACCGGTTGTGTGCCGGAGTGGTTAACCCGAATGGTAATCAGTTGAGTTAGGGTTGGTCGATGGTTGGTTGGTCGGCCACGTAGGCCAGATGAGATAGTGTGGACTGGTGACCAGTGATTAGTCAAATCACGTTGATTGGATTTATGTGGCTAGTTCGTGGATGTTTTTAGCCGAGTTGGACGTTCTAGAGGTTGGATTCTTGTGACCCGAGTGTTGATGTTGAGTTGAGGAATCCCAGTTGTGATCACTGGCTGGTTTGGTGACTGTGAGTATCAGTGAGTTAGTAAATGCCTTTAGTAAGGAACCGTAGTAGATATGTGGTCATTGTGCTGTTTGGTGCAGCTGAGGTTATGGATGGCCTGGAAGATGACTCTAGTCGAGTCTAGTGAGATTGTGGAGATTTGGTGGCTTGATGCTATGTGCTATGATGGGATCCACTAGCAGAGGATCGACCCTACTGGTCCTTGAGATGGTTGTGTCGTGGATCGGGTTGAGGTCTGTTGACCCTAAGTTTTCCTAGATGAGGCCGTTCAGCATCGAGATGCCCAGAGTTGTAGAATATGAGGATGGTAAATTTTCCCAGACTCAAGGGTGGATGTCATGTTTTGGCTCAGAGTGAGCAAAGATTCGGGGTTAGTGTGTTGTGAGCACGAGACAGGAGATGATTGGGATGCGCGTAGTCGTGAGGTGTTAGTGCGTGGTATTGACCACTACCGAGTGAGTGTATCCAATGAACATTGGTATGTTATATTCTTGTACGCTTGGTCAGGTTGGTGTTGGTTTCATCAGAGCAGCGCAGCGGAAGCGCGATGCACCTATGCTTGGTTTTGGATCAGAATAGTTTGGTATGGTCGGGTTTGACCATTAGTGAGGTTGGTTTTCATGGACACCTCAGAAATGTGTCTGTAACGACCTGTCCCGAATTAGCGGGATTAATTAAGGATTAATGACGGATTACCGAGGCTAATCGTGGATTAGACGAGGATTAGCGGACGTTCGGTGCAAAATGACGATTTTGCCTATAGAATAGGTAAAATGTTGACTTTTCGTTTGGATGGTCAAATGGACTTTGACTGATGACCGTGACGTAGTTCGGGACGTCACGAGTTCATAGACAGGTGGCATGCTCGATTCCGACATTCGAGGAAGAAGTTGTGACGTTCGGAAGATTAAGGGAGTTTTGGTAATTTTGGCGAAAATGGGCCAACGGTTGACTTTTGACCCGGAAGGTCCAATGGCCGAGGGCCAAGTACCGTGATGTAGATCACGACGATGCGAATCCGTAAACAGGCGGCACATTGAATACAGAGGTTCGACAACGAAATTAAGGTTCACGGAAGTTCGAGGGAACTATTGCACATTTTTCGAGACGGGACTATTTGGCAGCAAGTGGGGCCCAGATATTATTGGACAGGCCAATGGATGAGTGACAAATGTCACCCATCCATTGCCCATTCAAACCAACTCATGCATATCCCTTCCCATTACATCGATCACCCATTTTCTTCATTTCAAACCCAAACCCGAGCACCCATTTTCAATCCAATCCAAACCCTACAACCTTAAACCCATTTGTGAGAGGACAGAGAGTGAGAAGAAGAGCTGAGGAAAGTGGTGGCTGGCCCAGGCAGAGCCGCCGTGGGCGGCGGAGGAGGAAACCCGCACGAGGTAATCGGTTTTCCCATTTTAATTCGTTTTCGATTTCTAGTTATTATGGGCTTTTTTGGATGATTGGTTTGAACTAAATAGGTTGTTAGGACATTGTTAGGAAGGTTTTTAGAGGTTTTGGACGCTGAGGGACCCCTGGGGTGAGTTTTGGATTGTTGAACCGTGAGAGGAAAATCGAACCGGTCGGATTTAGGATGTTTTAGGGGTTCTAATTAATTGGTTTAGGTTTCTAGGGTCGAGATATGAAGATTAGGATTGATCAGAGTTGAAACAGACGAACATTGTACCGTGTAGGGACCTGGACTTGTCACGCCGGTCCAAGTTGCAGGAAAAACCAGACCGGATCGGTTCAGACCGGTCTGATTGAGGACAAGGGTGACACTGTAGCACTGCGCGTGGCTTCCACGCACAGCCACTTCAGGCGGCACGTGGGGGAGAATCGGGGGAAGGTTCCAACATGTCAAATCATCTCTTCGATGTAACAAACATTTTGGGAATGGTTTCGAGTCGATGGGACATCGTCTCGATATAGTTCAGGCTGTCCGAAGGTTTCAGTGCGCGTTTAAAAATAGTTAAAAATCCCAAAAAATAGTTAAAAATCCCAAAAAATTAGGGGCTTTAGTGAGGGGTTAATTAACTAGTTAGTAACCCTCTAAAGTGATTTGGACAGGTTTGGGAATCCCGAAGGTGGCGATTGGCCCGGGAAGGCGTACGGCGCGCATATCGAGGCAGCAACGCGGATGGTCTGTGAGTGGACTTTATTTCTGAAATCGATGCATGCATAAATGTTTTATATATATGTTTTAATATGTGTTTTGGGATGCCTTGAGTGCATTTTGGTGTGTGTTTCTGTATGGGAACGTACTTCGAGGTTTTCGGGTTTTATATGTTCTTATACGCGCTTATGCTTTCGGTTTTCATGAAATGGTTTTGAAAAGGTAAAACCGGGCATGAGACCCATTTGGATTTGGTTTTGACTCGGGCATGAGACCCTATTGATGACCCGTAGGTCGGAGTCATGGTCGCGACGGGTGCTTTGTGCACGGCGGCGGACGACGTGACGCTTGCCTCCAGATTGGGATGCGTTCCTTCTGGAGAGATCACGATGCACGTCCTGTTGTCGAGCAGCCACTGGAGGCTCGACTTCGGAGTGTTGACGATTTAGAGGATCGATCGGCGACGTGTGCACCATGGTCAAGAGATGGTCGTGGCAGTGATGTGTTCACGGTGACATACCAGGATTGAGAGCGGTTCTGGATTGATGGTTGCATGCATCGTTATGATCAGGATCGTGACTAACCCTGAGATATCGGGCTCGATGCCCAGTTGATTTACGAGCTCGGGCTCGATGCCCAGTTATTGTGAAATCGGACTAAAGGTCTTGTTGAGTCCTATGTTCGGGCTGGAAGCCCATTTACTTTGTGTTATCGGGTGTGAGTCCTGTTTTTATGGTTTTGTATACGAGTATATATATACCCGCCTTACGAGATTATTGATTAGTCTCCTCCAACTTTGACCTGGAGAGTCACGATGTAATGACCCGTCCCGAATTCCTAGATTAGATTAGTGACTAATCACGAGTAGTGAGGTTAATCGGTGATTAGTTAGGCTAAATTGGACGAACGATGCGAAATGACCGTTTTACCCCGGATGGTGGCAAAACATTGACTTTTCATTTGGACGGTCAAATGGACTTTGACCAATGACCGTAACGTAGTTCGTGACATCACGAGTTTGTAGAGAGGTGGCACGTTCAATTCCGACGTTCGAGGAGGAAGTTATGACGTTCGGAAGTTTAGGGGCATTTTGGTAATTTTGGTTAAAAGGGGTCAAATGTTGACTTTTTGGCCGAGGGGTCCGATGGCCGAGGGCCGAGGACCGTTACGTTGATCGGGACGATACGAATCCATAGACATCGGCACGCTGAAATCGGACTTCGAACGGGAGAGTTATAGGTCACGGAAGTTCGATTTCACTATGCACGTACTTCGGGTCGGGGATGATTTGGCAATTTCTGATTGGCCAAGATATTTTCAGTGGGTCCCATGGATGAGTGACAAGTGTCACTCATCCCATTGGCTAGATCCACTAATTTGTGGATCTAACTTAATTAAATACTATTATCTTTATTATTTAATAATTAATCTTTCTTCACTCAATCCTAACCATTCATTTTAATTAATCTCTCAAATCCTCACCACTCATCTAATCATCTAATCCTCACTTCTCTCATCAGCCATCAATATCATCATCTTCATATTTGTTCATCTTCTACAAACCCGAAACCCCCCCCCCCCCCCCCCCCCCCCCTTATGCATCATTTCTCCATTTTCTTCAAACATACAACCCACACATACCACCATGACCCTATGAGCTGAACATGACCGTGAGGGAATGAGAGGAAGGAGTGTGAGATGAAGGGATGGACGGTGGCTCACGGTGGTGGATGGCGAAGCTTGACCGTGAGGTAAGGAATATTCAAAATTCCTAAATTTCGGTTTTGTTAGTTTTTGTTCGATTCTAAGGATTGGGAAATATTTCTAGGGACTCTATGAAGCTAATAGGATTAGTTTTGGGGCTTGTGATGGCCGGAAATGGCCATGAACGGCGGGAGAAAATCCGGCCACCATTGATGACGGATGAAGGTACGATTTTGGGTGTTTTGTTTCATTTTAATTAGCTAGAAAGGTTAGAAATGAGATTAGGAACATATTTTAAATGGAGATGAAATTGACCTAAAATCGGTCCGAAAACCAGAGAAAACCAAGGTTGAAGACGGGTGAACAGTATCGTGAACAGTAAAAACTGGTTCAGTCCAAGGTTAGGGACGATGAACAGTATATCAGACCTTCTTGGAGCGCGTGGGCCATAATTTGGGGAAGTGTTCAACATATGAAATCTTCTATTCGATGTAACGAACATTTTGGGACTAGTTTCGTATGGATCGGACATCGTCTCGATATGTTTCGGGGCATCGGAAGGTTTAGGATAGGTTTAAAAATAGTTAAAAGTTCTGAAAAATTACGGGGCTTTGGTAGGAGGTTAATTAAGTAGTTAGTAACCTTCTATTACGATTTGGACAGGTTCGGGAGTCCCAGTGACAGTGATCGGCTCGGGAGAGCCTATGGCACGTAAATCGAGGCGGCAGCTCGGACGGTCTGTGAGTGAACCTTGATTTCTAAACTGTGATGCATGCATAAATGTTTTATATGGATTATGAATATGATTTTATGATGTTGATTTGGATGCTTGTGATTTACGAGGCGATTTACGTGCTTGCACGTAAATTGAGGTTTTCCGATTTTACTCTGATTTTCCATTCTTATGGTTTTGGAAATGGTCTAATGAAATGATTTTGGATTTGAAAAGGATAAACTCAGGTATGAGACCCATTTGGTTTAGTCTCGGGCATATGACTCTAGTTACGACCTCCGGGTCTAAATCGTGGTCGCGACGGGTGCTATGTGCACGGAGATCGACGATACGACGCTCGCCTCCAAATTGGGATGTGTTCCTTCCGGAGAGGTCACGATGCACGATTCGTGGTCGGGCAGCCTGGGGAGGCTCGACTTCGGAGTGCTGATGGTTTAGGATATCGATCGGTGATGAGTGCACCATGATCTTATTGTGGTCGCGTCGGTTGATACGTTCACGGCGACATACCAGGATTGAGGGCGGTCCTGGATGGATGGTTGCACGCATCACTATGATCGGAGTCGTGACTAACCCTTAGATATCGGGCACGGTGCCCAGTTGAGTCATTTGTTCGGGCATGAGACCCAGTTGTTTTACACTGATGATATCGGGTCAGGGACCCTAGATGGATTTCCCAGTTCATGGCGGTTTATCGGAACTGGCATGAACTTTAGAAAGGTCATTATGGTACATGACGGTTTATGGGAACCTGCATGACCCTTGTTATGGATGTTATGGATCATGACGGTTCAGAGGAACCGGGCATGAATGTTTATGTTATGTATATATATGTTCATCTACCTTCCTTTACTTCTATTATCTCCTCCGGGGAGGGTCGTTGGCTTGGGTGGACCCCGGAGTAGTCACGGAGCACCGACTGAGTGGAGTCACCCCCCCTCCCCCCCCCCCCCCCCCCCCCCCGTTGGGTTCCTTACTCTCAAGAAGGCTATGGTTACTATTACCTCGCGTAGGGTCAGTGGTCTGCGGACATTGATCTTGACTTTGAGAAGACTCGGATTGAGACCCGGGTAGCACGCGCGTAGCTTTGGAAACCATGACAGGATTGGTTATGTGAATTATATGTATATATGATATGCTATATGATATGATATATGATGTGTGTTTACACAGGTTTTGGGCAGTGACCCCGTACGGTTGAGTATTTATGATTCTTTCAATCTTGGTTTTGGGCTTAGTTCCCACCTATGGTCTTTCTGGGTATATGGTTTTTGAATGCATGCATGCTTTTTAGTGAAGGGTACAAATGTCTTTCTTATGAAACGTTTTTATAAACTTTTGTTTTGTCCACTCACAGTTTTTAATGTTTTGACTGCCCTTCAGGTTGACATCGGATGTGGACTGTAGCAGAGACCGAGATATCACATATGTGACGCCCCAGAAATTCGAAACAAGAAAATTTGGAAAATTTGAGGAAAAGGACGATTTTGCCCCTGGAATTGGGCAAACGGTTGACTTTTTATTCGAGCGGTCAAACGGACTTTGACCGATGACCATGACATAGTTCGGAACGTCACGAGTTCATGACAGGTGGCACGCCCGATTCCGACATTCGAGGAAAAAGTTATGACGTGCGGAAGTTTGAGGGTAATTTGGTAAATTGGTCAAACGGGGCCATTTGTTGACTTTTTGATCGGGACATTGTTTGGACTTTCCGGGAAGACCGTTGGATAGGTCTCGGGACTCTGAATCCGTAGACAGGCGGCATGCGTCAATCGGAGTCCGAACGAAAACGTTATGGGTCTAGAACGATTAGGGATATTTTGGTAAATTGTGCGAACAAGGGTAAAATGGTAATTGTAGTAGGGACTGAATTAAACAGTGCTATTAAGGGATATTAAATGGTTTCAATAGCTGATTCAGCCTAAGTGGATGAGGTTTAATTATTATGTGACATCTGTCACTTACATTAGGTGGATTAGTGGCACTTAGTTGCTATTTTGTACATTAACTAATTAATAAAACGGTTGTATTGTTAAGCATATGAACTGTTCGTACTTAACCAAAAAAAAACAGAGAACAAGAAACCGTCCACCTTGTGTAGTCCAATTCGTCCAAATTGCTTGATCACGATTCCATTGTTGAACTGAGGTTGAACAGAGAGAATTATGTGAGGAAATTGAGTGGAAAACCGAAAAGAAAATGGTTGGGAAACACTGAGAATACCCGAAAACTCAATTAAGAACAAATGTTGAATTTGATTGTTTAGATGCTTTTGATTGAAATTGATTGAACAATTAGTCTTCTGGGAGCTCAACGAAGTGAACCGAATCAATTGGGTGGTCAATTGACGGTAAATCGACAGAGAACAGCCCCTGCGACTGTGTCGAAGTTGGGTGCTTGAGTTCGATTACTTGGAGGTAAGGGTTCTTGCAATTGACTTTGAATTAATACTTAGAATGACTAGAGAATGGTCCCTGTGCAATCAATTTGATGCAACAAGGTGAAATGAGATAGAACCCGATTAGGGACCCGTCGGGTTTTGAGGTTGAGTCGTGGACTTTGGGTCATGGTTTCACGAAATTAAGTTTACAGACCCTTAATCCATATTAACTTGATGCTAATGAGTGAAAGAAACAGTGAAATCGAGTTCGAATTGGTGAAGAACTAATCGGGTCTGATCGCGGGTCGTAATCAGAGAAACGGGTAGAGAAGGACACTGTAGCAATCACTGTAGCACGGCGTGTGGACTCACGCGCAGCCGCTTGCGGCGGCGCGTGAGGGCGCGTGACACGTTTTCTGAGGAAAGTTTCAACAGGCGTTTTACTCCCTGTAATGTAACGGACATTTTAAAATTGGTTTCGAGTCAATCGGACACCGGCTCGATAATGTTTCGAGGGTCAGACGGTTTAAGTTCTATTTTAAAATAATATTTAAATCCCCGAAAATTATGGGAAATTGATATGATGTAAATGAGCTTGTTAGTAACCCTACATAATGATTTTGGACAGGATTCGAGATTCCTGGAAAGTGGCGAAAATTACGGAAACGGGTGCAGCTCGGAAAGCGAGCGATTTGGACAGTGTGTGAGTGGACTTTTGTTTTCTACCCTGAATGCATGCATATATGTTTTAAATGCTTTATAATATGATTTGACATGATTTGGTATGATTGAAGTTCCGATATGGTGAATTCCGGATTTTGGGGAATATTATATTATTCTAATCGGTGTTTTGGCACGTTTTTCGAGGAAATGTGCAAATGGTATTTTAGGTTAGGCCCGGAGTTAAAAAGGTTTCCAAAAGAGTATTTTGACTTAATTGGTGAGTCAAGGATGATTTTTGGGTTATTATAATGTTTTCTATGTGATTTTACGAATTTACGTGTAAAGGATATTTGGGCTTGAGTCCCGGTTGGTAAGGATTTGACTTGGATTGAGTCATGGAGCTGATTGACATATTTTGGGATATGCTTTCGGGATGATTCATTGTGATTGTGATTGTGAATACCCAGACGGTCGAAGCTAGGGGTGTTCCCAGACGACCGGAGCTCGAGGATATGATTGTGATTGGTCCCAGGCAGCCGAGGCTAGGGGTGTTCCCAGACGGCTAACACTCGGGGTGATGTGTGCCGGGGCAGTCGGAGCTCGGGGTGACTTCCCAGACGACTGAGGCACGGGTTATGGCCTACGCGTAGTGCTGGTGTGACAGTGTAATGGTTTGTGCACTTGTGAACAGTGCGGTTTGATTGATTGTTTGCTTGAGTAATTGATTGTGACCTTGTGCATGGTACTGTTTGATGTTGATTATGATTATGATTGCGTACTGGTATTGAGTACGAGTTCTGGTCTGTTTGGCCAGGTGATTATGTATTCGTATGTTTTGGCCTGAGAGCCGGGATTTAACTTGTTATGTGGTTTGGATGGAAGGCCAGTGTTGGTGTTTCATATGTATTTCCCTATGCATGCAGGTTTGATAAACTGGAGGGTAAACAATGTGTTTTGATAAATGTGTTTTAACGAATATATTTTTGTCCACTCACACTTTTCTGTTTTAATGACCCTCCAGGCCGTAACACGACATTCGGGGCTAACTGAGAGGCGGAGAAAATCCCTTGTCTGATAGGTGCTGAAGGATAGTTTCGGGACTTCAGTTGACTTGTCAGATGGGAGCAGGACCAGGCACAGTTATCGAGGTCCAGTTGGGACGGGTCCTGTCAACATACCTTCTCCGGATCCTGGCGTACTCTGATAGCCCGGGAGGGCAAAGGTCAGAAATATCCCTTGTTTGACACTTCGTGTCAGACGGGAGCAGGGTCATCCAGCACTAATCCCCGGGGGATTGGGATGGGTCCTGTCACACGATCCACAGTCCAGAGTGGGTATCCTCATAGGGATCCCGTTCCAGGATTGGGCGTTATGTTGTGGTCCCGGACCAGATTCCGGAGAGATGATTGGACTAGATCCAGAAAGAGAGCTCGGACTAGATCCAGAGATTGAGCCTCCCAGATGGAGAATTCCTGGGCGAAGACTCGGAGTGAGACCTCGAGTAGTGTGCATACTAGTATAGAGATGACATCTTGACTATATCGGGGATGTTTTCCCTAGGGGTTGTGTCAGGACCCGACCCTCTTCTGTCAGGTCCCGATTCATCTAGCACGATATTGTCCGCTTTGGGCCTCGCCCTCACGGTTTTGTTTTCGGGAGCTCACGGTGCAACTTCCCAGGGGTCACCCATCTGGAATTGCACCAGCCTCAACTCGCTTAACTTTGGGGTTCCAATCCCCCCCAAAGCAACTGAGCTCCCAAAAGGCCTCATGCTAGATAGGTGTGTGCCTACACCTTTAAGGCACACCACCATTCCCTTCCCAGACCATTCCCCCCTCGCAGGAATGTGGGATCGTTCACCGTTCACTACAGGACACGGGTCTTACAATCCACCCCCCTTAGGGCCCAGCGTCCTCGCTGGCACACTTCCCGGTCGGGGTCTGGCTCTGATACCAAATTGTCAGAACCCGACCCTCTTCTGTCAGGTCCCGATTCATCTAGCACGATATTGTCCGCTTTGGGCCTCGCCCTCACGGTTTTGTTTTCGGGAGCTCACGGTGCAACTTCCCACGGGGTCACCCATCTGGAATTGCACCAGCCTCAACTCGCTTAACTTTGGGGTTCCAATCCCCCCCAAAGCCACTGAGCTCCCAAAAGGGCTCATGCTAGATAGGTGTGTGCCTACACCTTTAAGGCACACCACCATTCCCTTCCCAGACCATTCCCCCCTCGCAGGAATGTGGGATCGTTCACCGTTCACTACAGGACACGGGTCTTACAGGTTGTGTGCCCCGAGATGGCATCTTCTCCAGAAGTGCCTAGGATGGGTTATATATGTATATATATGTATATATGGATGAGTTTTCACTGAAATGGCGTTGGGCTAAGACCCTCGCGTATTGGTTTTAGGCTGAGACCCTTATGAGATGGTTTTGGGACGAGTTCCCACGTGTTTTGGTTTGGACAGAGGTCCCAGGTATTTGATTGACGGATTTCAGGCTAAGGCCCAAATGGTTTGATGGTTCATGTTGGTTTATGGGAACCGGGCATGAACCCTAGAAATGGTATTTAAATGCATGCATATGTTTTTAATGAAGGGCATAAAGGTCTTTTATGAAAGGTTTTATAAAATTATTTGTTTTGTCCACTCACAACCCTTATGTTTTTAATGCCTTTCAGGTTGATCGCGGATGCTGCTTTAGCAGAGACGAGACATTCATATTCCTCATTCGGATCCTAGCGTACTCTGATAGCCCTAGTTGGGTAAAGGACGGAATTATCCCTGGTCTGACACTTCGTGTCAGATGGGAGCAGGCACGTCCCATGCTAATCCCGAGGGATTTGGGACGAGTCCTATCAAGTTGGTATCAGAGTAGAGTGTACGCGCAGATCGAGGATGTGATGTCTCTTCAATCGTAACAGCCCATCATCAACCTGATAGTTAGGGTACTAGTATGAGGATTCGGTCGAACTGATACTAGTTCGTGTATGTCTGAGACGCAATGCGATCGTGTGAGGTCAGTTTGACCGTGGAAGTAGTGAAATCCGTGGTGGTCAGAGGTTAGGGTCGCCCAATATACGATGACCCTATACGACCACAGTCACGACGGTTGGGAATAGGAACGTGTGATTCTATTTGGCATGTGAGGCCATGGTTCGGTGTGTCGAATCCTGGAAGGATGTCGACTGGCAAGAGATGCCGAATTAGTTGTGGTGCGACGTGATAGGTTACGATTGCAACGTCTAGTCATTGTGCAGTGTTAGGCACAGAGTTTGGCCAAGTTCTTGTGGAGGCCAGCGGCTGAGAGTCGTATAGTTACGAGAGGACAAGGTCCTCAGGTTGTAGTTACTGGTTATTGGGATACCAGTATCGGAGTACGACGATCCTTCGGAGTCGAGGACGAGGGATCACTTGAGATGGGCATGCTGCAGCGAGCAGCCGAGTTATGTTACCCGAGTCGGTGATTGGTTGGATGAATTACCAGGAGTGTGGTGCTTGTCAATCGATTTCTGAGGTGGAACGATCAATGGATGTTGTGTGTTGAGCGGTTAGTACTGGCGGTGAGTTGACCACGTAGTTTCGATTCTCGATAGCAGAGTGCTTCTGAGTTCAGTCTGCACGAGGTTGTTTCAGACACCGCTATCGATGGACGTAGTCGAGTCATATCGAGTGGGATAGACTCAGGTTATCGTGACAAGGATATGAGTATGCGTGGGTGACGCACAGTACGAGTAGTGGTTTGTGGAGTTGGCTCGGTCAAGACCGAGTGCCATTTCAGAAGAAGAGGAGCTTCGTAGTTGGCCAGTATGCCACATTACCTTGTGAGGTAACAGAGAAAAGTGGTGACTGCTCAGTTTGAGCATAGTCATAGGTTTGGTTGATTCGCACTCCGTGTGGTGGTGATGCGGTGACGTTTACGAGATGAGACGACAAGCCACGAGCTGAGGGTAGCTCAGTCGTGATGTGCTCATGATAAGGTTCTACCACTATGCGACGAGAAGGATGCATCAGATAATATAGATTTTTCTGGGCAATTGGTGATGGTTGGTTGGCTACGGTTGACCATCCTCATGAGTGTCTGGTACGCAGTTCGAGGAGAATTTGATAGTGAGAAATAGAATGGGTCACTACAGTAGTTGTCAACAGTTATCATGGGTTGGAAGGAATGGACAACGCAAGGTTTGTCATGGGATTAGTGACCAGAGGTTTGGGCAGTACACAGAGGATTGTCGGCAGATCACAGCAGGAGTCTGTTGTGACTCTATAGTCTGGTGACACATCGGATTAGGATGAATTGACATCCTTTTGGATGTACATAAACGAGCATAAACGGATAGGCGAATTGGATTATGTGCGGACATGCGGATGATGTCCGAGTGAGTTGAGGAGAAGAGAGTGTTTGGTGTTGCATGACGTTGATGTGTGCGGCATGTATTCTCATCCATATCTTACTGGGATGACTTTGATGTCATCATCTTCAACTTTCCTTAGGTGGATTGTTGAGGAAGGAAGACGACGATAATGTCAAATTGGATTGACTTGGAAATCAGATGATTCGTGGTGTCACGTCCAGTGATGTGATAGGTGAGTTCCTAATATGAGACATATTGAGTAGCGTGAGGATGATCAAGATGACGGAAGTGATTGTGACGACAGTGAGGTGTTCAGACCGAGGTCTCGTCGTCATTGGAGTGAAATGCCTTGCTGATTATGCTAAGCTAGGAACATAAGAGAACTTTTAAGGATCCCTTAGCATAGTTGGTGAGATGACAGAGTTAGGTGAGTTGAGGAAGATACCTAGGTATCGATCAGGAAGAGATGAATAGCCGATGCCTCGAGATGGATGTGAGAATAAAGATCGTGTCTGATGTTCCATCACACCGATGAGTACTATGATCGGATGTGTTCCGACATATTGGTATAGTGATTAGACATCGAATGCGGTGTGCTTGAGCAGAGTTGACAGAGAGGGTTTGGATAGTTGATAAGCCGAGAGCTCAGAGCCGTGTGGGCTAGTGGAACCCTAGTATCTGTGTCTTCTGCTGAGACAAGTATTCGATTGGTTACCATGTACACTCGGATGGGTGAGACGTCGATTGAGTATCGACAAGATGAGTAGTACGATGGTTGGGACTCAAGAATGAGTCGAGATCAGAGTGTGCAGTGGGAGCACAGTGGAGCCGAGTGTACCCGTGGACTTAGTGACAGTAACGGAGGTTGAGTATCGCTCCGTGGGAGCAGTGAGGATAGTTGTTGGATCAGATGCTGAATTGGGACATCAGTTCTGATCGTCAGATGAAAAGAGAGTGGCCGTGTGCGGGGACACGATTGAATTTCCACAATTGGTTGTGGAAATCGGGTCCATTTGAATTTCGAGGATGAAATTCTTTAAGGGGGGAAGTTTGTAACGACCCATCCCAAATTAGCAGGATTAATTAAGGATTAATGATGGATTACCGAGGCTAATCGGGGATTAGACGAGGATTAGCGGACGTTCGGTGCAAAATGACGATTTTGCCCCTAGATTGGGCAAAACATTGAATTTTTGTTTGGACGGTCAAATGGACTTTGACTGATGACCGTGACGTAGTT
Source organism: Prinsepia uniflora (assembly GCA_032719365.1). NCBI lineage: Eukaryota > Viridiplantae > Streptophyta > Magnoliopsida > Rosales > Rosaceae > Prinsepia > Prinsepia uniflora. The sequence goes on from CM064876.1 coordinate 50,123,130, forward strand.
CGGGATGTCACGAGTTCATAGACAGGTGACATTCCCGATTTTGACATTTGAGGAAGAAGTTGTGACGTTCAGGGGCGTTTTGGTAATTTTGGCGAAAAGGGGCCAACGGTTGACTTTTTACCCAGAAGGTCCGATGGCCAAGGGCCGAGTACTGTGACGTAGATCATGACGATGCGAATCTGTAGACAGGTGGCATGACAAATTCAGACGTTCGACGACGAAGTTACGGTTCACGGAAGTTCGAAGGAACTATTGCATGTTTTTCGAGACGGGACTATTTGGCAGCAAGTGGGGCCCATATATTATTGGACAGGCCAATGGATGAGTGACAAGTGTCACCCATCCAAACCAACTCATGCATATCCCTGCCCATTACATCGATCACCCATTTTCTTCATTTCAAACCCAAACCCAAGCACCCATTTTCAATCCAATCCAAACCCTACAACCCTAAACCCATTTGTGAGAGGACAGAGAGTGAGAAGAAGAGCTGAGGAAATTGGTGGCCGGCCCAGGCAGAGCTACCGTGGGCGGCGGAGGAGGAAACCCGCACGAGGTAATCGGTTTTACCCATTTTAATTCGTTTTCGATTTCTAGTTATTATGGGCTTGTTTGGATGATTGGTTTGAACTAAATAGGTTGTTAGGACGTTGTTAGGAAGGTTTTCAGAGGTTTTGGACGCTGAGGGACCCCTGGGGTGAGTTTTGGATTGTTGAACCGCAAGAGGAAAATCGAACCAGTCGGATTTAAGATGTTTTAGGGGTTCTAATTAATTGGTTTAGGTTTCTAGGGTCAAGATATGAAGATTAGGATTGAGTAGAGTTGAAACGGATGAACATTGGACCGTGTAGGGACCTGGACCGGTCACGCCGGTCCAAGTTGCAGGAAAAATCGGATCGGATCGGTTCAGATCGGTCTGACTGAGGACAGGGATGACACTGTAGCACTGCGCGTGGCTTCCACGTGCAGCCACTTCAGGCGGCGCGTGGCGGTGCATGGGGGAGAATCGAGGAAAGGTTCCAACATGGAAAATAATCTATTCGATGTAACGAACATTTTGGGACTGGTTTCGAGTCGATCAGACATCGTCTGGATATAGTTCGGGTTGTTCGAAGGTTTCGGCGCGCTTTTAAAAATAGTTAAAAATCCCGAAAAATTAGGGGGCTTTAGTGAGGGGTTAATTAACTAGTTAGTAACCCTCTAAAGTGATTTGGACAGGTTTGGGAATCTCAAAGGTGGCGATTAACCCTGAAAGGCGTAAGGCCCGCATATCGATGCAGCAGCGCGGACGATCTGTGAGTGGACTTTATTTCTGAAATCGATGCATGCATAAATGTTTTATATATGTTTTAATATGTGTTTTGGGATACCCTGAGTGCATTTTGGTGTGTGTTTCCGTATGGGCACGTACTTTGAGGTTTTCGGATTTTATACGTGCTTATACGCGCTTATGCTTTCGGTTTTCATGAAATGGTTTTGAAAAGTTAAAACCGGGCATGAGGCCCATTTGGATTTGGTTTTGACTCGGGCATGAGACCCTATTGACGACTCGTAGGTCGGAGTTGTGGTCGCGACGGGTGCTGTGTGCACGGCGACGGAAGACGTGACACTCGCCTCCAGATTGGGATGCGTTCCTTCCGGAGAGGTCACGATGCACGTCCTGTTGTCGAGCAGCCACTAGAGGCTCGACTTCGGAGTGCTGATGGTTTAGAGGATCGATCGGCGACGTGTGCACCATGGTCTCAAGATGGTTGCGTCAGTGATGTGTTCACGACGACATACCAGAATTAAGAGCGGTTCTGGATTGATGGTTGCATGCATCACTATGATCGGGATTGTGACTGACCCTGAGATATCGGACTCGATGCCCAGTTGATTTACGAGTTCGGGCTCGATGCCCAGTTATTGTGAAATCGGACTAAAGGTCCTGTTGAGTCCTATGTTCGGGCTGGAGGCCCATTTACTGTGTGTTATCGGGGGTGAGTCCCATTTTTATGGTTTTGTATACGAGTATGTATATACCTGCCTTACGAGATTATTGATTGGTCTCCTCCAGCGTTCACCTGGAGAGTCACGATCCACAGACCAGAGTGGGTATCCCCATAGGGATCCTATTCCAGGAGTGTGCGTTATGTTGTGGTCCCGGACCAGATTCCGCAGAGATGATCGGGCTAGATCCAGAGAGAGAGCTCGGACTAGATCCAGAGAGAGAGCTCGGACTAGATCCAGAGATTGAGCCTCCCTGATGGAGAATTCCTGGGAGAAGACTCGGAGTGAGACCCCGAGTAGTGTGCACACTAGTATAGAGATGACATCGTGACTATATCAGGGATGTGTTCCCTAGGGGCTGTGTGCCCCGAGATGGAATCTTCTCCGGAAGTGCCTAGGATGGGTTATATATGTATATATATGTATATGTGGATGAGTTTTCACTGAGATGGCGTTGGGCTAAGACCCTCGCGTATTGGTTTTGGGCTGAGACCCTTATGAGATGGTTTTGGGACGAGTTCCCACGTGTTTTGGTTTGGGCGGAGATCCCAGGTATTTGATTGACGGATTTCGGGCTAAGGTCCAAATGGTTTGATGGTTCATGTCGGTTTATGGGAACCGAGCATGAACCCTAGAAATGGTTTTTGAATGCATGCATATGTTTTTAATGAAGGGCATAAAGGTATTTTATGAAAGGTTTTATAAAATTATTTGTTTTTTCCACTCACAACCCTTATATTTTGAATGCCCTTCAGGTTGATCGCGGATGCGGCTGTAGCAGAGACGAGACATTCAAATTCCTCCTTCGGATCCTGGCGTACTTTGATAGCCCTAGTTGGGTAAAGGACGAAATTATTCCTGGTCTGACACTTCGTGTCAGATGGGAGCAGGCACATCCCCTCTAATCCCGAGGGATTTGGGACGGGTCCTGTCAGTGTCCGTATGTGTCAGCATATGCCGAGGCTAGTACTTGGTGATTCCGAGACTACTGATTGACGCCTCCAAGGATAGTGGCTGAGGAGTCTGAGGTTAATGAGTGATGATTGTGGATCCCGAGAGTCAGTGACTGATATCTTAGTGGTACTCTGGAGTTGAACCTTGGAAGGGTTAACACATGAGATAAGGTTACTTGTTGGATACCATTTATGCACATCCCTCCCCAGGTGAGGTGTATCCTTGAGTTGAGTATATTCCAGTGAGTAAATTCCAATCAGAATGAATGTCCCTACATAAATGGTAGTGACCGAAGGGCGATTGGTCGGTGAGTTGGATTGTGTAGGGATAAGGGACTGTGACCCGTAGGAGTCGTAGGAAGTCCACGATTTTCCTAAGTTCAGTAGAGGAGTTGACGTTCGGTTGGCTAGTCCAGTGGTAGTATTAAGTTCCATGGTTGGAAAAGATGGATACATGTCTAACGTGGTTAGAACCTCGGAATCAGGAGACGTTGTGATTAAGACGTTGAGAAGATGTGTTTGGTTCCGAGTTGGTGTTAGATGTTGACTCATGAGTGATGGATACTCTGGAGTTGGTAAGGGAGACTCATTGTGTATGTGATGGACCTTCATGAGTTGTGGAACCCCCCTTGATTGTGAATAAAAGTTGGTTGAGTTGTTGAGCAGAGACTACTTGGTGACGCCACGTTTGGTATGTGTTGGGAGTATAGTGGGATTGTGTTTAGTTAGGGTGAATGGCGAATGAATTTTGATGTCATGGTGGTGGATCATCTTAAGTTCTATTGTAGGGTAACAGAATGGAGATGATAAAGGAACATTGATGATAAGGAGTGACTATAACTGATTGATATGAGGTAATTGATGAGAACCCACCATCTAAACGTGTCTTTAGATGCATGTCATTCTTGAGTGATCGTATCAGATCTAGTCGTCTGGTGGGAAGTGATGTGATAGTATACGGGTTCAAAGAGGATGTAAAACCTTAAGGATGATAACTGGGATTCACTTAGGAGTGAGCGGATCTGGATAGGGTTATTGTTGTTATGGATCAGAAGAACTATGTTTACTGATTATGCTATCTAGGAGCAGAGGAGAATTGTATTGTAAGACAGAACAAGACAGAGGTTGGATATGTTGAATATTTTGGAGATGTTGGATATGGTGATGCTGAGTGTGGTCTGTCTTGCATATGTACGTGTATATAGCTTTGGCTAAAGGCTTTGTCGGTGGTAGTCTTGACTTTTGGGTCTGCCTTGTATACGTGAGTGAGATATGGTAAGACATTTTGGATGTTGATCAGGAGACCCAAGTGACCAGGGGACTCATGATGAAGTAGTTGATATACCTTGGAAGTTATGTTGGGCCTGCAGTGTTGGTCGACCTAATGTTGGAGTGGACCGATGGACTTCAAAGTTGAAGTGTGATTGGCGCGTAGCTATGTTGTCATCAGTGTCGGTACAATGATATTGTTGGATGGGAATTGGCATACATCGTGGTGTTGTGGATGTATTCGTGATCGGATAATACTGATGTGATTGGTGGACATACTGTGATATGTCGTTGGAAGTGATTGAGGATATAATGTACGATCGATGTGATTGAGGTATTCTAAAATATCTCTGTTTGATTGATAAATTCGTAGGGTTTGTTGTTGAGTGTGATTGGTGTATGTACCTGAGATATGTGGTCGTGGCTGTATCAATGGTTAGAACCATGCCGATGTGCTTGGACATGCATCGTGATGTCCTGGAAGAGGTGTTTTACCCCCAAGATGATTGCTTGCTTGAGAATGTGGACTGGATCAGTGTGATCCAGAGTGATCATGTTGGTTGTTGCAAGGTTTAGCGATGGTGTATGAGCGTGATGTAGACAATCGCGGCTCGGGAAGTTTAGTGATTTTGTTGAGCTCGATGCTCAGAGCCATGTGTGGATGGTGGGACCCTGACACTGAGATGTGTAATTCTGATATGCGGTAGGGTCCAGTTGCATACAGGTAGAGTGGGACGTGGATGGTGTTCCCACAAGTTGACTGTGTTGGTGGTTGCTGGTTAGTGGAGCCACCGGTGTGTTGACTTGCCGAGTTGTTCGGTGTGAGCGATTACGTTGTGACTCCGGTGAAGTAGGCACAAATTGTTGACAGAGTCAGTATGGACCATTGAATGGATATTGATTGATAAGAGTACCGAGGCCAATAAATGCCTGCAAGGTGAGATTTGTGCCTATTGACGGCAGAATCTTACGTTATACTGAGGGAGTTGGTACGAGGTACGCTTGGTGTGACTCAAAGGTGAGTCAAGGTTGCTATAGTGATTTGACTGGTGACGGCTGAGCCATAAGTGCCAGCTGGTGTGATGGTAGAGGTACTCGAGGTATCGTACGAGTTGGACATATGTTAAACCTCAGTAAGAATGAGATGATTACCAAATAGACCAAAAGTTGGTATAAGCTGGTCTGCTTGGCAAAGATGTGTTGACAGTGGTGGTGATGGTTTGAAGAAGTGCCAGGAGAAGAATAGGATTGGCAGGTGGTGTACAACGGGTAAGAGGCCCAAGTGTGAGATAAGTTGGATTTCCCCAAGTGGTAGTAGACGTACGAGATGCGGAATTTCGGGGACGAAATTCTTTTAAGGGGGAAGAATGTAACTACCCATTCCGACTTTCAGGATTATATTAGTGACTAACGAAAGATTAGTGAGATTAATTGGTGATTAGTCATGAGATTTCGGACGGACGGTGCGAGATGACCATTTTGCCCTTGGAATTGGATAAAATGTTGAATTTTGACTCGGGTGGTCAAACGGAGTTTGGCCGATGACTGTGATGTATTTCGGGATGTCACGAGTCCGTAGACAAGCGACACGTCCGATTCTGACATTTGAGGAAGAAGTTATGAGGTTCGGAACTATAGGGGCATTTTGGTAAATTGGCACAAAGGGTAATTTGGTCATTTTGTTACCTTGGGAAGTGTGCTCAATGGAAGTGGGTCACTCGTCCCTTATTTGGAAGGTTATGGAAGTGTCCTTCATCGCTTCTCAATGGTTTTAAAAACAGATAAAATCGTGCAAAGTGCGTGTTAGTGGAAGTTGGCCGAGAGGAAAGGAAAACAGAGGACACGTGAACCCGTGAGAAACAATCGATCCAAACACCTTCAAAACGTCCTCCTTTGCCTGTGGTGTGTGAATGAGACTGGAAGGGGAGGTTGAGACGAGCACAGTGGTGCTATTGTGGTGGACCGTCGCGGACGGTGGCCATGGAACCTGTGAACGGTAAGCTTTGGATTCAAAAATGGTAACTTGTGATCTAATGATTGTTAATTGATGCTAACGCTTGGATGATGTTTCTGAGGTTGCAAGGAGGCTATTGGGCTTGAAATAGAGGCTTGAGGTGGCCGGAATCGGGAAAAGCGACGGTGGAAACATGGAAAATGGTTCTTCGATTTAGACGGTAAGTTATGGACTTAGTTTCACAATTTTAACTAGATAGATCGATCATAAAGGTTAGGAAGAAACTATAGAACTTGGAAGGGTTGAAAATGGAGTCGAAATGAGTGAGATAGGGCGTTGAACCAGTCACGAGAAGAAGAAGATGACATGTAGCCAGTGCGTGAAACCCACGCGCAGTGCCTTTGGGCGACGCGTGGGGGCATGTGGGACATTTCTGGGTGAAGTTTTCAACATGTGATTTTATCGTTTCGATGTAACGAACATTTTGGGACTGGTTTCGAGTTAATCGGACATTGTTTCAATATAGTTTGGGATGTCCGAAGGTTTAGAATCGAGTTTAAATATATTTAAAAATCTGGAAAAATTACGGGGATTTAGTGGAAGTTTATTGAAGTGGTTAGTGACCTTAGAATATGATTTGAACAGGTTCGGGAAGTCCAGTGATTTTTAGCTGGGAAAGGTGTATTACACGCGTATCAAGGCGACAAGGAGGATGGTCTGTGAGTGGGCTTTGCTTTCTAAATTTCAATGCATGTATAACTGTTTTATATGTTTTTTTATACATGATTGATATGTTTATGATTATGGTATTTATGATTTACATATTTACACGTATTTCGATGTGATTTATCGTATTTATACGTATTTGGAGTATATGGTTTATGCTATGCTTTGATGATGGTTTTGATGGATGATTTTATACTGTTTATACGTATTGTGTTTTGTTAATCATTTGATGATATGATATTGGGTTTGAAAGTAAATTCGGGCGTGAGACCCATTTCGATAAAATATGATTCCGGATTTCAGTTTAAATGTGATTTTGGATGGATTTCTAGATTTGAATTTTGGTTTCGAAATGATGATTTCGAATATGGATTTATGGATTCGGATTTGATAAAATGATTTTGAATTGGATTTGCTAGATCTGATTTTGGGTTTAAAGACCCGGTGATTGATTGTGACGGGGGCGGGCCAGGATATGTGGTTTGGGTTTAAAGACCTGGTGAGTTTAAAGACTCGGTTATTGATTTCCCCCGGAGGCTTATTGAGTTTAATGACTCGGGAGTTTAAAGACTCGGTTATTGAAAGGCCTGTTGATTTTAAAGACTCAGATATATATATATATATATATTGAGTTTAAAGACTCGGTTGAGATCCAGCAGGTTCGATTGATTGAAATGTGTTTTGATATGTGTTTTGGATTTATGTGATATCATGATTGTTTTCAAACGGTTTTCAGATGTTTTGGGCAGTGGACTAGAAGATTGGAATTACGGTTTTACACGTGATTTGGATCTTGAATTTTAGGGCTGAGTTCCTAGACTTGATTTGATTTATGGTTTTGGGCTAAGGCCCGGGGTTTGAGAAAAAAGGAAATGATTTCTGGTTTTCATAAACGGTTTTTTTATGTTGAGAATGAAATGGTTTTTGGATGCTTGCATTGGTTTTACGTGGAAGGCATAAATGTCTTTTCTGATTAAAATGTAATTTAGAAACTTATTTATTTTTGTCCACTTATAGAAGATTTATCAACCAAGAAATTATGAATGATAACTCCTAATGTAATACTTTGCAAGTGCACAAAATCGTATAACGAGTATAGTAGGTTTGCAAAGGTCGATCCCTTGAGGACTTGTTCAACGTGAATCCACTTAGTTTGAAATGAAATACTTGAGAAAAATACAAAACGTTGGGGGGTTTTGAGTGATGATTAGAACGAAATTAAATGATGAAAAACGTGATTTGAAAGTTGATTGGATGATTAGGACGAATTAGGACATAGTATCCACCTTTACCAATTATAGTTCTCCTTAGATTTCGTTGATTAGATTAATTATGCATGTATTTGAATTAAGTGCCCATGCAAGGGTCCTACTAAGGCTCACCCTACACATTTATCTTTTCTTAGATTGCATGTTTAAGCGTGATGTACCCGCCCTTAAACAACTATTACCGATGGTGCGTGATAATACATGAAACATGAAGAAGATTTAATGACACTACACTATTCCTAGTAAAGTGATGTGCAATTCTAGGGAGTCATGAGTTTAGATTACGAATAAGATTCCTCATTTTAAACGTGACGCTACAAATTGCAAGGTGAACACAAACATCAAGGTGATCTGTCAAGCAATTACATCGACAATTATACGCAGATAAGGTGATCAAACTTACAAGCATAAATTGAGTTCATGAAGCATAGTAATCCAACAAATCTAGGCATACATAACAACCATAATCAACATCCAGAAATCTAATTATAAACTAACATGGGTAGGGCTTCAAACAGCCTTAATCCTAAAGGAAACTACTCACGCATAATTAAGTTAACAAACATCATAATTGAATGCATAAAAACTTAAAGAGATTAGGGACTAAGAAACACAAATAATAAGATGAATGATGTGTGAGAGAAGTGGCACAAACACTTCTTCTTCTCCCAAGCTTCACGTCACAAAGAAGATGCAAGACTTGAATCCAAAAGCATGAACAAAAGGGTAAATTGCGGCTACTTTGTGGATAAACTTTGAGCAGAAATTTTTGCAGAGTTTTGGGACCTTAGGAGGTAAATTGGACGTCCAAAAACAATGAGAAAACATCTGTTTATATCCCCTAACACCTGCCCTAATATCTCCCTCAAAGAAAAGGGAAAACAGCCCCAAGACAAGGAGGAAAACTCCTTGTTTCCGTGAAAAACTATAGTTAGCCGTTTTTTATGTCCTTCTTGTACAAGGAGTCCCTTTCCTTCCTTCTTTCCACTTCTTGACTTTATCTTTGACTAGGTATTCATTTAATGCTATCCTAAATCAGATTACATTGCCCTAAAATAAAGGAAACATGATAAATTGCGGCTAGGGAAGTTAATTAACCCTAGCCATGTACAAGATGGTTTTTTAATTTCCAAGAAACTTCCTTTTCCTTATTTCTTGCCTCTTTAACTTCAAGATCTGATTAGGAATATAATTAAGTCTTCTTATCCAAGTCAATCCATGTCATTCATCATTGAGAAAGGTAGGAAAATTCGTCCAAAGTTGCTTGATGCACAAGTAAACCCCCTAAAACACCCTTAACCGAATTTTGTGGGCTTCTAGGGGCTAGGCCTTGACTTTTAGGGTCTTGGTGGATCTTGGTCATGTAAATGGGAGATGATGAGGCCCTTTATGAGTCCTTAAAGATTTAGCCTTGGAAAGATCACATTTCATTGCAAAACATGATTTAAACCTCAACTAAGCAATCTGCACAAACTTCACAACAGAGATCATTTTCTCCTATTGTTTGAATGATTTTAATCAAACGATAAGTAAAAAGGATAATAAATAACATTGAAATGATGCTTAATTTGTGACTTATCATCCACTCACAATCTTTTCTGGTTTTCGATGCCCTTCAGGTTGATGCGGTGCGGGCTGTTGTTGGTGAGACTGAGACAGCACACACGATCCACGGTGGTTTCTGCGCACTCTGGGAAGCTGGAAGTTATTTTTGGATAGCTCACCTGGAATCCCTTGTCTGGCTGACATTTTACATGGAGGTTAGACGGGAGCATGGCACATCCTTCAATCCAGGGGGATTGGGGATGGGTCGTGTCACTACCTCCTAGATAAGGTAAGGTATCTATCCTTGTTGTTGTCGACTATTTCACCATATCTACCTACTTCATTGCTCTCTCTCATCCCTTCCCCTTCCCTCATTTCTCCCTCTCCCCACCCCACCAAAATTCCAAAATCTTCGTTCAGAAGATCTTTCCTGATTTCTCCCTCTCCCTCTCCCTTATTCTTGAGCACATTCTGGGAAGCTTTCTTCAAAATCCAGAATACCAACTTATGTCGCAGCTCTACGTGCCATCTGCAAACATATGGCAAAACTAAAGTGCTCAATTGTACCCTTGAACACTACCTTAGGTACTCTTCATGGGTAAAGAAACATCCTCTTAGTCCAACTGGCATCCGTGGTTGAATAATGGTATAACACCTCTTATCAATTTGAAATTTTCATGACTCCCTTTGAGGCCCTATATAGTCATCAACCACCCACTGTCGCAGCCTGCTTTTTGGCTCTTCAAACGTATAGGCCATGCACTTCACCTTACGAGACAGATATACCGTTCTTACATAGCTTAAAGTTAACCTCACCTTGGCCCATAATCGCATAACTTTGTATACTAATAAGCACCACATTGATCTTGAATTCACAGTGGGAAATTAGGTCTTCTTACCTCTCTAGCTATACCGCCAAAAAAATCTCCATCATTGCACCAACCACAAACTCTCTCCCAATTTCCATGGCCTTTACCAGATCCTATCCCAAATCGGAAAGGTTGCTTAAAAATTGGACTTACCTCCCACCTCCAAAATACACCATGTCTTCCATGTATCTCTTCTCAAGGCCAAGCTGAGCAATTCCATTCAACCATCACCCATGCTACCCCCAAGTCGTGAACTGGTTACCACTGATTGGTAACCTGATAAAATTTTGGAAAGAGACATCTTTAAGAAGAACAATGATCCTAAAACAAAGTGGTTGATTCAGTGGAAGTCTTAACCAGCCTCTGATGCTACTTGGGAGGATGCTAAAGACATTAAGAAGCATTTCCTTGCCTTCCTTGCCCGAGGATAGGCTTCTTCTATAACACCCCAGATATTCGAGAGAATAAAAATAACCAATTTGCCCTTGAAAGTCAAAGATTTGACGTTGACCAAAAAGCTAAAATGATGACTTTTGACTAGGACATCACTTAGGAACTTCGAAAAGACCGTTACAAAGGTCTTGGCCTGCTAAGTACATAAACATGCGGCAAGTTGAAAACAGAGGTCGAATGGGTTCGTTATGGGTCAAGGAAGGCTTAGGGGTATTTTGGTCATTTTACCATGAAATGACTTGGTTATTCTAGAATGTGCTAGAATTGTTTTAAAGTTTAGTTTCTTAATTCTCTTCACTGACTTAGTGTGATATTTATATATTCATGAAAGGTGTTTGGAAGGAACTCGGGGGAGAAGCACCAAAGATGAGAAATGAGAAAAAAAAAAGGGATAGAAACCGAGAGAGAAGAACCCAGCTAGAGAGAAAATGGGGAAACAGAGAAAAAGGAAGGGAAGTGAGAGTGAAAGGAAAAGAATACTGAGGGAAACCTAGGGGAAAAACATAGGAAAAAAATGGTGCTAACAAGGAGGAACCCTTGAGACTTACATCGGGTTTCTAGTTTCAGGCTAGGAAACGCGAAATTGGACATGGTAGTGCCCTCCTGGAGGTCCTGTGATCATACTAGGACAGAGAAAGGAGAGTGTGGACACTGGAGAAGACGAGGACACAGATGGGAAGCCATGACTAAAACGTGGTGAAGGTCGTATGTTGAGACTTGTAAGTATTTTTCATCTTTAACCTCATGGATCTTTTTCTTAGCTAGTTTAGATGAAGTTTGTTGTTTGGAATGATGAAAATTGACGAGTCTTGGTCACAGGTCAAATGACTCGTATACCAGATAGTTGGGTCTAGGCTGAGGAAGGAGACGATTGTGCAGGCGCGTGGCCACCATGCGCAGAGGCCTTGCAGCGGCGTGTGGCGGCCCGAGTAGCGTTTGCTGGCCGTCCGATCTACATGAAAGTTGTTCCTTGTATTTTTCTGAATTTAATGGTATTAAGTTTGGGTTATTTGGCTGCTTTTTGGGTATGGGTTGGACGTGCAAAGGGTTTTTTTTATTTTTTATTTTTTATATTTGGCTCTAAATATGTTTAAAAATAATTACAGGGTTTTGAATAGAATAATTGGTTAATTAACCTTAATTGTTTAATTGGTTTAGTGATAGGAAATGAGGTGTTAGCCTTGAATTATTATATGAATTAATTTAAGGATTATTATAAGTGTTTTAGTCTTATAATCAAGGACTTGAGAGTAGTAATTAATACCTTACTTAGTGATGGTTATGGTCTTGGTTAAGTGGTGTTATACACTTGTGGCCTTGGTTAGGGTTAAGGAATTGGGAATTGTTATTATGCGTTTGGATAAGTACTTCATGGTCCAATTTGGTAGTTTCTCATGTTTAATTAGAGAAACTATAAATTGCGCATTAGTATATTAAAGAGATTTTCTTTTGGAAATTAATTGATGGTTAATCACAAGTGGTATACTTATGGTATTGATAATAAATACATTAACCTTGATACTTATGGTCTGTGTGTGATATCAAGTAAAACATGTGGACTCGATTATCGCCATAGTTGAATACTAATTAATTTATATACGAGGTGATGTTAAGTGGAAAACTTATAATAAGGAAAAAAACGAGTTGTAATCGATAATTTCTTCGCGTTGTCGAGGAGTGGGTTGGATGTAAGCGATAACCCTAGAAGAACGAACTAAGTTTAATTAATTAGATATAGTGTTTAATTAATCAGATATAGTTAAAGATATCCCTTATCTGACAAAAAATGTCAGACGGGAGTAGGACCGGTCCAGTTTCACGAAAACTTGAGACGGGTCCTATCAACTTGGTATCAGAGCCAGGCTTACAGATAATCCTATTGTGAAAGGTTAATTGTGTCGTATATTTTGATTGTCTTTGTTGCAATATTTACATAAGGATGATACGATTCTATTTTCAAATGATTTGTGAAAATTTTAGGGACTTATTTGAATTACATGGTTACGTGACTTTTAAGAACTGTGTTGGGCTAAAATTTGACGTGATAGAGAGGCAAAGATAGCATATGGATTGTGTGAAACTAATTTGGAATTAATTATGGTTATTGATGATTTTAGTCTTAACCAAATTTGAACACACGTTTTACGAGGTTCATGGGAATTTTGTTGGGTTTACATACAGATTACATCATAATGTTTTGGCTTGTAAAAATGAGATATATATTGACATAATTTGAAGGTGATTTTCAAATAGCTACCTAGTGACCTATGGAAAAACGTTTTAATGTACAATTTACGAGATGGTACATTGGTTTTGCTGAATAGATAGAGGTAGAATAAAATGACATAATTTGAGTATGACTATTAAACGGTTACCTGGTGATTTTCGGAAGATTAGATTGTTCCTATGATTAATCATGACATGTCCTGATGATCATATGACCATGATGACATAATGATTTGATGTTATCTATGAATGATGATATATGTGATGGCTCCGTGACATGATGGCACTATGATGTTATGATGAAAATAATGACTGACGGTGGTTGTGCATGCTTTGTCATCAATATATATTTTCTCGATATTGATGCATTATATGTTGTGGACAGGTTACTTTGGATTGTGGAGTTATGCCTAGATGTTGTATCCCCAGGTGACCATTTGGCCGATGTATCCCCGAATGATTGAGTTATGGGGTTGACGTTCATATGCTGAATTCTTGAGTGGTTGAGTGATATGATTGACACCCGGATGCTATATCCTTAGGTGGCCACTTGGACGTTGTGATGGGCTCCGTAATTCCCGAGTGGTTATATGATTTGATGTTTGGCTTACCAGATCCTCTTTGGCCCATCACCTGCATTGTACTCTTCCTTACCACGTCCAGACAGTTTTCCATTATGCCACATCTATGTGGCCAATAGATATCTAGAGTGTGCATTATAACTACCAGACTTGGAAAAGTTCCAATCGTAATAGTCCTTATAACCATACTTACTCAATGGGATGGAATAAGTTAACTTTGATTCCTCTGTGTCAAACAAAGTCTCCACCAGGCTACTAATCTAAGCTTGGTTAACCGGGAAAATCAACTCACTAACGAAAGTAGAGAGATTAAGGTTAAAAGACCTTACTTTGAAAGGACAGCCTCTAGGAATCCATGGATCTGTCTTGACAAGCATCTGGGAGCCATCACATACATGCCACCGGGTGCCAGATACAGAGTCTCTATAGAATACCCTTCTAACCCCAATAGGAGCCCACAACCTATTTTACTTCCAAAATGGAGGTAGCATCATGGTACTTAGCTCGTAGCAGTCTGGCCAGTAATGAGGACAGATCACCAAGCAATGTCCACCTAATCTTGGCTAGCATGGCAAAGTTGAAAGTCCAGAGGTCCTGGAAACCCAAGCCATCCTTGCTCTTCGGAACCGTAACTTTGTCCTATGAAGTCCAATGAATGCCACGTTATAGATTCTATTTCCTCCACTAATAACGAGCCAAAAAATGTTCTATGTCGTTGCAAACTGCTACTAGAATTTAAAAACATGCAATGACATAGTTAGGGAGCACCAAAGCAATATCTTTTACCAAAAACTCCTTATCGACTTTTAACAAGAATTACTCTGACCATCCAAGCAGAGACAGATCCTCTTCATGGGCAACCTTAACAACCCATTATACTTCAAATTAAAAAAAAAAAGCCAATTGACTTTGCACTTGAGCAGTTAATTGCAGAGAGCCAGAGAAGGGGGAGGAAAAACAAGCAGAAAAATCAGAAAAAAGAGGAGGACAACACCTCTTCAGCTCTCCGTCATCAGCGTCATTTGGTAGTCTTCATCGCTTCCTTCCTCAATTCCTCATGTGAGCCCTCTTCAATTCCATGTTTAAACCTGCAATTTTTGTTTTTAATTTGTATAAATAAGGAGGAAATAAAGTTAGAGAATCGAAGAGAGAAAAGATTCAAAAGAAGTTGGTGTTAAATATTAAAGAAAGACAAAGAAAGGAAAATAAAGGCAAACTTGCGTGGGAGACTGGGAGTGGGATTGTGGGAAATGGAATGTTGGTGTTGAAGATTGAAAGGCAAAAAAAAGGCAACACATGCGTGGAGGGGTCAGTGGTGGGACTAAGTGGAGTTTAGTTTTTATAATATATTAAAGACAGATAAAGAAAGGCAAAGAAAAATCTAGAATACGTATGGTCAATTGCCCAACTATGCATGTTTTGAGCAGGCACTGAGCTGAACCCACAGAGACAAATTCAATAATATATATGACCAAGTATGTATCTGTATAACTGTATTTTTTTTGAGCAGTCAATGAGTCTAATGAACTTAAGTAGCCAATTAAATATTAGAGGTCAAACATATTTATATAAGATTTTGATTTTGATAATTTGATGATAAGAAATTTTTATTGAGTTATAGTAATTTGAAATTTTATATTGAAATTGGAGTGTTTGTAGTAGCAATTGAAGCAATGTTATAATTATGAGGATTGCATTTGCATACCATTCAGCTATTCACAAAGTGACACTAAATTTTACACATCTACAAATTGAATTCAGAAACCATCAATGCATCCACAAACCTTTGCCTCAACCGTGTATCTTATGCCTTCAAACAGCGCTGTTTGGAAGTCCCAAAATCTGCCTGTAAACCTGATACTCCGCTTTTCTATTTAAATTTAGGTCAAAAGTACAAATATCAAATTTTTAATTCTTATTTTTATTAGAAAACGAAAAAAAGGCAACGATGGCTTTTTAGATCCAGAGTTCTTTTACAAGAAACGAGAGAAAGTAAAACCCATCCCAAACTCTTCCAGAGAGAAGCGCAGAGGGAATGGGTGACGAGAAGGTGAAGGCTGAGGCTTTGGAAATACTGGGAATGTTCCAAGTACTACCGAGATTGGTGGTCTTCGATCTTGATTACACCCTCTGGCCTTTCTATTGGTACGCCTTTTTTCACTTTCCCACTGCAACCTGTTTGGTTCCCGGGAAACCTCAAGAAAAGTTCTCTCCTTTTTTTTTTTTTTTTTTCCCAGAGAAGCAGCTAACTCAATTCTATGCTTTATTTTGTGAATGTGATGGTTTATGTGTGAACCCAGATGACCAACGAATACGTTTATTCGTAAACTTCTTTATTATTTTCTTTTCATATCGTATCATGTGAAGCTCCTTTGGGAGCTAAACGAAGATTTGCGCCGTCCTAAATTTTTTTGGATTCTGAATTTCATGTGTCTATATCGTTAAGCGAATTTTTTCCTACCTGCGTATCTGTATCTTGCATTTCCACTTTCTGTGGATAACATTAGTTTTAACTGCCTCCTCCTTCTTATATTATTGAAAGTGAACCATGAATTCTAATAAAACGCACTTTTTAAGTACAAGATTTGATAATGAGTTAGCAATAACACAGTAAGAGACTATTATGCAATTTGATGCGATTTATCTTCAACTTCTGTTCCATAATTGGCTCTGTTGTAACCATAGTATTGATGCCTTCCATGTTCTCAATGGGTTAATGAGTGCCAGTTTACTGGTCTTGTTTTATTTTGTGAATGCATCAATACCCGAGTGTCGAATTTGGTCTAGTGTTATTTTATTCATTGATGTATCATCATCTGAGCGAAGAGTGACTTGTTACTTCAAGATACTCGGTAACCATCACTTTTCAGCCTTGTCTATTCGGGGGCACCCAAATAAAACAGTTGACTATGTTTGGATGAAGCACTTCAAAGTACCAAGGACTTAGGCTAAATTAGTAAAATTTGAGGAACTTCAAAGTTCCAAGGAATATACTCTATATTATTAAGAAATGCACTAACAACAATTGAACAAAGTGTTTGTACGTAACTAATGGGTTGAATAGAAAGAAAGCATGTGCACCATATGAGCATAGCAAAAACACTAAACGAGAGTTTTCCGAAGTAACATCTAAGGTGTTAAATATAATCATTTTGAAATCCCTTGGTACTATGAAGTTCCTCATTTTAACTATTTTAGTCTAAATTCTTGATACTTTGAAGTTCCTCATCCAAACATAGCATTAAAGAATATGTGATTGAGAAATATGTTTAACTTAATAGATTAGTAGTACAGCTTAACATGCTCTATTGCAAAATATTTTGGACATTTTATGTTCAGCCTCAACTCTTACATCTTTTTTTTTCCCCAGTGAATGTCAATCTAAACGGGAAATGCCATCATTGTATCCCCATGCTAGAGGCATATTGTATGCATTAAAGGAAAAGGGGATTGATCTTGCCATTGCTTCTAGGTCACCAACTGCTGATATAGCAAAGACATTTCTTAACAAATTAAGCCTCAAGTCAATGTTTGTAGCCCAGGTCAGACAGTGGAGCACCATTCCTGTTCTTTTTCTCTAACCTATGATTTTATATTTGTCGATTTTTTATTTTCCTTGATTCAGGTTAAGATAGGTAGCTGGTGATTGTAATGCTATTGATTTTATATCAATCTTGATTCTCTGATTGTGCAGGAGATCTTTTCGAGTTGGGCACACAAGACAGATCATTTCCAGAAAATTCATTCTAGGACTGGGGTCCCCTTTAACTCAATGCTTTTCTTTGATGATGAAAACAGAAACATCCAAGAGGTAAGATAAGTACTTGTCATTTTTCGGGGTGTTATTTCATCACCAAAAAAGGCTGGCTGCTCACCGCGCCGCCTCTTGCTACTAAAAAATGTTAGAAATTTTATGTAAATTGGTTGCAACTTTTTAGAGCTGATTAGGGTTTGTATTTTTAGTATTGACGGAAAAATGTACAAAAGGAAAACTGAGGTCCCAGCATTGGCTGATGCTAAACCTATGTACACTCACGAGAAGTGATTCAGGATAGGTTTGACAATTCAAACTGTTGATGCATAAAATGGACTAACTAGTTCATGAAAACCGCACACACACACAAAGAGCACGAGATGTACATGGTTCACTCAAATTAGGCTACGTCTACTGTGTTGCTCTATTCTCATTAATGATATAAGTGTTTGTATATGATACAAAATGCCTTGAGCCTTAGAGAAAGAGTAAGATTGTAGAGAGAAAGGAGAGCTCCTTTCTAGCGAGAGTGAAGTCTTTCAAATGAGGGAGGGGGCTCCCTATTTATAGGAAAATATCTAGGTTTAGGTGATAGACCTAGTAATGGGCTTTAGGCATAGGCCTTCTTGATGGGCTAGGTCCAGGTGTCCTTCCATGTCGTGGAGGGCCCTGACTATCGGCCAAGCTTGGTCCAAGTGATCTTTCGAGGCTTGGTCGGATCGGTTGATATGGTATCAACACAAACAATTTGACTTGTTCAGCCGGCATAGGAAGCTGAAAAAGGAAAGGGTACAGATCTCAATATGGAGGCAATGTTGTTAGGAGAAAAAGCTGGTGCGCAATCCAAACCTCCTTCTATGGTTCAAAAACGGTGCTATCGTGCTTTCCCCTAATGCATTTGCGTTTCCTTGTCCAAATCTTATCTGTCTTGATCCATAGAATGTGCTGTCAGGACTGTCTGTCTCTTAGATCATGTTCATACTGTTCATGGCACTGATTCTCATGTGTGTTTTAATTGATATGAGCCTCTGGAATTTCACTCTCACCCACTTATCAAAACTGTGCAATGTTTCTTATCAAAACTGTGTGATGTTTGATATTGGCAGGTTTCGAAGATGGGTGTAACAAGCATTCGGGTAGGTAATGGGGTAAATGTTGGAGCATTGAGGCAGGGGCTTACACAATATTGTGAAAATGCGAATACATGTGAACAGGACAAGCAGAAATGGCGCACAAAGTTCTCTCAGAATTCAAGTTCATTGGAGAAGAATGAGAATAAATGAATATTTCCTATATGCTGAATCATGCACCGAAACTAGTGATTTGTTGCATGAATTACCAAGAAATTCTTTAGACCCTCCCTCCCATGTGGTAAGTATAGCATAATATACTTAAATTTGTATTGGAAGAAATATGGCAGTACAACTATAAGCAATTCCTTTTAATCAATTAGAATAGAATTTTGGTGTTCAAATACATTTATGCATAAATAGGCATGCTTATGCACGCACACACATGCACATGGATGTTACTCTTTGCATGGATGATGAATATTTTAGAAACGACGTCTGTAGTGGACCATAAAGAAGGAGTAATTTGTTTATTTGCTCCCTGAATTTGTAGGCTCTTGTCTATTTCCCTTGAACTTTTATTTTCGCCAATTTTTTACTTGAATTATTATTAATAGCTACCTCTCCCATGTGATCACATTTAAGGAGCTAATTTTGGCACTTTATAAATTACTTCTTGCATTTCATTTTTTTATTGAATATTTTTTTTTAATTTTTATGAATCAAACTTTCAAATTTACTCCTATTCCTTTTGAATTTAATATATATATATATATATATAGACACACACACACACACATATATAAAACGTTTGGACTTCTTTTTTCTCGATAAATCGTACTCCATCGTTCAAAATGTTCAGTAATATTTTGGGAGTCTATAGTCATCCGTTGGTGGTTATATAGTGTTTAATGAAGAGCTGTATATAGTGTTTAATCCTATGTACTAGAAAGTGGGAGAAAGATGAAATGAGAAAGATATGCAGTGATAGAACGAACAGGGTTAATCGAGAAAAAAAAGTCCAAACATTATACCAAACCAAAGTAAATAAATTAATATATATATATATATATTAAACTAAAAAAATGAAGAGGTGTATGTTTGGAAGTTTGATTCATAAAAAAATATTTATTTAGAAAAACATTTAAAATAAAGAAGTGGAGTGCATAAAGTAATTTTTAGAGTGCCAAAACCAACTTCCTCACATCTTTTCACATTTTAGAGTGCCAAAAATTTCACATGTTGGTATTTATTATGATAGGTTTTGTGTAATTTTTCTGTTATTATAACTATGACATGTGTACTTATTTGAAATGTGACCGTATCACTGAAGTTTTGGAGGCAATGTGGCCACAAGTGAGAAGTTGGCTATTAATACGAGTTCATTGGGGAAATTGGCTGAAATGAAAATTTAGGGGGTGAATTGGCTAAACAGCCTAAAATAAAAATTTCAATGTGAAAAAACAAGGGATGAGCCAAGCTCATTATCGGTTTACCATTCATCAATGTAGAAAGAAAATTAACAATGAAAATGACTCTGACTATGAGTAGGCTCCTATTGCTCCAAGCAGAGTGTGGTAAGTGAACTCATACGACATACTACAGCAAAAGCTACAGAAAAAATATTATTGTCTTGCCCTTCCTTGCGAACTGGTTCAACCTCCAATAAGTTTCAAGCCCCTTCCAATTTGAGGTAGAGCATTCCCACGTTTTGTTCTGCAAACTGTAGACAGAAGAAAACTATTTCAGTAAAGTTCCAAACCAAATACTGATGCTGAGATCCATCTATGCATGCATCTTGAGATTTCAACCGCATGAGTAGGAGTAACCTCCTTTACTCTTCCTCTCATAAAAGCTGTCACCCTATCAACATAAAAACTACCCACGATAATGAACTAGCAGTTTACTATGTTTGCAGTAATTTCATGTTCAAAAACTTCAAATAGAGCTTCACTACACTATAAGAATTCCTAAATTCGCTCATTACAGAAAAAAGCATACCATCCAAATTAAATCTCTCGGTACATCAGCTAATAATTTCGTTTTTATAATCTATTAAAACTAAGAAAGAATTAGATAATGACATTTCAAAGCATGAATTTTCGAATTACCTTAGTACCATTCATCTCTTGATTTCAACTGCCACCGATTCACCTCTTTCAGAGGAGATCTTCCAGCACAACTTGCTTCAAGTTTTCTTTCCGAGGCAGAAAATTTAGCGTTTGCATTCTCTTCGGTAGAATCATAAACCTCATTATCCACTGTCAAATTCATCGCTGGCCCCTTCTCTTCCGTAGACCTTTGCAACATCGTTTCTAAAATTTTCGTCATCTCAATATCCTCACAAGTGAACTCGCCAATACGATCACACATTTCTTCAACGTGAACAATTATTTCCTCCCTTTCTTTTGATAGCTTTGCGGTGTCTTGAAGGAGAACTGACTTTTCAAACTTAAGCTGCTTGACTATGCCTTCCAGTCTCCTCTGCTCACCCGTCAGTTTGCCATTTTCCAGTTTGTTAGCTTCCAGTAAACCTTTAAGTTGCTCCACTTGTAGTTTTTGCGTAAACAATGCATCCTCCTGATGTATCAAGCTCTGGTTCAAACGAGATACTTCCTTTTGAAAATCAACAATTTTCTTGTTCTTCTCTTCAATCTCTAGCTCTGTCACATGTTTGGCCTTCTTTTTTCATCAGTAAGCTTTTCAATTGTAACCAGATTTTCTACAGCTTCTGAAAAAAGACAATACAAATGCACTTGTCAACTCTTGCTCCAATGAGGATGCCAATACTTGGAGATTTTTTATGTTCCGGTTCTTTTCAGTAATAACCTTGGAGAGCTTCTCTACCTCTTGTTCAAAAGATTTATCTGCATCTATCCTTGCAAGGATTGCTGCTTCCATTTCTCTTCTCATGGACTCTTGCTCCTGCTCCTTCCACGTAACATCGTTTTTGGAGATTTCCAATGCAGCTATCCTTCTCTTTCACATGTTTTATTAGGTTCTCTTTTTCTTGTGTGAAGACTTTCACTTCCTCATTCTTTGCTGCAACTGTAGCTTCCACAAGGACAATCTGCTGCTGCAGAGCTTCAAGAGATACCTGCGAGTCGCTGAGTCGAAGACGAACAACCAGGTTTTGAGGATTTCAAATCTTAGTTGAGCGGGAAACACAAGCTGTGTTCTTTAGGTTTCAATTTTAACTTTGAAATCTTAGTAGGGGCCCAAATGGGAATTTGGCATTTAGATTTGCAAGCACACATGAGCCACAGAAATTCAAGCAAATTTTCCTATTTATCTTTAGGCTTTTTATTCAAGACGCTTCGTTATATTCAATTTTAAAGGATGTATTCAATTTAAAATTTAATGAGTTTTAATAGATTTTAATAGTTGTTTTTATTAATTTCAAGGTGTTTGTATATAGATTTTATTTTATTTTTATTATTGACTTGTTATAATTTTAAAAAATTCGTTTTTATTTCAAGGAATTTTCATCTGACAAATTAACAAATATTATTACTATGCCTTTACGATCATCAGTTGAAGTCTTATTGGTGTCATCTAAACTACAATCCTATTTCTAAACGAAAGCAAAATCTTATCAATGCATAAAAAAATATCAAGTTCATTAACCATTTAATAAACAAAAATAGCAGAATAACTTCCATATCAACTTATTTTGACCATATAATGCATGGCACTACATTTATAGAAGTTGGGAACGTCAAATCATAGAGTAGTCAATCCAAAACCATAAGCGACCTAATGTAATCTCATACTCCTCAAAACTGCATAAGCAACAGAATGTTGAGAAAAAAAATAAAGATGAGGGAATCCCATGTGAAAGCCCGACACCCTTGCTGCATTCTAAAGGGAAATTTTAAGAAAAGTTTGAAGAGGAAAGAATTCATCATCAAACAAGGGTTGATTTTAGCATATTAATCTAAACCCAAAGTGTGTGTCATATAGACAGTCTAACATCAAACACACAATTTAACATCCCAAAATATTATCTCAAGCTTATAGTTTGTGGTTATGACTCTACTAGAAGCAATGACCACTGCAGCACCCTAGAATTGGGTAAGTAAGTTGTCACTACCCAACTTTAGTTACTTGTTGTTGTTGCGAATTTCTTTTGTGAATTTACCTTTTTATCCTTTGGTGGGGCCCGATAGTCACTTTTAGTTCGAAATCACTGTTGAGGATCTTTCTTGACCTATATGATAGGTGTCGGACTCATGAGTTCGTAGACAGGCAATACATGCATTTTGGACTTCGTTTGGATGTTTTTGCTATTTTAGGAACTTTTATGGGCATTTCCATCTTTGGTTAGTGAGATTTTTTGTCGGGGAAAGGATAAGATTCCTCATATTCCTCACAATCTCCTTATTTTTAGCCACCTCTACCCTCTACATACTCTCTTTCTCTTCCTCGTTTTCCCTCCTAGCCCGTGGGAAACCAAACAAAACTTTTCCATTTTGAGCATTTAAATCCTCAAAACAAGTTCATTTTCGAGTTCGTTGCCCTTACTGATCAGAAACATCCAAAACCTGGAAGAGAATTGACGAGGGGAAGGGCCAGTCCGAGAAGTAGAAAATTCCGAAGCTTTCAAGCTCTATTTCCCAAAATCCAAGGAAGTTTTATTAATTCTGGATTTAGATTTAGATTCCTTGGCTCAAGTAGATGAGTTTCGACTATAAGAACGTTAAATTTGGTCAAGTTTTGAGGGAGTTAAGAAGAGGAATAGGAAGAAATGGAAAATGCAGAAAGTCATTACTAAAATTGCAAAACAAATTAATAACCAAGGATCAAACCATATGATATTAAGTGATCCAATTTGGTTAGAACTAAGTTAAATGTTGCTCAAATCAGGGCAATAGGAATAGGAAGAAATGGAAAATGCAGAAAATACAATGCATGATTGAAAAAAATGTAAATACAATCACTGAAGCTGAACTTGAGAAAAAGAGCATTCATGCATATTGTAATAATCTGTAGGCAAGTATAAGAAGGTAATAAATTCACTAAAAGCCCACAAAAACCCACGTCAATAATCAATCTCATATATGAATAACTAAAACTTCATCAGTCCCCAAAAGTGAAATCTCACACAATGAGCAGAGTTTATAGATTAGATAAACAATAGGTAAGATATTGTTGATGCAAGAAATGGACCAACTTAAACTTGCCTCGCTGAGCACCTTTGCTGCTCCTCTCGGGGTAGGAAGACCTGCGTAGGAAGAGAGTAAGAGCAAAGGGACACTGGTGTGGTGCCGATCTAACAGTCTCCGATGCTTAAGTAAGTGTAAGTAGGAAGTGTACTGTAGTAATTTAGGCAGCGTGATGACAATATTTTCATTATCTTTTGGAGGGGATGCCTTTGTATTTATGCATTGAATGTGTTTGTTGGTGTTTTTCAATGTGGGATAAATGTTGTGAACTTTAGGAGTTGATAGGTGTCTTGAAGTGGTTATGTACAACATTTATGACTTGTTAGTGGCCCCGACCGACCAGATGTTGTAAGCCTAGAGAGTCGGCCTGTGGTTGGTTGCAAGGAGGCCGAATGGTGGCCAGGCCGATCTGTGGGTCGGCCAATTAGAAATGATCTTCTTAAGTCTTCCTGACCTTGCTGATATGATCTGGAAGGAGCCTGGGGTCGGCTGATCAGATATGGTTGGTTAGCTGGAGCTTGGTACGTTTGGGTTGCTAAGGTAGGCCGAATCAGCCTTTAGTCAGGTCGACCAGTTTAGGTACGAACAGAAGTCCCCCAAATCATTGACTGTGGTGGATTTCCTCGGTTGAGGGCTTGTATTGTACCTGTCGGCCTGTGTAGATGTACATTATGCCAGTCCCTAGTCCTCAAAGCCCTTGATAGAAGGAGGATGCCGAGGGAGAAGTGAGTGAACAGCCAGCTTGCGCGGACCTTCGCACTACGAGGTGGCCGATCGGCTTGGGAGATATCATTAGACCAACCGAGAGCCACTTGGTCCAAGGTGACTGGAAGTCACCTTGGTCGGCCAGCTTGCGCGGACCTTTGCACGACGAGGTGACCGATCGGCCTGGGAGATATCATTAGATCGACCGAGAGCCACTTGGTGCAAAGGTGACGAAGTCACTTTATTGGCCAGCTTACACAGACGCTCGCAATACGAGGTGGCAGATCGTCTTGGGAAATATCATCAGATCGACCGAGAGCCACTTGGTGCCAAGGTGACTGGTCGGCCAGCTTGCGCGAACCCTTGTACGACGAAGTGGCAGATCGACATGGGAGATATCCTCAGACCGACCTAGAGCCATTTGGTGCCAAGGTGAGTAGAAGTCACCTTGGTCGACCAGCTTGCACGGATCCTCACATGACGAGGTAGCCGATCGGCCTAGGAGATACCCTCAGACCAACCGAGAGCCATTTGGTGCCAAGGTGAGTAGAAGTCACCTTGGTCGATCAGCTTATGCGGACCCTCGCACGACGAGGTAGCCGATCGGCCAGGGAGATATCATCAAACCAACTGAGAGCCACTTAGTGCCAAGGTGACTGGAAGTCACCTTGGTTAGTCAGCTTGCGCGGACCCTCGCATGACGAGGTGGCCGATCGGCCTAGGAGATATTATCAGACCAACCTAGAGCCATTTGGTGCCAAGGTGAGAGGAAGTCACCTTGGTCGGCTAGCTTGCGCTGACCTTCGCAAGACAAGGTGGCCGATCGGCCTGGGAGATATCCTCAGACCCACCTAGAGCCACTTGGTGCCAAGGTGAGTGGAAGCCACCTTGGTCGGCCAGCTTGTGCCGGCCCTCGTACGACGAGGTGATCGATCGTCCTGGGATATATCCTCAGACTAACTAAGAACCACATGGTGCCAAGGTGAGTGGAAGTCACCTTGGTGGGTCAAGAGAGCCACGTGGTACGTATTCAATGCATTGCGATAATCGTTGTGACCTTTCCGCTGACTGATATAGTGCGAGGCTTTAATGCGTGACTCTTGGACTGACTGAGGATGGTTGACAACGGCTAGTTTTAACCGTGGTTACTTTGTGGAGGAGTGTAAAAGGGGTTGGGAAATTTCACTTTTCACTTTTGCACATGAGTGATTTTGAGAGTGATTGAGAGAGACATTGAGCGATTTCCGGCCATCATCAGAGCGATTTCCGTGCAAATCATACGGTGGTGTCTACGACCAACGTTTGAGTAAAAACAAGGTATGTAGTTGTTTTTGCCACTATTTTGGATTCAAAGTGGGTGTTTAGCAAGAACTTGGCATGAACATGTTTGAATGTTCATGCCTTGATGTCTTGATCGCCTAGGCCGATTAGGGAGTTGTGTCTTGCATGTTTCCCTTCTTAGGAGTGTCTTTTTGTATTTGTAGATATCGTATGAAGATTTTTAAGGCATGGAAAATCGATCTAGGAATGCCTTTGAGGATGAATTAACGGTCAGTTTGGCCGTTTTGGACACTCGATTAAGGACAAGTGAGTCGGCTTCAACTTCAGGGACATCTCGGCCAGAGGTGAATCTAAAGTCACATGCCGAATAAGAGAGGGATTTGGAGGAGGAGCTTGAGAAAACTTTTGCTCAGTTGCTGGAGAATACTGTCTCAGCCAGTGGTGAGGCCGAGAAGGTATTATTGGACGTTGAGTAGGTCGATCATACCACAATTTTTGAGGGCTTACGCACTGTGTCCGGTCAACAACGGGGGAAGAAATTGGAAAGGAAAGATGATGAGGGTGCAAAATCTAGGCCGATTTTCATGAAAATTGATGTGGATTTGGCCATGCGAGAGGTGACCGTGGTGAAGTCTATTTATCATATCGATCGTCAGTAGAGTGCAATCAGATGGGATAATGTACAAGCCTTCAAGGATGCCTTCCATATTCTCGATTCGGTGGTCATGAGGCTAGTCGGGGAGAAGGATATGCCTAGTGATTCTCTGGAGCCTTGGATGACCTTCCATCCGGACGTGTTCACGCATGGTGTCGTCCTGCCATTGCACCCATGGATCCAGAGGATGGTGGCTCACGTGGGAGTAGCCATTAGTCAGATAAATCCGAATACCTAGATTGCACTCACAGGCATATATACAGTTTTCAAGTTGGCCGACAAAGGTGAGTTGACATTGGGCCACTTGAATTGTTTGTATCAGTTCCAGAGGAACAAGATGGGGCGGGTCTATGTGGAGGCTAAGGATAGGAAGACAAGGGGGTCTTTTATTTGGGACATAACAACTTCCCAAAAAGCATGGAAGCATCGGTTTGTGCTCGTATATGTTGAGTGGGAGGGTGCCCACTTGACCAAGGGTTAGCGGAGGATACCGAGGACCTATCAATCCAAAGGTGTGGCCTTGGTCCTTTCTTTGTATTCAGTTTGTCTAGGTTGGTTAGGGCGTTCGATATTTGATGTATGTCATTGTTGACGTACTTGTTTTTGTTGTTTTACAGAGGTTTTCAAGTGTCCTAACTTGACTGAGGAGGAAAAGGCTGACTGCGTTGAACTCTTCGAAAAATTAGACCGATCAGAGAAGAGTTACAATTTCCTTCGTCTGCCAAAACACCTTTTGAAGGTCGGCCTGATATCCGAACTACGTAAGTATATCACTTGTGGTACCTTGCTTTGTTTTTTTTTTTTTGTGGAATTTTCTAACATTGTTTCTTTTGGCCAGCCCATCTGGACTACGTAGTAGCAGCCGTGGATCAATGTGCAAAGAGAATGGCCAGGATCTAAGAGATCTTGAAGCAGACAGAGGAGGCCAAGGTGCAGGCTTAGAAGGCGGGGGCCTTGGCCAAAGTGGATTTCCATCAGCCCGTGAAGGGTAAGGCCACCTCAAAGGTCAAGCCGAGGCTTATGATAGCTGGGCCGTCCAGTTAAGCTGAAGGACCTTCTGTCTCCGTTGATGTGGACCTTACCGCAGGGGATCTGCTGCAACCTCTCTTCTCAACTCCCCCTGTGTCGGCCAGTGCGAAGAAAACGGGAAAGTCGGCCTCCGCCGTGACTGGTGGCTTATCGTTGGTCATCAACATTGATGACGCGGTCGAGGATTGAAGGTGGCTTATGGCTGAAGCCAGGCTGGGGAAGATGAGGAATCTGGCCGAGAGGAAAGAGGTGAAGAAGGTCGAGGAGCCGGAAGAGAGGGTCTTGAAGAAAAAACAGCCGTGGTGGAAACCCTTGAGCTTGTAAGGAAGATTGTCGTGCCGACGGAGCCATCTTTGTTGGATGGCCGAAAGGTCCAGAAGAAGCTTAAGAGGCCGACTCTCGATTCCTTCATCAAGTCGTTCTTCGTCAATGCTGAGGGGGAGCCCGATTTGGTCAAGACACATGAGGTGGACTGTAACGACCCGTCCCTAGAGTCGGGATTAGCAGAGTGTTTAAGAATGGATTAGTGAGCTTAATCGGTGGTTAGTTGACTACTTTTGGGTCCGTTAGCGTATAATGACGATTTTATCCCTGGTTGGGGCAAAAAGTTGACTTTTAGTTCCCGCGGTCAATTGGGTATTGACTGATGACCGTGACGTAGTTCGGGACGTCACGAGTCCGTAGACAGGTGGCACGCTCAATTCCGACATCCGAGGAGGAAGTTATGATGTTCGGAAGGTTGAGAGCATTATCGTAATTTGGGTAAAATAGGGGGAAATGTTGACTTTCGTGTAACGAGGTTTTGACACGAAGACCGAGGACCGTTAGGTAGATCTCTTCGTCCTGAGTTCAACGGTAGGTGGCACGTTTTTATCGGACATTGGACGGGCGAGATACGGGTCTAGAACAACAATGGCATAATCGTAATTTTGACTCACAACCAGGGGTATTTTGGTCATTTGTACATTGGGATTTGTGCAAATAGGATCAGGACAAGTGTACAGTGAAGATTGGGATATTTGTGAGAGGGCTAAGGGGATGGTGACACGTGGGGTTAGTGGGTTCTAGGCGTGTGCACGGTCCCAATTATTTGGGATGTGTATCGTGTTCGAAGAAGAGAGAAACAGAGGGTGAGATTGAAAGAAATTGAGAGTTGGCCGGGTGTGTTGGTGTGTTGTGGTGACTGGGGGAGTGAGTAGAGATCGAGAGGGAGGTAGTGAGTGAGTTGTGAGGGCAGCTCGAGTGAGTCTGAGGGTGTGAGGAGTGTTTGAGTTCACGGGAAAACCAGGAGATAGAGAGGGTGGTTGGTGGTGTTTTTGTGTAAATCGATCAATTGAGGCTAGTGGTGATGTCCAGAGGACGGAAGAGGCTTAGAGGGGTCGCATAGCCACGGTGGAGCTCACGGCGGCGGCCTGAGCACAGGTAATTTCTTCCCCCCGTATACTTGCTCTGTTTTGCCGTGGAAGTTCAAATCGATAGTTGTGACGGTAGGGGCTGAGTCAAGGTGTTTGGTGAGGTCTGGTGAGTTCATTAGGGTCCTAGGTAGCTACTGGTTGTGCAAGCCGTGACAGAGGATTGCACAGCGGAGGCCAGAACGTTGGTGAGTTACAATGTTCTCTGTTTTTCAGTTTGGGTTCAAACTTAAAGTTGTGGTTTTTGAGTACGAGTCGAGGGGTCTGGTAGGTGCTAATTGATTCCTTAGGTCCTTAGGAACCTTTTGGTGTTGAAGCCGTGAAGAGGGGAAGTGTGCAGGTGGTCGGATTGAAAAACAGGGGATTGAACGGGTTTTGTTTCGAGCTATGGGACGACGGGTTAGAGATTGTGTTGAAGTGTTTGGAGTAGGGGAATCGATTACTGGGGAAGAGGACGAAGAGTTTGGTGAAAAGAGGAGCAGAAAATGGTGGACGGACGGCAGAGAACCGCTCTCTCGCTGGTTCACACCGGTCGAGTAGCTGAGGAAGACGATGAACAGTAGTCTGTGTGCAGGCGCGTGAGGCCCCACTCGCAGCCACTTTGGGCGGCACATGGGGTGTTTTCTGGGAAAAGTTCCCAACTAGGTTTTTGGTCTAGAGGTTGTAATGGATCTTTTGGGATAGGTTTCGGGTTAATCGGATGTCGTTTGAGGTTAGTTCGACTAGGTTGAAGGTTTAGGGTCTCGGTTTGTTATGTTTAGAAGTTCGAGAAAATTGGGGAAAATTAGGAGGACCTTAGTAGACGTGTTAGTAACGTATTTTGGTGACTGTTGACAGGATCGGGAATCCCCGAGGAAGCTGAGGAACGTACGGGACACACGGGACGCGAGTGACGTGCCCGGTATCAGTGAGTGGACCCTTCTCTATAATTGAGCATGCATAACTGCTTTTAATTACTTGTTTTATGGTTCTATATGTGATTTCATGGTTATTTGAATATGCTATAACTGTTTTACTTAATTGCACGTTTTTTGAGAAATAACGTATTTGGCACGTTTTACGAGAAAGACTTGATTTCTGATTATGATGCCATGGTTTTGGGATTTCAAACGATAAATGGTTTTCAATGATTATAAAGGGATTTTGGAACATGATTTCGATGATCAAGGTTTTCAGTTTTAGAATCTGATTTCGGAAAGCGGAATTTGGTTTTGAAGTTAAAAAGTGGAATTCCAGATTTGGGTTCGGAATAACGGTTCTGGATGCCGGAATGGCGTTAGACCAGTGGTTTCGGATTCGGGTTTGGATATGGCTTTAGAATGGTTTTAAAATGGTTTTGGATTGGATTTGCTGGATATGGCTATTGGGTTTAAAGACCCGGATATTGTGATTGACTGGGGACAGGCCCGGATTGGGTTTAAAGACCCGGATTGAGTTTAAAGACTCGGGAGTTTAAAGACTTGGATATACTGATATTTCTCCCGTAGGTCTGTTGAGTTTATAGACTCGGATTATTGAGGCCTGGTTATTGAGTTTAAAGACTCGAGAGTTTAAAGACTCGGATAGGTCCAACAGGTTTGATCGGATAATGAATGCTTGGTTTTATGTTTTATGATACGGTTTTATGATGCTTATGACATGATTTCTATAACTGTTTTTATGCTGATTCTGAAACTGGTTTTATGACGATCCTTATGTGATTTATAACTGTTTCCAACTAATGAGTTATGCATGTATATTTTCAAAACGGAGGGCTAAAATCCTGGTTTGGTTATTAAACGGTTTTCGAAAATATTATTTTTTATTTATGGTCCACTCACACCTTCTGTTTTTAATTGCCCTCCAGATCATGGAGCTAGCGCGGGGGTTGACGTTGAGGCAGCGATGGAGGCATAGAGTACTCGAGAGTTTCCCAGAGTGTTTCCGATTTTTCGTTGTGCGTGTACTTTGTTTATCGGTTTTGTGATTTTCTTAGTTTGGTAATATGCTCTGTATAATGTTGACTCTGGGATTGTTTTAAATTCTCCTGCGTTTGACAATGTAGTCGTGAGGTTGTTCCGGTCTTTCGTTTTTGGGGTGTCAAACGGGAGCAGGGTTTAGTCCCTAATTCTGGGGGATTAGGGGTGGGCCCTGACATGGACGACAACTGGTGATAGCTGACTACATCCTTCTACCCATCACAACTGGACTTGATGAACACCATTGTACAGGGGTCCCAATTTGAGCTGGGTCAGATTGCTGAGCTCCAGCTGAAGGACTTCGCAAACCAATGCGATAAGACGATGCG
This sequence comes from Prinsepia uniflora, assembly GCA_032719365.1. Lineage (NCBI taxonomy): Eukaryota > Viridiplantae > Streptophyta > Magnoliopsida > Rosales > Rosaceae > Prinsepia > Prinsepia uniflora. The sequence continues at coordinate 50,154,321 of CM064876.1, forward strand.
TCTCGATTCGCATGTAAGTATCCCGTTCCTGTTTTTGATTAGAATTGTTTTTGTTTTTTTGTTTTTTTGTGCTAGTGTTTCTAACTCGGCCTGTGTGTGATGCAGTTTCTCGACGAGATCTTTTCTATCTTCCACTATGCCAGCAACGTGAGGTAACATTCCTTGGACATGAAGAGGGATTTAGAGGGAAGAGAGCTTGTGTTGGCCGACAACCAAAGGCTCTGCAACCAAGCATTGGTGGCAAAGGTTGAGCTGGAGTTTAAAATTAAGTCCTTGGACCTTGAGGCGGCTGTATAGGTTAAAGAAGGCAAGCTGAGGCAAAAAGAGTTGGAGGAATCCCAAGTTCGTCTGGCGGAGCATGATTCGGCCAATGCCAAGCTGGCCCGATCAGGTTAGCTCAATCAAGAAAGTCGACATTGAAGAGTTCAAGGCCTCTAAGGAATACGAGAAGGCCTTTATGAAGTTCGGAGAATCTCTTGAAGATGGGTTCTACAAGAAGATTTTATTTTCGAACCCTGGAGTGCCAATTGCCTTCCTTGGCTGAAGTCTCCTCTTAGGGTGGCAGATTAATTGGATGAGAATGGTAACCCTCTGCCTGATGATGATAAGGAGATGGACTCGGATGAGCCAGCCGAGGATTTGGAAACCGATCACGAAGAAGGATTACTGGCCGAGCATGAAGTCCCTGAGGAGAGGGTTGCCGAGGGCCAGGAAGAGAGGGCAGAGGGGGGAGTCAGTAGAATAGTGATGTAAGGGAAGATGTCTCGTCTTTGTAATTCTTCTTTAAGCTTATGTAATCACATCTTCACATGAATGAAATAAAGTTTTATGCATTGAAAATAGCAAGTGTCTTTGTATCAGTTTATATGTGAATGTGTTGGTGAAAGGCTGTTTTGATTGATGATAACCATCAATATGAACAAAAACCAGATGTAATTCTAGTGTAGGGAGAAACGAGAAAATAGGCACAAGTGTTTGTGTTGAGTGACAGTTATAGGCCGACCATATATATGGTCAATTTAGGCTGTTTAGGGGCTAATGTAGGTCGATCATGATAGGATTTTTGGACAAGACAAGTTGTATTTTGTAAGAGGTTGAGTTTGGGTGCCTTGGTGGTATGTGAATGTTGCCAGCTAGATGGTTGCCAAGCCGATGCTCATGTGACAGAGTATCTCAATGGTACTCGGCCATTGCTGGCCGAGTGATTTGGAGGGTGCTCGATCTTGTCTGGCCGAGTCCCTCGAGTGATTTGGAGGGTGCTCGATCTTGTCTGGCCGAGTCCCTGAACCTTGGGGTAAAACTTGAAAACTAGAATGTAGGCGGGAAATGGTAAAATTCTTCATTCATTGATAATGTTGGGGGTGCCAGGAATGAATACAAAAGTTTGGCCATGGGCCTTGCACCTTGCGGTGTTCTACATTGTTTTATCGGTAGTAATACTTGAGGTGGCCCACGTTGCATAGGTGTGGAATGTCTTTCATGCTGAGGTTTGTAATTCATAGATGCCCTCTCAGCAGATCCTTGAAACTGTATAGGGGCCTTCTCAGGTTGGAGCGAAGGTCTCCGCTGATCTTTCCTTGGTGGCAAGGTTGACCTTGCGAAGGACCAAGTCTCTTTGAAACTTCGATGGCGGACCCGGGAGTCATATTATCTGGCGACTCGTTGTTTGTAGGTAATGTTCTTTAGGCTGGCTTGCTCATGGCGCTTCTCAACAAGGTTGAGGTTGAGTGCAATTTGCTGATTGTTGGTGTTGGGATCGTATGAGATGACCCTGTAGAATGTCTCTCCGACTTCCACAGAGATGACATCCTCGATGCCAAATGCTAAGGCGAAGGGTGTCTCGTTCATGGCGGTCTTGTAAGAGATTCGGTGAGACCATAAGGCGTCATTGGTGATGTCTGCCCATTTTCCATTATCTTCGTTGAGGCGCTTCGTTAGGTTTCATTTGATGTTCTTGTTGATGGCTTCGACCTGTCTGTTGGATTGAGGGTGAGCTGGAGATGCGAAGAGATGTTGTAGGTGTGGCAGAATTCCCTGAATCGACTGCAATCAAATTGCTTCCCATTATTAGTGACGATAGTGTGCGGAATCCCAAAACAGTAGATGATGTTTTGGTAGATGAAGGTTTTGATTTGAGCTGCTATGATGGAGGCTAGGGGTTTCGCCTTTGCCCATTTGGCGAAGTAATCCACGACCACCATGACATAGTTAACCTTGCCCTTGCTTGTAGGCATCTATCCTATCAGGTCGAGTCCCCATTATGAGAAAGGCCAAGGTCTCATCATGGAAGTGAGGTTTTTGGCTGGAAGGTGAGGGATCTGGGCGTGCCGCTGACACTTGTAACATTTATGGATGAGTTCAGTAGCATTAGTGAGCATGGTTGGCCAATAATAGCCTTGCCGGAATGCCTTGTGTGCCAAGGTGTGTGCACTGGAGTGGTCTCCGCATATACCTTCTTGCATTTCTTAGAGGACGTAGTCCCCCAATTCTGGTGTTAGGCATTTTAAGAGCGGGGTGCTCAAGCCGCGCTTGTAGAGGTGGTCTTGTTGAATGGTATAGCGAACAGTTTGCCGCCTGGTTTTCTTGGCCTCGAGTTTGTCGTCCAGGAGAGAGCTGTCTTGCAGGTATGCCTTGATAAGGTCCATCCAAGTTGTGATCGTGTTGATGGTGCATACGGGGTATGGTTTGGTGCTTGGCCTGTGTTGGACTTCCACCAGGACCCTTTGTCCTTCCTTTTCGTCGAGAGATGATGCAATTCGTCCGAGAGCATCAGCATGGCTATTTTCTGATCGAGGGATCTTGCCGATCTCAAAGGCTGGGAAAGCTTGGAGGAGTTTCTTAGCGAGGGTTAGGTAGAGAGTCATGGACTCGACCTTGACCTCAAAGTTGTTGTTGATCTGGCTAACAACGAGCTGGGAGTCGCTGAATATGCGAAGTTGCTTAGCTTCCATGTCTTTGGTAAGGTGTAGTCCAGCCAAGATAGCCTCGTATTCTATCTCATTGTTGGAGGCCCTGAAGCTGAATAGGAGAGCATACTCAAGTTTGACCTTGTTAGGAGATGTGAGGACTAGCCTTGCTCCTGAGCCATTGTGGCAGGCGGATCCGTCAACCTATAGTGTCCAGTAGGGGCGTGTGGGGTCGATGGTGGAAACCCTAGGTTGCGGTGGTTCATGTAACGACCCGTCCTGAATTTACGAGATTATCGAGAATTAATTGAGGATTAGCGAGACTAATCATGAATTAGTCGATGATTATCGAACATTCGGGGTGGAATTACAAATTTCCCCATGAATAGGTGAAAATGTTGACTTTTGACTCAGGAAGTCAAATGCACGTGTCTATTACGTAGATCGAGATGATACGAGCCCATAGATAAGTGGCACATCAAAATCGAACATCGTAGGGGAAAGTTGGGAGTCACGGAAGGTTTGATCGGATTTTATGGTTCGAAAATGGTTGACTTTTAGTTTGTTTGCTAGTGGGCCCAAAATATCTAGCTAGACCAATGAATGAGTGTCAAGTGTCACTCATCACATTAGCCCATTATCCCACCTACATGCATATCCCTTTCCCCTTCAATCGAACAACCCGAAACCCCTCCCCATTTTCCCTTGCCTTTGTTTTGATTAGAGGACCACAGAGAGACCGAGTGAGGCTGAGGATGAGACTGAGAGGATGAGATGATGGTGGTGGATTGTCAGTACCCATCCTAAATCCCCCGGGATTAACGTGGGACGCGCCTGATCCCGTCTGACACGAAGTGTCAGACCAGGAAAAATTCCATCTCTAGCCCTCACCGGGGCTTCCAGAGTATGCCAGGATCGTAGGAGGAGGAGTGTGATGTCTCGATCTCTACTACAGTCCGCATCCGCGATCAACCTGAAGGGCATTAAAACATCAAAAGTCGTGAATGGACAAAACAAATATTTTAATAAAACTTTTTCATACAAAGACATTTATGCCCTTCACTAAAAGCGTATGCATGCATTCGAAAACCATTTATCAAACGTTTGAAAACATTCTCAAAACCTTTCAAGGGTTCATGCCCGGTCCCCATAACCGTCATGAACCGTAAATCCATTTATGGGCCCTCGACCCGAAATCACAACAAACCCGTAAATCAATACATGAGAACTCAGCCCAAATCAAACATAAGTGGGACTCTGCCCAAATCCAGTAAACGTGGGTCTCAGCCCAAAACCATTCTTAGTGAAATACCAAAACATCGAATACGGGGTCTCCGCCCCAAACAATTTCCAAAATATCAAATACGGGGTCTCCTCCTCAAATCACTTCTAAAACATGGAACACGGGGTCTCCGCCCCCAAATCACTTTCCATAAGAACCACATACGTACTTATATGTATAACCCATCCGTGGCACTTCCGAGAAGATGCCAGCTCAGGGCACACAGCCCCTAGGGAACACATCCTCGATATATGTCACGATTTCATCATATCTATACTAGTGTGCACACCACTCGGGGTTTCACTCCGAGTCTTCCCGTAGAAATTCTCCATCTGAGAGGCTCTATCTCTGGATCTAGTCCGAGCTCTATCTCCGGATCTAGTCCGAACAACTCTCCGGAATCTGGTCCGGGACCACATCATAACTCATAACTCCCACTCTTGGAACGGGATCCCTATGGGGATACCCATTCTGGTATATGGATCGTGACTCTCTAGGTTGACGTCTGGAGGAGACCATATAAATCATAGGGAGGGTTTATATACATTTTCAAATACTTTCTTTCTTTCTCAAAACATATTTCAATTGGGTCTAATACCCGATTCATCTCAACAAGATTCCTCAAATCCGATTCAAATCCATTTCACAGGTCTCGGTCTAAATCCACAGTTCAATAGGGTCTTATGCCCGAATTCTCATTTCATAAATCGAACTGGGACTCAAGCCCGATTTCACCATCAATAGGGCCTCAAGCCCGATACCACAGCTAACTGGGCTAAGCCCGAAACCATAAACCAACGGGGCCTCAAGCCCGATTTCACAATCAACTAGGCCTCTAGCCCGATATCACGAATAACTGGGCCTCAAGCCCGAAACCATAAATCAACGGGGCCCTCGGGTCGATCGTATACTCAAATGGACCCTCGGTCTGATTCCTCATCAAATCAAATGGACTCCAAGTCTGAGAGTTTGTAAATCAAATAGGTCACGTGCCTTAGTTCATATTTCCAAATCCAAAACCAATTCATTAAACCCTCATTGAAAACCTAGAACGTATAAGCATCGTATAAAACCAGAAATCTCGAAATACGTGCAAATACGTAAATCCTAGGCTACCACAAACAAATGCACTCATGGAATCACAAAACATATATTAAAAAACTTATAAAACATGTATGCATGCATCAAGTTCGAAAGAAAGGTCCACTCACAGACCGTCTGAAGCAGCTCCTCGATACGCGTGCCATAAGCCTTTCCCGGGTCAATCGTCGCATTCGAAATTCCCAAACCTGTCCAAATTAATTTAGAGGGTTACTAACTACTTAAATAACCCCTCACTAAAGCCCCGTAATTTTCCAGGATTTTTAACTATTTTTAAAGTCGATCCTAAACCTTCGGACGTCCCGAACTATATCGAAACGATATCCGATCGACTTGAAACTAGTCCCAAAATGTTCGTTACATCGAATAGATGATTTCATGTGTTGAAGTCATCCCTAAAAGGGGTCCCACGCGCTGCCACGCACCTCCCAAAGGGCCCTGCGCGTGGGCTCACGCGCCACTGTGCAGTCATCCCTGTCCTTCGGCCAGGCCGGTTTGAATCAGCCAGCCTGGTTCATTCTGCAATTCCGGTTCTCCTGGACCGGCGTGATCGGTCCAGCCCTATTCCCTATTCCCTCTTCATTTTTTGTCCTTTTTCTTCCTAATTAATCCTAAACTTCCTAATGTGATCCTAGAAACCGTTTTGGGCAACCAAATTCACTTAAAACACATAAAAACCCCGGGGTTCATTTTCCTCCTTACGGTTCGAGCTTGCTCAGTTCTTCCCTAGGCTTCGTCAGCTCTGAACCGCCACCAAACTCATCCGATTATCTTCCTAACAACCTAATAAGTTCACCCTAAACATCCAAAACTGCCCACAACGTGCAAAATCGAAATAAAAAGGAAAATGGGCAAAACCGAGCATACCTCCTCTCTCCCCGTGCACGGCGGCCCAGCCGCCTTCTTCCACTGTCCTCAGCTTCATCAGCCTCTTCTCACTCTCTTGGTTCCTCAGACTTGATCATATGGGGTACAGGTTTGGATTGGGGTTGGATGTTTGATCGGGTTTGGTTGGAAATGGGGAAAATGGTCGAACACGGTTAAGGGTGGATATGTATGAGTATGTTTGAGTGTGCAATGGATGAGTGACACTTGTCACTCATCCATTGGGCCAGTGACAAATATCTGGGCCCCACTTAGGACAAAAGTCAATTCGTCTCGTAAAACGTGCAATAGTACTTTCGAACTTCCGTGAACTGTAACTTTTCCTTCGAACGCTCGAATTTAACGTGACGCCTGTCTACAGATTCATATCACCTCGATCTACGTAACGGTCCTTGGTCCTTGGCCATCGGACCTCCCTGGTCAACAGTCAACCATTTTTCCATTTTCAACCAAATTATCAAAATGCCCCCGAACTCCCGAAAATCATAACTGCTTCCTCGAACGTCGGAATCGGGCGTGCCACCTGTCTCTGAACTCGTGACATCCTGAACTACGTCACAGTTATCGGCCAAAGTCCATTTGACCGCCTGAACGAAAAGTCAACGATTTGCCCATTCTAGGGGCAAAATCGTCATTTCGCCTAGCTAATCCGTTAATCCTTGTCTAATCCTAGATTAGCAAGGCTAATCCGTCATTAAGTCTTAATTAATCCCGATAATTCAGGACGGGTCATTACATGGATAGTTGAGCACAGTGGTGGCCTGAGGAACCTGTGAAAATAGGTAACCCGTGAACCCTTTTCCATTTGAAACTCAAATTTCAATTTTTGGACGTTTGTGAAGTGATTTGATGCCTTAGGTGTGTTCGTTGAGCTCGTTCGAGCATGTAGAAACGAGAAAGGAAGGCTGAGGGGCACTAGACAGCCTTGGAGGGGAGCTTGAAGAACATCTATGAGGTATCGACCATGGGTACCCATTTTCAGGTATTTTCTCATCTTTTAGGCCTAGGAATCTGTTTCTGGGTGAGAGACGATGGGATTGGTTGAAGAATGGTGAAGATTGGTAGTCAGACAAAGGAGAACGGACCGGGTCATGGTCGCAGGTCGAGTGACCTGGTTGCAAGAAAATGGGTCGACTCGCGAGAAGTTGACGACGATGATGTGGCAAGCCAGGCCATCACCTATTAGACTTGTCAGGCCACGTGGCCAACTAGAGGGTGACACGTGGTAGGCTGTCAGGCCTAGTTAGTAGTGACATGGCGGTGCCACGTCAGATATGTTAGACCACGTGGACCATTGCAATGATGCCACGTGGCGAGCTGTTAGAGTGTGTTAGTTGATGTGGTAGCTGACATGGTAGGTGCACGTTAACATTTTCAGACCACATGGACTAACGAGGAGGTGGCACGTGGTAGTGTGTCAGGTTTTCAGAGCTGACGTGTTAGCGACATATGGCAGTGATGACGTTAGCAAGTGACGTCATCACGTGATGTGGCAGTGTCAGAGGGTGACACATAGCACCAGTCAAGGAGTGCCACGTGGCAGGTTGTCAGACCTGACAAGTGTCAAACCTGCCAAGTTGACGTCAGCAGTGACGTCAACTAGGTCTGACGTTAGTAGATGATGTTAGCATTGACTGGCGTTGATCGCTATTGACTGAACTTTGGCTGGCGAGTGAGGGCCAATGAGCATGAATTTCAAGGTGAAATCGATTGTATTCAAAATGTTTCGATGTAAGACCTGTGTTCTAGAGGGAACGGTGAACGATCCCATATTCCTGGGAGGGGGAATGGTATGGGAGAGGATGGTGGTGTGCCTTAAGGGTGTAGGTACACACCTATCTAGCACTAGGCCTTTTGGGAGCTCAAGTGGCTTTGGGGGGATTGGAACCCCAAAGTTAAGCGAGTTGAGGCTGGTGCAATTCCATGATGGGAGACCCCCTAGGAAGTTGCACCATGAGCTCCCGAAAAAAAAACCCGTAAGGGCGAGGCCCAAAGCGGACAATATGGTGCTAGATGAGTCGGGTCCTGACCGAGGAGGGTCGAGTCCTGACAATTTGGTATCAGAGCCAGACCTCAACCGGGAAGTGTGTTAGCAAAGACGCTGGGCCCTAAGGGGGGTGGATTGTAAGACCCGTGTCCTAGAGGGAATGGTGAACGATCCCATATTCCTGCGAGGGGGGAATGAATGGTCTGGGAGAGAATGGTGGTGTGCCTTAAAGGTGTAGGCACACACCTATCTAGCACTAGGCCTTTTGGGAGCTCAATTGGCTTTTTTGGGGGAGAGAGGGGGGGGGGGGGGGGGGGATTTTAACCCTAAAGTTAAGCGAGTTGAGACTGGTGTAATTCCATGATGGGTGACCCCCTGGGAAGTTGCACCATGAGCTCCCGAAAACAAAACCGTGAGGGCGAGGCCCAAAACGGACAATATGGTGCTAGATGAGTCGGGTCATGATCGAGGAGGGTCGGGTCCTGACAATCGACGATCTAAATCCAACGGTGGTGGTTTCAGGTCGATCAGAGGTAATTTGATAGGTCATTTGGAGGTTTTTAACATTGGAAAGCGTGTTCGGGACACGTTGACTATTTCAGGAGTTTTGAGGGTTTATGATTAGCACTTGTATCGATAGATAGTGACCCATGAGTATGATTTGGACAGGTCTGGATGTCCTGGAGACTGTGGATTAGCTTTAGATTGGCTTACGACGCAATTTTGGAGCTCACAGCATGGACCGAGTGTGAGTGGACTTTGGTTTATAAATGATGCATGCATATATGTTTTAATGTTTTATAATTATGGTATGAAATGCAATGTTTTCATATGGTTGGATTGATGAAATACATAAATGTTTTGTATGCTGGTTGATTATCGGTTTTGAACGGTTTTATGGATTTTCATGAATATGGCTTTTGGGCATGAGACCCAGTTGGATTATGGTTTTGACTGAGATTATAGTAAAATGTTTTATGAAACTATGTTTTGGGCTTGTGACCCTATTAAAATGATGTGTCAGACTTGTGACCCTAAGATGATGAAATTCCGGGCTTGTGACCTTGTTGAGATTCAGTTTTGGGAAAAGATCTGACGTGAAACACATGATTTGATTGTGAAATGAGAACTAGACACTGATTTTATGAGTTTTTGTGGAAACCATGTTTTGGGCCGAGACCCTATGAAATACAACTGATTTGATTTGAACAATGAAAATATGTTTCCACCGTTTTTACTACGACCATTCTCCGAGATGATGAGTTTGAGAGGGCTTTCAATTGTGAATATGTTTCCCTGGAGAGAACCCTGGAGATAACGCTCGCCTCCGGGGTGCGTTGTGTCACGCTGTTTCCCTCGGAGAGGTCACGATGCACTGCCTGTTGTCGAGCAGCCAAGGGAGGCTCGACTCAGGAGTGCTTATGTTATATGAGATCGATCGTTGATATGTTCACGGCGATATGTTGAACGTCGGCCGGTTATTCATTCACGGTGATGTGCTCGAATCTGAGAGGTACTAGAGCTTATTTGCACGCGTTGCATGGATGACATGACTGATGATGATATGAGATAATGATATGAGATGTGAGAAAGGTTGGATATGAGAAAGAGTCCCGAGGTTTTAAACCATTGATTTGTGTCTAGAGATTTTAACATGTGTTGGTTATACGATGATTGCATCGATTTTCGTATATACTGGTTTACAAGAAAGAAATGGTATTTAATTTGATATGCATGCATCCTTTGTAAAAACGGAGGGTGAAATCAATATTTTGGAAAATGATGTAAATAAATGTTTATCTTTGTCCACTCACACTTTTGGTTGTTTTTGGCACCCTTCATGTTGATCGCAGATGCAGGCTATAATAAAGACCGAGAAATCATATGCCGCCGTGTACTCTGGAAATCACTGCACACTCTGGTAACCCCGACCGGGTTACAGTTCCCTGGTCTAGCATGTGGTGTCAGACGGGAGTAGGGCACATCCCGTGATAATTCAGAGGGATTAGGATGGGTCCTATCAGTTCGCCCCTGGCGGGTGTTTCTTCTTGGGTAGTATCGTTGGGAGGCATGCACTGTATGGGCTGGTAGGAATATTTGGCAATGAAATCGACCAATGCTTGTCTATTCTCCGCTGTCCTGGCGACATAACAGATGTCAAACTCACTTAGCTCGATGGCCCATTTGATTAGTCGGCCAGAGGCATCAAGATTATGGAGGTCCTGCCAAAGAGGTTTGTTGGTGACAACCTTGATTTCGTGTGCCTGGAAGTATGGTCAGAGTCGCCTGGCGGTGACTATGAGGGCTAAAGTGAGCTTCTCAAGGTCAAGTTGGTTTTTTCATCTTGGAAAGCCTTGTTGACGTAGTAGACTGGGTGTTCAGCTCCTGTCCTTCGGGTGATGAGGACAGAAACTAATGACTGAGTTGGATACCGAGAGGTAGAAAAGATGTGCTCTCCAGTCTTTGGTCTAGCTAGGAGTGGCGCCGTACCCATGTACCATTTAAGCTCCACGAATTCCTTGTTGCATTCCTCTGTCCAGTTAACCTTCTTGCCTTTGCCCTTCAGCTCCTTGAAGAAAGGGGTGCATTTGTCCGTCGCCTTAGAGATGAAACAGGTGAGGGTCGCTACCCGTCCCGTTAGGCTCTAGATGTCCTTGTAAGTTTGAGGGGATGCATGTCGAGGATGGCCTTGATGCCTCGCTAGCTGATCATAAAGCCCAGAAATTTACCAGATCTCATGCAGAAGACGCACTTGGTAGGATTGAGGCGCATCTTGTATTATTTGAGGACCCTAAGCATTTTGGCCAGGTTTTGGATGTGTCCATCGTCCATTTTTCTTTTGACAAGCATGTCGTCCATATAGACTTCCATTGTTTTGGCAATCTGGTTGGCAAACACGAAGTTAACGAGGCGTTGGTAGGTTGCCCCCGTGTTTTTTAGGCCAAAAGGCATAACGTCGTAGTAGTAAGTGACCAGGTTGGTCCTGAAGCTGGTGTGGATCTGATCTTCGGATTCATGTAGATCTGGTTGTATCTAGAGTAGGCATCCATGAAGCTGAACAATTTGTGCTTTGAGGTAGCGTCCACGAGCATGTCGATCTTGGGGAGGGGGAAACTGTCCTTGGGGCAGGCCTTATTAAGATCTGTGAAGTCGATACACATGCTCTAGCGGCTCGTGGGTTTCTTGACGAGGACCATATTGGCCACCCAAGCGGTGTAGATAACTTTCTAAACGAAGTGGTTGGTGCTGAGACTAGTGATCTCGGCCTACATGTCCAGTTGCCTCTCGGCATCATAGCTCCGTTGCTTTTGCGTGACTGGTTTGAAGGAGGGGTTGACGGTGAGTGTGTGGCAGATCACGTCAGTGGAGATTCCTGGCATGTCCGCGTAGGATCATATGAATACTTCTGCTTTTTCTTGGAAGAACTTAATGAGGGCAGAGCGGATGTTGGACTTCAGCTTGGACCCGATTCGAACCTTTCAGTCCTTGTGTGTGTCAGAAAGAGGGATTGTCTCTGTCTCTTCCATGGGTTCTGCTTGGGGCAGATGCGCTAGATTGTGCAGATCCTCCGGGGGGCTGTCCCTGAGTTCACACATGGACTTTAAGTCTACAGGATCGTCTCCAAGGGCCATCTCCGTGACCGAGAGTGTCTCTGGTGCCTCTGGGAGAGGCTGGCTTTTTTTTGGTGAGGGCAGTGGCATAGCATGTTCATGCGAAAAGCTGGTCTCTGTGTACCCGGCATGTTCCTGCAGGTGTTGGGAATTTAAGCATCATCAGATGTGTCGATACGATGGCTCGCATTTGGTTGAGTAGGCCTCGTCCAATAATGGCATTGTAGGTTGTTGGGAAATCAACCACGAGGAAGGTGGTGAAGGTGGTAGCAGTCTGGGGGTCAGTGCCCATGGTGATGGGAAGAGTGATGATGCCCTTGGGAAAAGACAGAATCGCCTGAGAAGCTAAGAAGGAGTGTGACCTTGCTGTCCATTTCCTTTTCATCTAAGCCCATCTGCTGGAAAGCATCCCAAAAGAGAACCTTGGCAGAGCTGCCGATGTCGATAAGGATACGGCCTACATCGCAGTTGGACATGAGTGCTTGGACAATAAAGGGGTCGTCGTGTGGAAACACAATGCCTTTCTCCTCTTCCTCGGAGAAAGTGATGGGTGGCCATTTGAATTTTGCTATCTTCCTAGGTCGGCTAGCGCCGATGCTAAGCACTTACTAGCTTGGTTATGAAGCCCTATGGAACTGGTCGAGTCTGCCTTCTCGGACAAGTTTCTCTATGATGTCTTTGAATGTGATGCATTCTTCGATGGTATGACCATTGTACTTGTGGTACTGGAAGAAGGCTTCCTTGTTGACGATAAGGCGGTAGTTGGGGTTCCTGAGCTTAGGCTTCAGAATCATCTCTTCCACATTCAACAAGACATTGTCGAGGGTGGTATTTAATATGGTGTAGGTCTCAAAGCACCGACTAACCCTCGACCTCCGTGGCTATTATCCTCATGCCGGCAGTCTCGACCACTACGACCAGACCGACCTTTTTTGTCGTGGTGCTAGGTTTCGAAGTTGAGCTTCTTTTTTCTCATTTCAGAGCTGTTACTACCTTGGTTGTGGTAAACGTTGTAGTGATTTCTCCCCAGGCTGGTGGCTGAGGGTGTGGGGTGTTTGACCCTGCTCTCGCTAGGAAGAGTATGGAATAATTCAGCCTTAGCATGGATGCTGGCCCTATGCATAAGCTCTTTGTAGCTTCCTCAATCTTCGTTATGGGATGTATACTTGAAGGGAGAGTCCTCGAGGCCGCTCCTGAAGGTGGCCTTGTCATCCGTGTATCGGCAACGAGAGTATTCAAGGCTGAATCTCACGACATATCTTTGGAATGCTTCATCCTCCTTCTACCTGATAGAGAAGAGGTCCTCCATGGAGACGAGCCTGTCGGTCTGGATCATAAGTTGGCTCAGGAAAGTGGAGTACAAGTCCTCGAATGAATCAATTGTGCCCGGGGACAGGCGATATAACCAGTTGAGGCATGCGTCCGTGAAGGTGGAGTTGAAGATGATGCATTGTTCGTCGTTAGATGCATCCTGGTATGCCCGCACATATGTGTATTTATTCTAGTGGGTGATGGGGTCTCCATTCTCTGTGTAAAGGGCGATCTTTAGGGGTTTCACCCTAGACCTGTGTCGGGATTGGAGGATTTGGTCAGAAAAGGGACCAGGATTGGCCTTCGTCAAGGCTAGCGCCTTACTCTTGTCCTCCCTTGCCTTTAGGGAAAGTATTCTTCTCAAAAGGCCCTTGATATTTTCACTTTGGGGTTTGGTTGGCTGGCGTGCTCGGTTGGTCCCTTGTTCCGATCCTGGCGAACTTCTGCTCGCTAAACCTGAGAGTAACTTCTTGCTGTCGAGTCTGTGTCATCCATTGCGTTATGGTTTTCCTGCAGATGGGTCTCGTGCTTTCTAGTCACCTGGCAATCTTTGTTGTTCATTATTCAGCTAGAATTCCTAGCGGTGACCTGGCGGTCGCGTGAACTAGAATGGTGTGGCTCTGATGTCCTCTAGTCGGATGTTTCATAGGTGAGCCTAGCTGAAACTACTTGGAAGTCCTCTAACAACTGTTGAGCATCCCTATAGATCTTGGTTTCTGAGGGTCCAGCATTAGATGGTTGGATGAGGAGTTGCCCGGAAGAGGCAAGAATCGCCCTGAGCAGTTGCTTCCTTGGCTGGTCCAGCCTTGTTGTGCTCGGCCTGAAATTGGTCGGCCAACTCCTTGTCTTGTCGACCCTGGCATTGGGACATCCTAGCAATGGCAAAGGTACTTGCTACTGTTCGACCAGAACTTGGTTCTTGGCATCGATCTTTGCATTGTGAGCCTTAAGCGCAGCTACCACACACATTAGGTCGTCCAATGTTTGTCGATAGGCATCAGGGATGTTTCCCATTGGGTTCCCTTGGGGAAAGTAGGTGTGGTTGAGCTCTCATTCGTCTTGTTCGTCCAACATGGTGCTGGGAACGATTCAGGATAGATGACTTGGTGAATGAGAACGTGGGGTGTTATTTCAGTTTCCCGCTGACAGTCTCCGATGGTTAAGTAAGTGTAAGTAGGAAAGGGACTGTAGTAATTTAGGCAGCGTGAGTGTAAGATTTTCATTACCTTTTAGAGGAGGATGCTCTTGTATTTATAGTAGCATTGTATGTGTTTTTTGGTGTTCGTCAATGTGGGATAAATTTTGTGACCTTTAGGAGTTGACAGGTGTCCTGAAGTGGTCCTGGGCAACATTTATAACTTGTCAGTGGGATTGGCCGACTAGATGTTGTAGGCCTAGGGAGATTTAGCCTGTGGTTGGCTACAAGGAGGTCAATTGGTGGGCAGGCTGATCTGTGGGTCGACCGATCAGAAATGATCTTCCTACGTCATCCTGACCTTGCTGGCATGATCTAGAAGGAGCCTGGGGTTGGCCTATCGTATATGGTTGGTTAGCTTGAGCTTGGTACATTTGGGTTGTTAAGGCAGGCCGAATCGGCCTTTAGTTAGACAGCCTAGTTTAGGTACGAACAAATATCAACAATGAGGAAACTTATTTGTGTCAAAGAAATGTAAGGCAGAGAGGACAGATAAGGAGGAGGGAGAGCTAGTAAATTGTGTTGAAGAAATTAAAGGCAATAAGAGAACAATAATGAAACAATATTTGATCCAACCCTCATCGAAAGGACTTGAAAAATAACATCTTCCCATGCGAATGCACAAAATGTAGTTCTAACATATTTTTTGATGCATCATAGATTAGCTAAACCCATGAATCTTCATGGGGAAAAAAATAACAAAGTTACCGCTCAATCCGACTCAAATGACAAACCTAGAGGAAAATTGATAAACAAAGTTTTATTTAAAAGATAAAAATTCATACCCGAAAATGATCATATAATAAACCAATTACTTTCAATTCTCTTCTTCCTTAGTCTGGAAGAAAACCTACATGCAAACCAACATGGAGGATGAAACGAAACCGAAACAACAAATCCAAACCACTTATATCTATAGATATAAAACTATTTACAAAACCATTTCAAAACTAAAAATCTAAATCAAATTGTTTGAAATCTGTCCATTCAAACATCAACGATGTCATTATCAAAACTGAAGGTGGAATCAATCATCTGAAATTAAGCTATGGTATAAGGAGCAGAAATTGAACAATTCATGACATAAGATGGCAAAGCACTTAAATGTGACAGCGAGACGTCGAAAGGGAGGTTTGAATTCCTTAGTGATCAGCCATGAACTGGAAATCAGGATGACTTTCCATGGGATGGTTTTCGTTAAAAACGGTGACCGAACACTATCTGTGAACTGGTAGTCGGGATGACTTTCCGTGAATCGGTAGTTGATAATATCAACCTTTATGACTCGAAGTGGTTAGGAAGAAAGTTGATCTCCTGCGAACTTCCTCCGAAAGTCCATGAACTGGCCAGTCAGGATGAAGGCAACCTTTATGACACAGATGGTCAGAAAGAAGGTTTATAAAGGGAATGAAGCATAACCATTATGACAATGCTACTAGAGCGGTCAGAAAGATGGTTAGGTAGTTGCATAAATGCCTCGAAAGGGTGAGAAGAGAAGTTGCATCTTGATTTTCTAGGTCGAATGTAGCAATTTTTTCCACAAGGGCCAACAATTTTTAAACCATGAAACATTGGTTAAAGGTGTTCATAGGTTCAGAAATTGATGGAGATTAATTTGCTGAGTTTTGAATGGTTGATTGCTCTCTTTAAGAAGCCAAGTCCTTCTCTATTTACAGGCAGTTTAGGAAACTCTTCAACTTGCTGGATCGGGTCCGACGCGAGACCTACATTCCTATTTTTTCAGTTAGGGTACTTTGTCCACTGCCTCTATTTTCTTCCTTTCCTAAAAGCAACGCCCAAGTCTTCTTCCGTTTCACACGCGAACTACATGGTCTTGGGCCAAAAATCGTCCTTTGGGCCTTTAAGAAGCGTGAGCTGCGAATTAGGCCCTGAGGGAATTTTTTCAAGTGTAAACAGGGTGGAAGAACGACTAGGTTTCACTGATAGGTCCCATCCCTAATCCTTTAGTATGACGACCCAAAAATTCAAAAAAGGAAAAATTGGAAAATTTGGAAGGAAATGACAATTTTGCCCCTGGGTTATAGGGTCAAAAGTTGACTTTTTGTTCGGGACACCTTTTGGACCTTCCATAAAGACCGTTGTGTAGGTCTCGAGATGCTGAGTCCGTAGAAAGGCGGCACGCGAAAATTGGAGTTCGGATGAATAAGTTACAGGTCTCAAACGGTAAGGGACAATTTGGTCATTGTGTAAAGAAGGGCAAAATGGTAATTTGGCTAGGCATTGGCCGATTCACATGTTTAGTGGCTCACCCCTTTGCTCTTGTGACACATGGCATTTTTAAAACTGAGGTGAGTGGCATTTGGCCTTGTTGGCCGTGTGTGTGTGTGAGATGAATAAACAACAACGTGGTATGAACAAACAACAAGCGAAAACAGGGGATGTGTGATCAAATAACCTCCACACCACAACTCATCGTAAATTACTGAGACATTGATTATGGAGAGAATTAGAGAGTGACAATAGAGAAGAAAGTGGAGAGAAAAAGGGAGAAAAAACTCAGTAAACTAGAAGGACAAAACCGTAGGAATCCAAATTCTTTAAAAATCGAATTTGAATTTATAGGCCGTGATGCTTCAAACTAAGATTGGTTTGAGCCTTCCTGAACTAATTCGATCAAGATCACCTCAAGAACGAAGAAAATTGGTGTCCTTTTGGCTTAGAACGGACATGGCGGGAATGAAGGAATTCGAAGGTTGGGTGGTGTAATTGGAGGGATTGAACGATGGAATTGTGGTAAAAAATAGGTTCATGAGGATCCCACAAAGCTTTTTGATCAATCGATTCAAAGAAAATAGATGGGGTTGAAGGAATTCGAAGGATGAACAGTGTTCATCAATCCTTTGAAAGTTCAAGTTCGAATTGGATGAATTGAGGTAACGATGAATGGAATTGATGATACAGATCCTTAATTAAGATCCTTAAGATGCTATTACTAGGTTCAATTGTTGAAAATGAGGCCGAATTGAGAAATTTCTAACAGGGTCGAGTCGCCGATCGCAGGATCCGTTTTGAAAGTAATTGGGTGAAGTTGGTGACACTGTGCACCACTGTAGCAGGCGCGTGACTTTCACGCGCAGCCACTTACAACGGTGTGTGAGGCCGCGTGGGGCATCATTCCAAGGTAAGGTCAACATGAAGTTTGATTCTCTTGAGATAACAAATATTTTGGCAATGGTTTCGAGGTGATCGAGTATCGTTTCAATATTATTCAGTGTATCCGAAGTTTTGATATACGTGTTAAATACGTTTTTAAATCCCAAAAAAATTATGGAAATTAATATGAGATAAATTGAAGTGTTAGTGACCCTTGAAAATGATTTTGAACATGAATTATGATTTCTGAAAATTTCGGAAAAACGTGCAGCTCGGAAGCGGGCAGTTTGGACGGTGTGTGAGTGGACTTTTCTTTTCTAACCGTGATGCATGCATATATGTTTTAAATACTTTATTATATGATTTGACATGATTTTATTTGATTGATACTTCAATATGGTGATTTATCGATTTTGTGGATTATTATATTGATTTTGGGCACGATTTACGAGGAAATGTGCAATTGATGTTTTGTGCGTAGGCCGGGGATTGGAAAATGATGTTTTGACTCAAATTATGAGTCAAGGATTGATTTGATGGATTTATGCACTGGAATTTGGATATGGTTTATGGATTTACGTGAAAATAGCAACTTAGATTGTGATTGCACGGTTTTGTGTGAGACTGATATTTTGGGCTTGAGACCTAATTGAGTTATGATTTTGATTGGATTTGGATTTACATAATGATATTAATGGTTTTTAGATTTATGAAATAAGTCGGGACACTAGTTTTACGGGTTTTGAGGTTATGAGAGGGCTTCCAGTTGTAAAAAATAACTGTTTTGAGTTACCTGTGCTTATAACTATTTTGGTTTCAAAAACAACTATTTTTACTATTTTCACTGTGGTTATTCCTTTCGGATATGAGAGGGCTTCCGATTGTGAATATGTTTGTCCATAATGAACCCTGGAGATAACGCTCGCCTCCGGGATGAGATGTGTTCGCCTGGAGAGGCCACGTAGCACTGCCTGTTGTCATGCAGCCGAGGGAGGCTTCACTCAGGTGATATGTTCATGACGATCTGGAACGTTGACTGGCGATGTGTTCTCGGCGACGTGCTCAAGATTTGAGCGGTCCTTGAGCTTATTTGCACGCGTTGCATGGATAACGTGACTAATAAGATTGGATATGGAAATAAGTCCCGAGGTTTTATCGAGATTTATGATTTATAAATATTTGTGCCCAGATATTTTCTATCATGATTTGACTTCATATTCTTACTCATGTTTTATATGCAGGACAGCTCACGTCCGAGCACGTCGCCGTGAACAAATCTACGGCCGACGTTCATATCGTCGTGAATATATCAACGACCGATCTCATACATCATAAGCACTCCTGAGTCGAGCATCCCACAACTGCTCGTCAAAGGTAGTGCATCGCGGCCTCTCCAAGAGGAGGGGGGGGGGGGGGGGGGGCACAACGCATCCCGGATGCGAGTAACATATCATAGGGTCATCTTCGGGGAAACATATTCACAATTGGAGGCCCTCTCCGGGGAAAGACATTCCTACATGAGTCATATCAATGATCTCGGAGAATGGTCATAGTAAAAATAATGGAAACACATTTTCATAAACTGTTGTATTACAACTAAAATCAGTTGTTTTGTATAGGGTCTCAGCTCAAAACATGGTTTCCACAAACATCATAAAAAACGTGTCTAGTCATCATTTCACAATACTCAAAACCATTTCTTCAATCAAATCACTATTCAATTTCACATTTGACTATAATCTAAGTCAAAATCATTATCCAACTAGGTCTTAAGTCCAAAATGCCATTTTCACTCAAATCCAAAAATCGTTCATAAACAGATAATTAAATCCAAAAAATCATCAAGTAATGATATCAAACTATTTCAACTCTAATCATATGATAAAGTATTTAAAACATTTATGCATGCATCACAGTTATACGATAAAAGTCCACTCACATACGGTCCATCCTGCGTGCTCAAAACATAAGCCATAAGCCAATTCAAAGCTTCCAAAACGACCGTGCCTGTTCAAATCATATCCGAGGGTCACTAATAATCCATATAAGTCCATACAATAAACTCCCAAAACATCAGAACCGAAAACACGCCCCAAACACGCTTCTTGAGGAAAAAAAACCTCTAAAACACTAACCAAACGATCTTTGATCGACCTAAACTACCACCATTGGATTCAGATCGTCGAAACCATTCGAACATGATCATTTTGACCTTAAAATTTGTACCCATGCGCCCACACACGCTAGTCAAAGTCCGGTCAACGATGTCAATGCCGACGTCAACTGTTGACATCATCTGCTAACGTCAGCCTGACATATGATACCTGACAACTCTGACAGCCTGTCACGTGGCATTCCTTGACTGGTGCCATGTGTCACCCTCTGGCATGTGCCATGTGTCACATGATGACGTCATCACTGCCAAGTGTATTTCCGCGTCACTCTGAAAACTCTAACACATTGCCAAGTGGCATCACCTGACTGGTCCACGTGGTATGACAATGCTGACGTGGACTTGCCACGTCACCTGACATGTCAGCTTGATAATCTAACAACTCTCTGACACGTTACCACGTGGCACTACCTCATTGATGCACGTGGTCTGACAATGCTAACGTGGCATTACCATATCGATGCTGACTCAGTCTGAAACCTTGCCACGTGTCACCATTTTGTTGGCCACGTGGCCTGATAAGATGATCGTCGTCAACCTCTTGACGGGTCGACCCAAACCACTATAACGGGTTGTTTGACCTGTGACCTTGACCCGACTCGTTCTTCACCATTTCTCAACCAAATTCCACCCTTCTTTCACCATTAGACTCGCAACCAAACCAGAAATCGACCTATGATCTTAAAATGAAGAAAAAGTACCTGAAAACTCCTAGCCAAGACCAACTCCCACAGTCAAACTTCGAACCTCTACCAGAGCTCATTCTTGGTCCATTTTTCTTCGATATTTTGTCCAATACTCTCACACAAACACAAAAAACACCAACTTGGCCTTAGTTTAGGTTTCCAAACCCCCAATCCATAAATCCGAATTTCAAACTTAAACGGTTTCACGGGTTACCTGGTTTTTCTGGGTTTCTCGACCAGTCACCGCGGCTCCGCCGTCCTTCACCGCCTCTTGCGGCCTCTCTCACTTTCAGTCTCTCTCTCTCTCTCTCTCTCTCTCTCTCTCTCTCTCTCTCTCTCTCTCTCTCTCTCTCTCTCTCTCTCTCTCTCTCTCTCTCTCTCTCAAGCAGCAGCAAAGGCTGGAGGAAGATGAAAAAAATGGTGGTTTGGGGTTTCGGGTAGATAAAATGCAAAGGGAGAGAAGCAGATGCATGAATGTGGGATGATGGGCCAATGGGTGAGTGACACTTGTCACTCATCCATTAGTCCAGAACTAGATCTTTTGCGCCCACTAACAAACAAACAACTTTCCAACTTCCTCATAAAACGTGTCATAAAAAATCCAATCGAATAGTTCTAGACCCGTAACTTTCCCGTATGACGTCCAAATTCAATGTGGCGTCTGTCTACGTACCCGTAAGGCCTCGATCTACGTAATGTACATCGGTCCATGTACAATTGACTTCTCGCGTTAAAAGTCATTATTTTTCCCTTCTAGGGGCAAAATTATTATTTCACCTCGACTAATCCCGTGTAGTCTCGATTAATCCTTAATTAAATCTCAATAATAAAAAAAATTCGGGACAGGTCGTTACATTCACAAGTGAGAAAAAAAGAGGAAATCGTGCGGAGGTGTCGAAGATTTGAAGCAACAACGTTGAAGGAAGAGGTGTCGTACATAACAGATAGGTATTTACGTTGGAGGTGTGAACAGTGGGCCATCGCGATTGGAGAGAGGAACGACGTGGTCTGCAGAGATGGAACGATAACCTCGTTGATGATGAAGTGGCGGTCATCCTTAACACCGTTCATGGAGTAGCCGCATGGGTCAAAGGCAAAGTTGCAGATCGAGCTCAGCCGTTTAGGTTTAGCTCGAAATGGGCATCGAACAAGGAAAACTGAGAAGCGGCTACCAGAATTCTAACATTTCTTATTAAGAGGACATTATGGAAATTTACTATTCATGTACTGTATTATGAATAGTGCACATATCCACGGCTTTTAGTATAGAATAATGCTATTTGGACCATCTAAATTGACCACATTTGGTGACCATGTTGATGTGGCAATCAATGAATGATATTATTTTAATAAATGAAATTATTCTATATTTATATTAGACCATTTATTGATTGCCACATCAACATGGTCACTAAATGTGGTCAATTTAGAGGGTCCAAATAGCATTGCCCTTTAGTATATAGGAAATAGTAAATAACAAGAAACAAGAGCAAGGAGTGACTCACTGATGCCTTTAGAAATGGAATAATCTCCGCGCCCTTTTTCCCCTATAGTATACTGCAATATTGATATTTTAATTCATTTGTTGTGAATCTGAGACTTAAATAATCCTTTTTAATTTTAGTTTAAATAATAATAAAATAGTTAAATGGTGATTATTTTATTTTATTTTATTTATTTTGAGAACCATTTTAGAACAAGAAAATGTTTTATGTGTCCTCCTAACATGTCAATGGAACAAATAAATCTATATAAAATTGAATGGATTAATTGAACAAAGTAATTAATAAATAGAAAGATTTTCTCAATAAAAATATGGGAAGATAATTTTTTCATTATATTAATAAATTTGTATATGGAATTACTCATTAATCTATAGGATACATTGGAAACTCTAGCACGGTACTAGTAGCTTAAGTGGTGGGTGAGAAAATTAAATTGGAACTCGTTTCTCTAAATTAGCAGTAGATTGGGCAAATCCACAGCATGAAACAAGTAGGTAGGAAATCATAAAGTAGTAATTTATATCCAAATTCCTACACAAGTAATATGCATATTGTTTGCAAGTTCAACACACCTCATCAACCTTACCTTCCTTTGGTCCTTCAGTTCTGGTTTTATCAAAGTCACCCGTTATAGGTAGGCTGTGCCCTTTAAAATCAAATTTTAGTCCACTAATTGTTTTAATGTCTACTTATTTATAAGTTCCAAGTTATTTGACTCAGACAGTGAGTCCTTGCCGAAATTAATAAATTAAATTCAAAGTATTTATACACAAAAGCTTATCATATATATATATCCAGCTGTGAAATAATATTCATGAAATAAAAAAAAAAGCCTATAATATATTATATATAATACTTGTATTCCACCATAGTGGTATCTCCTTATATCGCTCTTTTAATTTTTCTAATATATCTTCGTATACATATTTCATAATCAAGACATTTCATCAACTCTTAAAGCAAAATTTCAAGATCATTTATAAATAATCAACAAGATAGATTATAAATTAAATTCAAAATACACAAAAGCTTATCATATATATATATATGTATATATATCCAACTATGAAATAATATTCATGAAATGAAAAAAAAAAGCCTATAATATATAATACTTGTATTCCACCCTGATAGTATCTCCTCATATCACTCTTTAATTTCTCTAATATATTGTTGTATGCATATTTCATAATCGAGACCTTTCAAAACTTAAATCATTATTTTAAGATCATTTATAAATAATAAAGAAGATTATAGATTATTTAGCTGTTTATATATATTAACCAAAATGGACGATATTTTATACATATACATGACGAAACGACCTACTAACTTGTTGAATTTTGATGGAAATGATCGTGAAATATTAATTTAGAGAATAAATAGTTTTGATTATAATATATATAAGAGAAATTAGATAAAACAAAGGGTGATACTACTAAACTGGAATGCAAAATATTATTTCCATATATTATATTTGCAGTTCAGAATAAGTTGAACTAACAAAACCAATACCTTGGACCAAACTCACATATACCTTTGGATTAATCCTGTAGCTATCTATAAATACTGGTTTACGCTAGAACCAAAATCACAACTTTCATAACCTAATATTCCATCAACTTTTATAAATATGGCCCTTCATGATCGTCTCCCAATCTTGATTTTGCCACAACTTGTGGTCTTTACCATATCATTTTTTATGAGCTCCAATTCAAAAGCAATGGTTGCAGAGGCTCGCTTTCTTGGCGAGACTTCCTTGCCACAAGTGCCGCAGCTTCCAAAGCCGGACCTGCCATCACTTCCGAAGCCCGAGTTGCCACCATTTCCGAAACCCGAGTTGCCACCACTGCCCAAGCTCGAGTTGCCACAATTTCCAAAGCCGGAGGTTCCTCCATTGGTGAAGCCTGAATTGCCAGGTGTACCCCATAATCATATCCCAAATGTGGCAAAGCCAGAAGAAGCCAAAGATAAGTTGGGTAAAAATGAAGTACCAACCTTGCCTGAACTTCCAATGCCAGAATTTCCACCACTTCCTGATTTCCCAACTTTGCCAGAGTTTCCCGAAATTCCAAGTCTGCCCCTGCATCTACTTAAGCCCACAATGCCTTCCATCCCAACCCTCCCAAAAGGCACTCACAAAACCACCCTTCCTTGAATCTACACCTTCAAATCGGATGTTCTTCGCGTAGCCCGTACTACTACTTTTGCATGTACCATAATTAATAAGCTATAATTTATAGATGCCCCTCTATGTATGTGTTGTTTCTTAATTATTTTCTTATATGTACTTCAACATAATTTGAGTATTTTATATAATGTATGCGTATCTTAAACTTGTATTGGGTTGATGTTATAATTATGAATCTTAATTTATTCGTTTATTTTAATTATTGTATGAGTAACATAATATTTTCGTCTTACAACAATGTGATATATTATTTTTATAACAATTTATTCGTACCTAAACTCGTCGGGTTGAACAAAGGTCGAGTGGCTTTACCTTAGAATTTCCCAAACCCTTTAGCTGCCAAAACGTACAAACCATGCTCAACTGACCAAGGCTAACCGATCACATCTGATCAGCCAAGGCCCTCTACTCAGCCATCTTGATCATTATCAATGTGGGAGAGCACCATAGGGCGATCATATTTGGTCGGCTAGGCTTCACCTTTAGCTACATTTAACCACTCAGCAAGAGACCGATCAACGTCACATGCCGACTAAATGTGGTCAACCAAACTCACTGACATGTCAGAAATGTTACTCAAGACCACACCAGGACACATGTCAACTCCTAAAGGCATCGACATTTATCTCATATCGACAAACATTAATAACCACATTCAATGCTACTATAAATACAATGTTACTCCCTCCAAAAGGTAATGACAATCTTACATTCACGCTGCCTAAATTACTATAATACCCTTCCTACTTAATTTGACTTAAGCATCAGAGACTGTTAGGCCTGCACCATAACGGTGTCCTTTTGCTCTTAGCCTCTACCTACACAAGTCTTCCTACCCCGAGAGGAGTAGCCAAAGGTACTAAGTTATACAAGTTTAAGTTGGTCCATTTATTGCATCAACAGTTTGGCGCCGTCTTTGGGAATTCTGAAATAACACCCGACACTCTCACTCACCACTTATATCGTCCTGTATTGCTTCTAGCATCATGTCAGACGAACGAAACGAATGAGAGCTCACTCGCACCCTTTTTTTGCAAGGGAACTCTAGGGGCAACATCTCTGATGTCTATCGACATGCATTGGAAGATCTCTTGTGTGAGGTGACCGAGCTCAAAGCTCAGTGCCAAGATCGATGCCAAAAACCAGGTTCTGGCCGAGCAGTACGCAAGTACCCTCGCCATCGGAAAAATGTCCAAGTGTGAAAGCAACCGAGACAAAAGTCTGGCCAACCACCATAGGGCTGACCGAACTCAGGATCTACAGCCGGTGACTAAGAGGATATCACCTGATCAGCTGAGGAAGCAACATCCTAGGATTAACCCCACTTCTTCAAGGAGACTCCTCATCCAAGGTCTACTGGGATGCTCGCTAGCTACTGGAAAATCGCCAAGTTGAGATGGTGCCGACTCGACTAACTTACGAGGTATCTGATCATAGGACAATGAGGCAACACCATCCTTCCAACTCACATGGCCACCCAGCCGTCATTGGAAACTCTGGCCGTCCTACCAGCAAAGGTCTTCAAACGACCTAGAGACACGAAACCTGTCATCGGGAGAACCATGAGGTGCTAGACGAGACAGACTCAACAGCAGGGAGTTGCTCCCATTGTCAGAGAGGACAAGTCCGCCAGGTTAGAAGCACTGGAAAAAAAAAAAGTCATGCAGATTAGCTGGCTCCCCAAAGCAATGACGTCATGGAGAACCTCTTAAGAAGAATATGTGTTCTTGAAAATAGGGAGGACAAGGGTAAGGCTTAAGCCTTGAAGAAAACCAACACTGGTCCTTTCACCAAACGAATCTTCTAGTCCTAGCATAGGTCTGAGGTAAAACCCCTCAAGATCACCCTGTACACAAGAAGAGGAGACCCCGTCACCCACCTGAACAACTATGTCTCTGTTTTGGCTTACAAGAACTTGACGGATGAGGTCGAATGCCTCATCTTCAGTTCCACCTTCACCGACGCTGCCCTCAACCGGTTCTATCGCTTGGCCCCTAAAACCATTGACTCCTTCGACGAGCTGTAGACAACTTTCCTAAACCAATTCATGATTCAGACAGAGAAATTTGTCTCCACGAAGGACCTCTTCTCCATCAGGTAGGGAGAGGAAGAAACGCTCCAGAAATACGCCGCAAGGTTCAGTCTTGAGTACTCCCACTGTCGGGACACAAATGACAAGACTACTTTTAATGTCTTCAGAAGTGGCCTCAAGAAGTCACCCTTCAGGTATGCATCCCATACTGAAGATTGGGGGAGTTACATCAAGCTCATGAGGAGGGCAGCCATCCATTCCAAGGTTGAATTCTTCCACACTCCTATCAAGGAGACCAAGGCCACCTCTTACCCCGCGCCACATGTGAACAAGAATCAGGGTAAGAGTCATCTTGACTCAAGTTACTACAACTAGGGTGGCAACCACTCAAATCAGGGGAAGAGGAAGCTCAACTTTGACAGGCAACACCACGACAAGAAAGGATGATCAGGCCATGATGATCGCAACTTCAAGCATGGCGACAATAACAATCAGGGAGGCTAAGGCGTAGTGGGACATAATTCTGGTCCAAAGTGCCGCTTTGAGACTTACACTATCTTGAAGAACAACCTGGACAACGTCCAGCTGAACGTGGAAGAGATGATTCCAAAGGCCAAGCCAAGGAATCCCAACTATCACCCCAACGCCAACAAGGAGGCCTTGTGCCAATATCACGAGTATAATGGTCACGCCATTGAGGAATGCATCACATTCAAGGACATTGTTGAGCATCTCATCTGTGAAAGAAGACTCGACTAATTCCTACCGCGTGCACAGGCTGCCACGACCAGTCAACAGATCAATACCATTAGTGGAGGGCCAACTCTTTCTTCCCCCGTCATTTCTATCTAAGTGAAGAAGGGATTTCTTAGAGCTACACAATCCAATTGCCAAGTTCTCAACATCGGCAGCCAACCGGGTAAGGTAGCCAAGTTGGGGTGGGAAACAATCACCTTCTCGGAGGAGGAAGATAAAGGCACCATTTTCTGCATGACAAACCTCTCATCATCAGAGCACAAATCTCCAACTTGACGTCAGTAGAATACTTGTTGACACAGGAAGTTCTGTCAATGTTCTTTTTTGGGAAGCATTCAAGAAGATTGGCATAGGCGAGAAAGAGCTCAACCGCAAAGCCATGCCTCTTCTAGGTTTCTTTGGAGACTCATTCTTACCCAATGGTATCATCTCTCTTCATGTCTCCATGGGCACCGCCCCTCAGACTACAATGACCATCGCAACATTCCTCATTGGCCTACAATGGCATTATCGAAAGAAGACTGCTCAACTAGATGCAGGCTATCGTACTAACACACATGATGCTGATGAAATTCCTAATACCCTTGGGAACAAGAAAAGTGCAAGGAGACTAGCTCTCCGTAAAGTCATGATATGCCATGGCCCTCACCAAAACCAGCAAGCTTGAACAGCTGAAGGTAGCAAAGACACTTGCTATCATGTAGACAGCCCTAGGACAGCTTCTTTTTGCCCAAGATGGACATGCTAGTAGCTACCACAGGGGGACACGAGCTCCTCAGCCTCTGATAGGTCATAATTTATGCATGTTTTATCCATGATTTAATACCCTTTTACTTAAAATTTGGTAATAAATCATTCTATGCAATTGGAGAAAATAATATATTTTGTGAGAAATGTGTAGATCAAATAGATCTTGGAATTATGAGAATTTGGGTGAAAGAATCACCTAAATCGGAGTTGTAACGAAGACGTTATGAAGGAAGGAAGATTGCACAAGAAGTTCGGCCATTAGCCACCGAATTGAGACTCAGACTTGCTGTTACTGTAGCAGCTCATCCAATAGGTAAGCATATACCGAATGGCATGTCTGTCTCCTCAACGCGCGCGTCCTGAAGGAAGCAATCCCGATTCGGTGGATCGCCACCGAAACCTCCAAACAGAAGCCCACGCCTTTGACCAGGGTTGACCGAGCCCTTTGGCTACCCATATTCGGTGGTTGACCAACGAAATTGGTCCTGAAGGCTTTAATTCTAAGTTTTGGCCTTTGGTAGGATAATTCCAAGTGGCTTTCACATATGGTATAAGGATTTTAGTCATACTTCCTTTTATATTCTTATTTTTAATTCCTTTACTTGTCGGAAAGGTTTTAATTAGATTTCTTAATTATTTATGAAGTCTTTTCCTTATAGAATTTAATTGTAAACTTTTACTTTTAAGAGGATTAATTATTCTCTTATAAATAGAGGTACTAGGGTTTATGAAGGGGGGGCCGAATTTACCTCTTGAAGGTCCCCGATACTCTGTCAAAATTTGTACTTCAATTCATGTTCTTAGTTTAGAGTTTTGTAATCTTAATTCAAGCACTCTCTACAATTCAAGCATCTTAATTTCAGCACGTTTACCTTGAGGGAGTTTTCCTTCATCTCTTTTATTCATTGCCCTTTTATTATTTCTTGCTTTATTTATGTTTATACACCTTTTAATTATGTCCTTGTTTTATTCAATAATGTTTGAGTAGTGTAATTAGGTCTAGGGGTACTTGAAGCCCTAGCCATGTTAGTTCGTACTTAGATTTCTGGCTCTTGATTATGTTTGTTATGCATGCCTGGATTTGTTGGATTACTGCGCTTCATGAACTCAATTTATGCTTATAAGCTTAGCTACCTTATTTGTGTATAATTTTCGATTGTAATTGCTTGACGGATCACCTCGATGTTTGTGTGTCACCGTGCAATTTGTATCATCACGTTTAGGGGGGGGGGGGGGGGACTTTTATTCGTAATCTGAACTCATGACTCCCTAGGATTACACATCACTTTTCTAGGGATAGTGTAGTGTCATCAAATCTTCTGCATGTTCCATGCATTATCACGCACCATCAGTAATAGTTGTTTAAGGGCAGGTACATCATGCTTAAAAATGCAATCTAAGAGAAGATAATATGTGTTGGGTGAGCCTTAGCCGGACCCCTGCACGAGCACTTAATTGAGAAACATGCATAGTAATCTAATCAAGGAAATCTAACAAAACTATAATTGGTAGGTCGACTTAGTTAGTTAATATTAGTTAATTTACTTACATTCATTCAACGTGACAACCCCCCCATATTTGCATTTTAATTACTCTACTGAAGTCAATTGAGTTAAACGAAATTGGATATCATTGAGCAAGTCTTCGTGAGATTAACCTTTACTTGCATCTATACTATCTACACGTCTTGTGCGCTTGTAAAGTTTATTACACGTATAGGTTTTGCCTAGTACATCTTTTGTGCTTGGTAAAATCGCTATCAAGTTTTAGGCGCCGTTGTCGGAGACTTGTTCCTCAATGGTATCCATTTTATTTGATTCCTTTGACTTAGTGATTTTTCTTTTTGTTTTGTATACAACTTCTTGGTTTTCTTTTTGTTACATATCTAGGTACCATGGAATCGTGGAATAGCTATTATTCTTCTCAAGGTTGGGCCTACGAGCCCTATGCACACATTCTTTCGGTTCCAAGTAATCAAGGGGGATGGGCATACCCCTAAGATTGCATGTACATGCCTGAGCCTTACAATCAGCCCTATATGGAGCCATACCACCACGGATGGAGTGAACCAGCACCATACACTTGGACTCCTCCTCCTTTGGATCCTAGGCCTTCCTGACCTAAAAATACACTCCGGGATGCACTAAAGGAGGCTCGATCTCAAAGAACAATCCGGGAAGCCCTCTTAGAGGACAAAGAACTAGAGCACCTTCGACTGAAACTTCTTTGAGAACCCGATTGGGATGATGAGGATAATGATGTGTATGTCCCTTTGCCACCCACAAACAACACCAATGAATTCACCTCAGGTCATGCTCTTGATATTCATGAAATAGAACCAAACCCGCAAGCATGGCACCATGTTTTGGCCTAGGTCCCTGAAATTCCAGCACCTATCTTTACTGCCTCAACTCCTCAAGCACATCTTATCCTTACTTATCCTTATCTTTACCATTTAAGTTCCTTACTCACCTTAGGTGTGTTGGTGAGAAATTTTATGTTGTGCCTAATGGTTTGTGCAGGTTTAATGATCCTTGTAGGAGGCAAGAGGAAGGAAGTATCAAGATGGTGGTATGCACCTTTGAGACATTCAACTCCACCCAAGGCTCAAGGCCACGAACCAAGCAGCCCAAGGACCCTCCATGGTCCCCCACCTTGATCATTATGCTTATTTGTCTATTGGGATCAAGCACTTCTTGCTTACTTTCAAATCTTTTTTGTATTTGTTCTCTGAAATGTTAAGTCTAGGAAGTGGATTTCTGCTTGTCGAACTAATCAATTAATTTATGTTGTAGGCAAGATACCACTAAAGGAGGGCCAAGTTTGGAGTCACTCGAGTGCCCCGTGGCTCGTGAGCCTACCTTCACATGAGTGGCTATCCTCGTCTTACCTAGACGTTAAATCAAGCGATCCTAGGAGGCTCAACTAGTCCTGGTTTGTTCCTTTTTTCTTATGGACGTTTTTCACCTTCTAACTCATGAATTTGTCTTCCTTTTATGCTCAAAACATTGAGGACAATGTTTTATTTAAGTTTGGGGGTATTGGACTTA
This sequence comes from Prinsepia uniflora, assembly GCA_032719365.1. NCBI lineage: Eukaryota > Viridiplantae > Streptophyta > Magnoliopsida > Rosales > Rosaceae > Prinsepia > Prinsepia uniflora. The sequence continues at coordinate 50,184,856 of CM064876.1, forward strand.
AGTTTAGGGGTACACAACTCAGTTTTTGTTTTGATTTCCTTACTGTTTTTTATTTTCTGCTCTTATTTGCTTGCTATTTTTATTCTCTGTTTTGTTTTCTTTGCTGTATTTTGTTGTGTGATGCTAGTTTTTATGCTTAAACAAGTTAATATGAATGTATAGAACATGAGAATTGCTTGTGCTTGCTAAGAATAATTGCCATGACCATAGAACTCACACTTTCACTTCACGATACCATAATCAAGTGATTAAGAACCCAAAACGATTGAATTCGAGCATGCTTAGAAAATTAGTGGAGACTACCATTGTGAGATCTTGGAGCTTGATTGCCTTTCTTTATGAGTGATCTACTTGTTTCTACTCTCAAATACTCATCACTTTGTTCATAATTGTATGATCTCTTTCTATTTGCATTGATGTTTAAAGGACCATATCTATTAGATGCTCTTGATTTAATGTGTAATTGTTTATGAGATGTGATATAGGCTATGTATGTTTTAGCTCCTAAAGACCCTTCTTTTCCCCATCCCAATTGCATGCTCCCTAAGGCCCTTTGAAGCCAAACACTTAGCCGTTTTGTTCTTCACCTACAATATCACCAACACTTAACACAACACCACTCTTGGTCAGACCAGAGAACGGAGAGCATCTCTTCATATATCTTTCAGTCTTTACATCGGTCGCGAGCTCATTTCTCATCACCCAATGTGCAGGAGCAGAGCATCACGTCGACTATGTTAGCAAGGCCTTCCAAGATGCCGAGAACAGGTACGTTGACCTCGAGAAGCTTGCTTTGGCCTTGGTAGTCACCGTAAGGAGACTCAGGCCACACTTCCAGGCACACAAAATCAAGGTTGTCACCAAAAAAACCTTTACGACAAGTCTTTCAGAAACCAGACATCTCTAGCCACCTAATCAAATTGGCAATCGAGCTCAGTGAGTTTGCCATCTTCTACGTCACCAAGACGGCAGAGAAAGACTATCAGTGGCTAACTTTATTGCATAATACTCCTACCAACCTAAGCAATACATACCGCTAGAAGACACCCCAAAGGAAAACAACCTGCCAAGGAAAATCCACCGCCAACTAAGACAACCACCATCAATCCACAACGCCCATGCTGAACATTGTATGCCGATGGGTCGGCCTGCCACAGTGGATTAAGAGCAGGCCTAGTTCTCACATTTTCTGAAGAAGTCAAGCTCGATTACACCCTTCGCGTTAGCTTCAAGTCCTCCAACAACAAGGTAGAATATGAGACACTCTTGGCTGGCCTACGCCTTTCCAGAGACATGGAGGCTAGGTAGTTGTGCATTTCCAGTGACTCCCAGTTAGTCGTCATCAAGATCAACAATGAATTTGAGGCTAAGGATGAGTCCCTCTAGTTGTTCTTCGCCTAGCAACTCCTCCAGGCCTTCCCAACATACAAAATCAACAAGATCCCCCAATTAGAGAAAAACCATGATGATGCTCTCACACGACTTGCATCACCCTTTGACGAAAAGGAAGAACGGAAGGTACTAGTTGAGGTCCAACATACGCCAAGAACAAGGCCTCACCCAGTTTACACCATCAACACCAGCCTAACTTGGAGCGACTCTATCAATCGATGACAAACTTAAGGCCAAGAAGATCAAGCGATAATTGGTTCACTACACAATCTAGCATGATCATATCTACAAGTGTGGCTTCACCACTAGATTTGGGGGACTATGTCCTCTAAGAAATGCTTAACACTAGATTTGGGGGACTATGTCCTCTGAGAAATGCACGAAGCCATTTGTGGTGACCACTCTGGAGTGCGAACCCTAACACACAAGGCATTCAGACAAGGCTACTATTGGCCAACCATGCTTGCGGACACCAATGTTCTCACTCAAAAATATGACAAGTGCTAGCGACATGCACAAATTCCTCACCTACTTGTTGAGCACCTCACTTCTATGATGAGCCTATGACCCTTCTTGCAATAGGGACTCGACCTGATAGGGCAAATATCAGTAGGCGAAGGAAAAGTTTACTATGTAGTGGTGGTAGTGGACTACTTTACCAAGTGGGTAAAGGCCAAACTATTGGCAACCATCACAGCAGCTCAGCTCAAATCATTGGTAGTGGACAACATCTCATTCGTGATCGGCCTCACGAAACACCACATTTTGCCTTCCAACACATTGTTGATCAGCCAATTCATCTCTATTCGATCGTTCAACTATTTTTGTTTCATGTTACTTATCTTTTATTATGACCCATTTAACATTGATCTTCAAATACTTAGGTTTTTAATTTCTTTGGTCCTTTGATCGGCCTACAATTATCTACTCAGGTCGTTCAATAACCCTAACCAACTACCTTTCACTTGGAAAACCCATTTTCCAAAAAAAATTGGTTTAACCATTCAAAATACACTTCAAATATTTGAAATAAACAACTTATTCATTGAAATTGAAGTTCGGTTACATATAAGGCCCAAGTACCTTACACTACTGATGATTGGCCTCCTCATGCTCTTCAGCCTCTTGATTCTCGACCTTTTCACAACATGCTCCACCTCTTCAATCTGCTGCGCATGCTCATCTGCTCCTTGCTCGGCCTCTTACTCTTCGGCTAACTCGTCATACTCCGGGTCCTCATCCTCATCGTAAGGAAGAGGATTGCCCTTGGAATCAAGATAATCCTATAGCCAAGAAGGTGATTTCAGCCAGTGGAAGACGACATCAAGGCGTATGTTGGAAATGAGGACCTTCTTATACAAGCCGTCCTCTAACATCGCTACACATTTTTAGAGGATCTTTCCAAAATCTCTATAGGACTTAAACTCTTCAATGCTGGCCTTCTTGGCCAAAACCAGCTGCTCGGCCAACTTGGCATTAGCCGACTCCAGATCATTTGGGTGAGCCTTCACCACCTCAAGCATCTGGTCCTTCCGGTTGGTCTCCTTGGCCTGAGTAACCAGCTTGAGATCTAACGCCTTCACCTTAAGCTCTAGCCCAGTCTTGGTTTCTAACGCTTAATTAAATATGTTTTGTTGGTCAGCCAGGAAGTAAGCTTTGCCCTCCATTTCCTTCTTCGACTCGGTTCCCTACCGCTGAACATGGCTAGCATTTCGAAAGATGGTAAAGACTTCACCAAGGAATGGCCAAAAGAAGAAGGTCGGGTTAGATACATTTGCAACAAAAACCAAAATATAAAAGCCAATTATGAGCCGAAATACTTACATGGCTACCGAGACGAATAATCTTATTGTAACGATTAGTAAAGTCCTTCGGCCGACGCTCAGCTATCTCTCAGAACTCATACTAGGACCCACGCACGACAATGTTCATGAAGTCTAGTTGAGAGGGATGGAAGGCCTTTGTGAGCTACCTCCAGCTATCGTTCATCCCGAGGGTCCTCACCTTATCTGGCTCTCGCTCACCATCAACGAAATAGGACTTGATGGACGAATCAAGCCTTGGCTTCTTCAACTTCTTGAGGATATTTGACAAGGCCCACCCCGATCGTCACCCCGATAACCGAGGTAAACCCTGCTCCCATCTGACAACCCAACACAAAAGACCGAAACGTCCTCACAAAACCCACAAATTACATTGCCAGACAAGGGAGAATTTAAAACATCCAAGTGTCAACCGTCCAACAGAGCATAGTACAAAACGGAAAAGGCAGAAATCCTACTCAGAGTTATTTACACGCACAACGGAAAAACTTGTAATGGAAAAACGTTGGAAACACTTAGGGGTCACTTTATGCCTCTGACTCTGTCTCAACGTCAACCCCCGCGCTAGCGCCACGACCTAGAGGGCAGTTAAAAACCAGAAAAGTGTGAGTAGACCAAAAATAATAAAAGTTCAAAAACCATTTCATAAATAAACCAGGGTTTTGGCCCTCCGTTTTGAAAACGTGCATGCATTACCCAATATCCGAAAAACATTTATAAACCACATAATAATCATCATGGAAAAACAGTATCAGAAAACATAAATACCAAAGTCAACATCGGATCAAACCTGCTGGACCTATCTGAGTCTTTAAACTCAACAAGCCTACGGGGGAAATATATAATATTCGAGTCTTTAAACTCTCAAGTCTTTAAACTCAATCCGAGTCTTTAAACCCAATCCGGGCCCGACCCCCGTCAATCATAATCCGGGTCTTTAAACCCAATAACTAGATCCATCAAATCCAATCCAAAACCATTTGAAAACCATTTCTAAGTCCATATCCAAACCCGAATCCGAAATTACTATTTCGAAGCCGTTCCGGCATCCAGAACCGTCATTCCGAACCCAAATCCGGATATCCACTTTTCAACTCTAAAACCAAATCTCGATTATCAAAATCCGATTCTAAAACCGAAAACCTTGATTAACGAATCATGTTCCAAAACCCATTTAGAATCATTGAAAACCATTATAGATTGAAATCCCGAAATCATAATCAGAAATCAAAGCCTTCCTCGTAAAACGTGCCAAATACGTAATTTCTCGAAAAATGTGCAAGTTCATGAAATAGGTATGTAATAAGCAATAAACATGAAATCATAATTAAAACCATAAAACAAGTAAATAAAAGCAGTTATGCATGCTCGGTTTAATGAAGAAGTCCACTCACTGTTCCCGGGCACGTCACTCGCGTCTCGTACGTTCCTCGTTCGCCTCAGGGATTCCCGATCTTGTCACAAGTCACCAAAACGAGTCACTAACACGTCAACTAAGTTTCTCCTAAGTTCCTTAAGTTTTCCCGGAATTCTAATCGTAAATACACGGAACCCTAAACCTTTGAACACCTAAACTTAACCCGAGACGTCGTTCGATTGCCTCGAAACTTTTCCCAAAAGATTCGTTACAACGTTTAGACCAAAACCTATGTTGGAAGGTTCCCCAGAACAGCCACCACGTGCCCTCACGCGCCTGCATAGTGGCACTGTTCATCGTCTTCCTCGATCCCTCGACTGTTCTGGACCGGCGTGGTCGGTTCTCCGCCGTCTCCCGTCCGTTTTTGTTCCTTTTCCCACCAAACACTTCGTCCTACCCTAAGCAATCTGTTCTCCTACTCAAAACACGACATCACTGCCTACATCTCATCTCCCAAACTCAAACTAAAACCCGTCCAAAACCCCTGTTTTGGTTCCCGGCCAACCGTGCATCCCCCCGTCACGGCTTCGAGTTCTAAGACATCCTAGGGACTTCCTAAGCCTATTCCATCTCACAGAATACTTTGACTCATCCTCAAACTTCACGACTTTACGTCTGAACCAAAACGGAAAAACAGAGCACACAGAGGGGAAATGAGAAATTACCTGCTCTCAGACCGCCACCGTGCTCGCCGCCGCGTTCTGCTGGGTTCATAGAGCCGTCCTCATCCGTCCTAGCCTCCCCTCGACTCTGATTGGATCAAGTGATCACTTATGGTTGCAACACACCCTCGACACCTCTCTGTTTTCCTGAGAACTCACACTTCACACACACAGGGTTTCCTCACACAAATCGCACTCAAAACTCACTCAACAGCTCTCACTTAGTCTCTGCTCACTCTCACCAGGTCACAAAGCCTCACACCTCCCTGCACTCGATCGATTCCCTCCTAAAAATCAGTCTCTGTTCTCTCAAGCACGACTAACACAACCATTTAATTTCACCGTGTAAAGAACTAGAACCCACTAGACACTCCCCACGTGTCCAAACCCTATGGTCCCTAACTCAAATATATCCAATTAATCCTGTACACTTGTCCCAATCTGATTTGCACAATTCTGAATGTGCAAAAAGACCAAAATACCCCTCTTGTTCAATTTACGATTTTACCCCTCACGTTCTAGACCCGTAACTCGCTCGTCCGACGTCCGATGAAAGCATGCCACCTGTCGTTGTACTTAGGACGACGAGATCTACCTAACGGTCATTAGTCTACGTGTAAAAACCTTGTCGTCCGAAAAGTCAACTTTTCCCCTTCGTTTAAACAAAAGACGGTAATGCCCTCAAGCTTCCGAACATCATAACTTCCACCTCGGATGACGGAATCGGGCGTACCACCTGTCTACAGACTCGTGACGTCCCGAACTACGTCACAGTCATCGGTCAATGTCCAATTGATAGCACGAACTCAAAGTCGACATTTTGCCTATTCTAGGGGAAAAATCGTCATTCTACGCGAACGGTCCAACAGTAACCCACTAACCACCGATTATCCGTTACTAAATCACTTCACTAATCCTAACTCCGGGGACGGGTCCTTACAATATTTCTCCCATTTAGCAACAAAACTTCACCTAGGATGATAATCCTCCTCACCTCCTCGAGAGTCTTTACTTCGGCCTATTTCTTCCTTAATGCCTTATCTTCTGCCTTTTCGGCCTCTTTGCCCTCCTTCTTCTCGGTCACCTACCTCTTCTTCTTTAACCTGGCCTCATCCATCCATCTTCTTCTCTCTTCGGCCACATCATTGACATCGATGATCAACAATGAGCCTTGTTTGCTTGCCACGGGCGCCTTAACAGTCTTCTTGGAGCTGGTCGACGCAAGAGGAGTTGTAAAAAGCAGTTCCAAAGGCTCCATAGTGGACCCATCCGTTCTAACCGAGGCGGTAGCAGCCTCAGCCTCAGTATTTGTGGCCATCATGGTCAGCCGAGGAACCACCTTAACCGAGGATCGTCCCTTACCTGACTACTGTGCCCGTCTTTTGTGCCTTCATCTTGGCCGCATTGGCTTGCTTCATTATCTCTTGTATTTTTTGCCATCCTTTTGGGGCACTACACGACTGCAGCTAATACAAAGTCAAGCAAAGCTGACTGAACAATAGAGGGTGCCATTTTTCAACAAAAACTCAAAAACGAAAAAGCAATTCAAAGATACTGAGAGGCCGGAAGGCCGAGACACTTATGTAGTTTGGGTATAAGGCCAAACTTCAGAAGGTTTCTCAGTAGACGTCAGTTGTCCCTACTTGTCTTTGCTCAGTCAAGCTTCTCGAATAGCTCCAAGTAGTCAGCCTTCTCTCTCTCAGTCAGCTGTGGACACTTGAAAACCTCTGCAAAGAAAACATAAGTGAATTAGCATTGGCATATACAAAATACAGACATGCAACCTAACCGACCTAGACAGGTTGAACAATAAAGGCCCATAGCCACACCTTTGGATTGTTACGCCTTTGTATCTACCTATTCCTTTTGGTGAGATGGATAACTTCCCAACACCCTGACTCCAGGATGAACCAATACTTCCATGCGTTTTGGGAGGTCAGCATATCCCAAATGAATAGCCCCATGGCCTTACTATCCTTGGCTTCTACATAGACCCAACCGGTTTTGTCTCGGCAGAACTTGTAGAGGCAATTCAAGTGGCACCATGTTAGCTCACCCTTCCTAGCTAGCTTGAAGGTCATGTATAAACCCATTAAAACTATCTTAGTATTTGGATTTATCTGACCAAGAGCCACTCCTATATGAGCCACCGCATCCTGAAGCCAAAGTTGCTATGGTGGGGTTAGACCATGAGCCAACATATCTGAATGGAAGGCCGTCCAAGGCTCGGGTAGGTCACTCGGCATCTCCCTCTAGCCGACCAACTTGATGACGGCCATGTTTGGAATGTAGAAGACCTCTTTGAAGGCCTGCACATCATCATAGCTAACGGTACTCACTTGCCAATCAATGTTGTACCCTGACTTCGCTAGGTTCACTTCCTTTTCAACGTCAATCTCTAAGGCTTTAGGCCTTGAACTTGCTTCTTTATCGGCCTTAGTTTTTATCTTCACCTTACCTTTCTTTTGGGGAGGAACTACTACTGGTATACCCTCAAATGTCATGATCTGGTTGACCTACTCAACATCTACCACAAGCTTCTCGGCCTCACCAATGGCAGAGACATACTTAGTTGGCATTCGCCCAAAAGTTCTATCGAGCTCATCTTGCAACTCTTGCTCTTCTTCGGCCTTCGACCTCGAATCCATCTCTGGTTGAGAAGAACTTGAAGTAGAAGCCGATTAACTACTTTTCATCAACTTGTAAGAATATTTCTCCTATGTTAGTCCCTAAGCCCTCAGTTGAGGCCACCCTTAGTTAAAACTGTTAGTAATGATTTTGATTGGCCTTCAAGTTGTTAAAGGCTGATCACGTATTATCTGAGATCGATTTTTTCCGCCTTGTTCGACTCACTTGAGCAAAAGCTCACACGATGATGTGCCTAATCGGATAGGATGGTATCCATGGCCAACCTAGGGCCACTCAAGGTAAGATGTTTTACTATCCCATTTGGCTCACCTAAGCAGAACCAGGAATAATGCTATGGCCGATAGGCTAGGATCATGTCCATGGCCGATGGAAGGCCACTCGAGACTAGGTATTATGCTTGCTCGTTCGGCTCGTCTGAGTCGAACCTCACATGATGATGTAGCTTATTAGCTAAGATGATGTTAATGTCCGACTGAGGACCACTCAAGGTAGGATGTTTTTCTACCTCTTTTTTTGCCTGGAGAAGTAGAATTTCGCATGATGATGTGGCCGATCGACTAGGATGGTATCCATGACCGACTGAGGGTCACTCATGGTAGGGTGTTTTGCTACCTTGTTTGCCTTGCTTGAGTTGAACCACACATGATGATAGGTCCAATTTGTTAGGATGATGTCCATGCTAATCGAGGACCACTCAAGGTAAGGTGTTTTTTCACTTTCTTCGGCTCGCCTGAGCTCAACCTCGCACAATGATGTGGTCGAATAGCTAAGTCAATGTCCATGGTCGACCGAGGGCCACTCGAGGTAAGGTATTTTGCTATCTCATTAAACCCACCTACGTGAAACCTCACATGATGATATGGCCAATCAGTTGGGATGGTGTCCATGGATGATTGAGGGTCATTCGAGGATCGGTATTTTGCTCTCTCGTTTAACTCCTGTGAGCAAAACCTCGCAAAAGGATATGGTCAATCATCTATGCTGGTTTCCATGGTCGACCGAGGGCCATTAATGGGTTAATGTCTCTAATTTTATGCTAGTGTGTGTACCACGTGTCAGTCATGAAACCTCGCACGATGATATGGCCAATCGGCTAGGGTTGTGTCTATTACCGATCAAGGGACACTTGATGAATAGTGTTTTGCTACATCGTTTGGCTCCTCTGGGCGAAACCCTGCACCATGATGTGGTAGATTTTCTAGGATGGTGTCGATGGCTTATCATGGGCCATTGATGGGGTAATGCCTCTAACTTTATGCTAGTGTATGTACCACGTTTCATTCATGCAAAGTCTTGGTTTTTGTGCATGACTTTTCGTCTAGCCAAAGTGAGTTTGAAATAGTTGTTTTGTTGCTTATAAAAAGTTGAATCTTTCTTTAATTGAAACTAGCATTTTTTAGAGAGGAATAGAGAAATTTAAAGCAATTTCAAGTTAGGTGAATTCTGATCAAGGCGATCTTTTGCTAGATTTTTTTCGTGCTTGTGGTTCGATATATATATATATATATTCATATACCTTCCTTTATTTGGATTGTCTCCTCTGGGGAGGGTCGTTGGCCTGGGTGGACTCCGAAGTAGTCACGGAACACTAACTGAGTGGAGTCGCCCCCGTTGGGTACCTTACTCTCAGGAGGGCTTATGGATTATAAGCTCAGGGAGGGTCATTGATCTACGGACATTGACTTAGGTGGGCCCTGGGAGACTTGGGCTTTGAGACCCCAAGTAGCACGTGCGTAGCTTTAGAAACCGTGACAGGATTGGTAGTATGATTTATATGTATATGTTATATGATATATGATGTACTGGTTTTGGGCTGAATCCCACATGGATTTGGGCTGTGGCCCGTGTGATTGGTTTCAATTATGATTTTGGGCTAAGGCCCTATTGGTTTGATAAATTGGTTTTCGAATGCATGCATGCTTTTTAGTGAAGGGTACAAATGTCTTTTTGTAAAATGTTTTTATAAACTATTATTTTGTCCACTCACAGCTTTTAAATGTTTTGACTGCCCTTCAGGTTGATCGTGAATGCGGGCTGTAGCAGAGACCGAGACATCACATACCTCCTCCAGATCCTGGCGTACTCTGAAGCCCTGAGCAGGCTAAAGTTGGAATTTCCCTTGTCTGACACTCCGTGTCAGACGGGATCAGGCGCGTCTCGCGTTAATCCTGGGGGGAATGGGACAGGGTCCTGACATTAAGTATCCATCTCCATATAAATATATGTCAAATTAAGTAGGTCTAATTTATATGGATTCTTCAGAAAGTGTGAGAGAGAGAGATCGTGAGAGAGTGAGAGAGATAGATTCTTAAGAGAGATAGCGAACCTTCATTGTCTCAGATCCTTTGCGAACGAGCTTGCGACGGTGGATGTGGGGACTGGAATTGCGTTGCAACACTGTCGAGGTATTGTACACTTTCTTTCTTGATATCTTTTGATGTTTTTTTTTTCTGCGTTTGTTGAATTAATTGGTTATATTTTGGAGTGATAATACGCCGATACAATTGGATTTTGTGGTTGTCAATTGAAGAAGGAGGAGGAGGGAAGTAGGGATGGTGGTTCAATTTCATTGAGTCTGGTGAGTATGGTAAGCAATTTAGAAAGTGTTTTGGGTTGAAGCAAGTGTTTGGTTTCCTGGTCCGATTTTCTCCCTTTCCCTTTCAACTTTGAATTTAATATTTCTTTTCCTTTTCGTAATTTTGGATAATTTTATGCTGAAATTTCTTGGATCAACCATGTCTTATCATTTTGAATTTTCTTTTCTCTGGTCGCTTTCTCACTTCGATTGCTACCACCCAATTGCCTATCTTCCGTCTCTCATTCTATAACTGATATGAAATTTGACTTGGTGAATTGTTATGTGCTAAAAGGGTTATGTAAGTGCATTATTATGAGTTTTCTAATATTGTTGAAAGGTTCATGAGCATTACATTATGCAGCTGCAGAAGAAATTACAATTTGAGGAAAGAAAACATGAAAATTAGAGACGAGTAAATGTTATGAGTCCCATTCTTGCTACAAATTCATGAATTGCTTCTGGAGTGGTCTCCTTTTCCCTTTTTTCTGCTTGGTTTTTTTGTTCATGGTGGAGTCATTTTTTTCTTATGAGATTCTGATTTTTTTGGGTACTTTGTCAGAAGCCTACACTCTTCCTAAGCTCTATGCAAAGATGCAATACTGTATTTCCAGTGCTATCCACTCCCACATTGTGAGGGTGCGATCTCGGGACAAGATGAGGAACCATGGGCCTCCTCAGCGTTTCAGGCGTAAGGTATGCTCTAAATTTATTAGTGGTCAGTGTGAGATTTAATTTCTTTGGTAAATCATGTGATTTCTATTTGTTCAACACGGTTTAGTAGAGTTGCATTTAGAGTTGAAACAATATACATTATATTTCAGAAGGCTTCGATACAAATTTAATCTGAAGAGATATTAAGTGAATGAGTAGTCAATATTTATATTCTCCAATAATTTTGCTCAGAAGTCAACTGATGTCATTACAAATAGGAGGTTTATTATTAGGAATTTAAATTCAGAATGGATCATATTTAGATTAGAAGCCCTCATTTTATACCTAAACATTCAGTACATTCTCTAATTTTATGTTCTCTTTTCATTTATGAAGGCTTCATTGTTCTACACTCTAAAGGTCATGTAAGCTTTTGTTTTTGAATTAGTTTTGGTATTCATTTTGGATGGACTTTGATTGGAAAAAGGACAAAGCTATCAAAAGTTGTTGGGTGAGGAACATTGTTGAGTAAGTTGTTGTTAGGGATATGCAGGAGGCCTGTGTTTATGAATGTAATTCTCTTTTATTTCTGCTCAATTTTTTTCCTGCAATATGTGTAATTTTTTTCCATTTGATATTTTTGTTTAATTTTGAAGGTTTTGATATTTGTTTTGGGAATTTGTTCTCATATTTCAGAAAATGAACCATCCTTATCGAGGCAATATCTTTTCGCTTCTCAATATTCATACCTATTCAGTTAATGCCTCGCTTCAACTTCTCAACCATTAATCATTTACTTCAAACAATTGCCTCTAAATTTTCTATTACTGCTGCAAGTTTGAGGGAGCTATCGGAAACAAAATCATGGGCTCGAAGCAAAATTCTTTTGGAAACAGAACAAGAAGGACATTATCTATGTTTGTTGTGATTTCTCTATATTGTTTCTCTTACACTAACAAATGGAAGAAGCACAATTATGTTTTTTTTTTTTCCAATTTAAACAATATTGCAATGTAAATAAAATAACATTGGATCGATTATGTTTGCCTCTCTTTGCTTTCGGTTTCGTTGACTTTTCTCTACTTATATTCGGTTGTTATATTCGTATGAGTTTTCATTGTGTAAACTACTTGGAGGAACATGATTCATGTAAGAGAAGGAATATTGTATTATACTTTTTGAAACATTAATTTGTACTCTTATTATTGAATTATTCGCATCATATGAAGAGGAAACCTCCCTTTGTTTAGCACATTTTTTGCCAAAATAGGCCATTATATCTCTTCTTTTCTAAACCTCCACGTGTCAAGAGTGGCTTGCACGTTTTTTTAATCAAGAATTAAGCGGCTCCCACTATTTGATTTTTATACCAATTTCCTTTTAGGATATCGTGCCGAGAGAATTGTACGAAAATAATGAACATATGAAGTGGGTATTAGGTATTTTTTGTTTACATAATAAGTATACTAGCCTCACTGCAGGCGGCTCCACGCGCCATTTTTCATTACCCGAGATTACGTTATTTCCTATTTATAATTCTCAAGTATAAAAATTACTAAATCATATAATAAAATTGGATCATGTACAAACTAAATTTACATAACATATATGTCTAGTTAGGGAGATTTTGAATTTTCCTTTACATAAAAAAATTGCGTATATCAAAAATAAAAATTCAAAATCTCTCTAGCTAGGCATATTTGTTATGTAAATTTAGTTTGTACATGTTCCAATTTTATTATATGATTTAGTCATTTTCATACTTGAGAATTATAAATAGGAAATAACGTAATCTTGGGTAACGAAAAATGGCGCGCTCCCCTCGTGCAGACGCGGAGCCGCCTGCAGTGAGGCTAGTAAATGTCTTTATGAAACGTGTTTTTATGAACTTATTGTTTTTCGTCCACTCACAGTTTTTTGGTGTTTTTAATGCCTTTCATGTTGATCACGGATGCAGACTGTAGTATAGACCGAGACATCACACTCCACCACCAAATCCTGTGCACTCTGGAAGCTGGTAGGGCTGAAAGTTTGAATTATCCCTTGTCTGACACTTCATGTCAGACGGGAGCATGGCACATCCCGTGTTAATCCCGAAGGATTGGGATGGGTCGTGACAGTGTAAGGGAGCAGGGGATGGCTCGGCGTGGCTCAACTGACAGGGTTGGTGGATTTCGGTAGAGCTTAGTTGAGCTGGAGTGATGGGACTCGGCAAGAACAGGCGGGGCAGGTGTGGTCAATCTCAGCAAGCGCGCACTGACAGCGGAAAGTGAGAATCAGTTGGTGAGCTCTGACATGGGGTGTACGGATTCGCGCGAAACGCGCTGACAAAAGGAAGGAGATTTCAACGCACGCGCGTCGTACAAAAGGAAAGGAACTCGACTAACGTACCCCAAAGAGAAACATGGGCGGAGGGCTGGGCAAGCACGATTTGGGTGGCGCATTTTGGGCTTCTATGGGCTTGGATTTTGAGCAGATGGGCTGGGTTTCTTGATTTTGGATTGGGCTGCAAGATTCTAGATTCCTGGGCTGATTTAAGTCTGGGTTCAGTAGCCTCCCACCGAATTTCGTTGAGATTTTCGGTGACCTTCCTTATTTCGTCCATAACTTTTTCGTTTGAACTCTGATTGAGATGATTCTTTCGTCAAAACGCTTCAAATTTCAAGTTTTATTTATTTCTGCAAATTCCCCACAAAATATATTATTTTCTTCAATTATTTAGTAATTTAATATTAAATATTAGGTATAAAGGGTATAAAATAATGCTCAATTAATGACCTATCAATGAACAATTATAAGATTAAAAATTATGAACAAGTATAATAGAATCATGTATAAAAATAAAGATTATAAAAATTTATAATATGAACAATTTATTTACAAGTATGAACAATTTACATATGAACAATTTATACATACTAACACATTAAAATTGATTTTCAATTTCGCTGGCAAGGACACCAACAATTGACGTGGCGTAAACTACACATTTAAATAAATAAGTAATTCAAGTATATGGAATGTAAACTCTTTTTGTGTAGTTGTAGTATTGGTAAATAGAGATCGTTTTTAACTGGGGAAATTATGGAACATTAAATAATGGTTAGTGAAAAAGAATAATAAATAATCAAAGAATAAAATAATAATTGAATTAAAGAATTAAAGAATAAAAAGAATTAAAGAATTAAAGAATTAAATGGTTTGGGGGGTTTTGGAAAGATATGCTAAGTTATTAAATAAACTAGAAATTAAAATGCTCATGCTAATTAGAACTTACAAACCATAGATTAGTTTCATAGACAAAACCGACACTTATACGTAAGTAAATCCAAATTAACAATCACATTATTTAAACTACTTCTACAATGGACTTTCTTCGAACACAAATTTTACCAACACTCTAACATTTTACTCATATTGAACCAATCACGAAATCCTAACTTCATCATGTCAATTACATGCATACATTTTTCAATACTATAAATGCACCGAACAGCGGTCATAAACACTTATAATATGATTCACTTTACGTTTTTTATTTGAATGCGCGTCAAACATTTAAATCTCTTCAATCATATTCTAAGTGACCGAACAACGGTTATAAACACTTAGCGTTAAATTGAAGGTTAAACACTAAAACATATGGAGTAAATGAAATTCAGAAAATAAAACACATGAAGATTGTATTCATATTTACAAATGTTTAGAAAGAAAATACCAACACATGTATTGAATTATAAGTAAACCGAAACAATAACATGAGTTTAAAGTAGATGGAACAAAGTTACAATTTCGGAATCCATGAACAGTTTGTAATTCCTAGGTAGATGAAAACAATGGAATGTTATTCACAAAATTCTCTGATAGCTGAAGGAACTTTGTGAAGATGGAGGAAGAAACATGAGGAATTATGGACATAAAATCTAAAATTACCTCGAAAAAACTCGGCCTAGGATTTGCTTAAGGAAATTAGAAAATTGTGCCTAAAAGAAAAATCAAAGAAGTTAAAAAGAAACGTCCACAAAAAAAATCTAAAAACAAAATCTAAAAGAAAAACTCAGAAAACTCTTAAAGAAAGGTGTAAAAAGTGCTCTCCAAAATGTATCTACAAAGAGGGAAAAAATGACTCAAACAATGAAATGATCTCCCTATTTATAGAGAAAGTGCCACTAAAAATATTAAAAAACTAAAATACAAATTAAACAATAAAAAAATTAAATTAAATAAGGAAATGATGGGAAAAAGTTAATTTTTTGGGTTGATTTATGCTGGAAAATTGAGCTGAAAGAAGCAGTTAGACGGCTGGAACTCCGCATGGCCCTGCTGACCAAAAACAGCGGGCTTCGGCGTGGTCTTGCTGATTGGGGGCAGGTGAAGTTCGGCAGGGAGCAGTCTGACTCGCTTACATGGGGGAGCTGGCTTCGTCGCACGCGTGCTGCGCATTTTGGGCTCTGATTTGGGCCACAGCAAATATGGATTTGGGCTGGAAGATGGGCTGTGATTCGGTAGGATCCAGCCGAAATTCCAAGAGATTTTTGGTAGCCTCCAATGTTTCGATCACATCTTTTTTCTTATAACTCCGATTGGGACGATTCTTTAACCAAATTGCTCACAATTTCAAGATTTATTTATTTCTGCAAATTTCCCAAAAAAAAAAATTATTTTCTCAAATTGTTTGATATTTAAACATTAAAAGATAAGTATAAATGGTTTAAAAATAATATTAAATAAAGCTCAAATAAAGACCTATCAACTCACAAGAAACTACACATACAATGCCCATTGATACCTTTTATCCACCTTTACGGAACTGCCAAGATGATTCCCAATCATCTCTGCCAAAGCCTGACTAAGATAGAGATGAGGGATCTTCCTGACTTCGATTCAAAACTATTGTCATTCTAGTGGCACCATAGCTGGACGGGTCTTCCCCACCATCTCCTTAAAAATCAGTAACACTTTATTAATCGTCCACGGTGCCCCCCTTAGACTCTGTACTAATCATAATCAAATGTAAAAGAGAATACCCCGAACCCTCAAGCACTGACATTCAAAACTCGTCTGTTATATTCCATATCTACCTCATGGTGCACACCAAGGCATCCTTATTGAACTGATTAAAAGTGAGCAACTTACCCACCAAGCAAACTCTAAACTCTTCAACATTAGATCATAAGAGAAGATTAGGTGAAATAATAATTCAATATGGTTGCAAGTTTTAAATGCAACCGTCATAGTAACACCACATGTCGTCTACTAGATCATTACACATTCATCTCTTAAAAGCATGTGCAACAAAGTAGTAAAATTTAATTTTTTGGACAAATTTAACAAAAAATGTATCCAAAAGCATCAAACAGAGCTTACAGCAAATTAGGTAAATTTAATATAAAATGTAACTTTTTATTGAGACTAGATACTAGTAGCTAGCCGCCTCATGCTAGCTATTTTTTCATCTCGTTTCTCTCTCCTCTCTTCACTATCCTCGCTTCTTTATGAACTCTTTTCTTCATTCCCAAAACTCATCATTATTTGCTTTCATAAGTTCTCAACTTTTGTTGATTATCCAAAATTTTAAAGAACTTCGAACGAATTTTCAATTTTTTTTTTTCATTTCTGGATCGTTAATTGACACGAAATTTTGTATAGGATTGAAAAAAGTTTAATTTTTTCGGTGAGGAATAGAAGTATTGGTATATTAAAAATTACATTAAAAATTAGCCATTATAGAAAAATTATATTGTTATATATTCAAATTTGAAAAAATGAATTTAATATTCAAAATTAGTGAAAATACAAAGTCTAATTCCAGTAGTTAAAAAAACCGACTATTTATTAATAATTTTTAAATCATCCTAAATTAAATTTATCCAAAAATTTAACTAATCTCACGTGCATGCTCTAAGTTCTATCACTTCTATGTGCCCTAACTTGCTACATAATATATATTAGTTTATTTCAAAGAAATTATTAATCTTCAGTTTGTTTCTCAAGAATAAAAGAGCTATCTCTGCCAAATGCCAAACACAACCGTATTATAAACATTGATGAAAAACAAGATTACATACAAAGCTCAAACCAAACAAATCATTTTACATTATTTTCCAATTATTCTTATCTTGCATTACATTTATGATTTATTCCATCGAATTAATTAATCAGATCATACAAAGGCCACATATACAAATACATTCAAGACCAAAACAAATGATTTTTTTACCGAAATTCTGCCATTTTTTCTCTTTCAAGTTTCCTTCCTTATAATCCAGTGTCCATTTCTCAAATGTACAGTTGACAAAGTCGTAGTAACCGCCATGCAGTGAAAGAATGCCCTCCTTCACTTTTTCTTCTACCCACGGGTATGTCAGCAGGTTCAACAATGAGCGGTTGATTGACTCCTGGAAAAGGATACCAGTCCACATGAGCAACATTTCAACTCTTATACCCCAACAGGAAAAAATTATTGTGGACTTCAAAAGAACCATTAACAAGGAGATTCAATATATAAATAAATAAGAATGTTGATATGAGTTTGAACATAGATGGACTCAAATTTCAGAAGGATTCAACACATCAAGAAGCATTGAACTTCATTTTGGTAACCATGATAGCTTATACAAATGAAAGGAAGGAAATACAAAATGGAAAATAATTACGTTAGGGCAAGCACTTACAGCCAGTGGACAAATATTCTTCTTACTTAAACCGAAACTAAAAACAAGAGAAAATGTACCTTCTCACAATGCTGGCACTGCTGGTCAAAACTCTGTTTGGAGGCAGCAGCCTTTGTCCACAACCGTGCATTCTTCCCAACAACAACCCAATTTTGAATAAAGCTACTGCTTAACAGAGAGTTTTAGTAAAGTGAGAGGTAGCTGGACTATTTCTTGGACCCCAAAAAAAAGAAATAGAAGCAAACACACGCCACCCTAAGCAACAACTTGAAAACAGCAGAATGAGTTTACTGAACCTTTTGTCTACTTCATCATCCATACTCATAAGGGCACGAATTCCACCACAGCAGCTGTGACCAACAATCAATATGTTTTCGACCTACAAAGCAATCATGGTTTAGGGTAGGTTTTCATCTTGCATAAATGCTTTCCATTTTTTCTATTTAGAATCATATTAAATCTGAGAGATCGAACGTTTCTCGATACAGCTCAAACTAGCCACCTTTATTTGCCCAAGGATGACTGAATATCAATGGCCACATAAACTACCTTAACTAAAAATGCAAACAAAAGGGGCTTTTATTAGTTTAATTGGGTTCAAGATGTTTTTATAGTCATAATAATTGAAAATTCGTTAACGACATTCTTCTCTCCCCCACCCACAACTCCAATATTGTTTTGTATTTGATTTCTTAATGTACTTTTAAAACCTCTATCAAATAGTTGGAAGACCCTTTTCCCATGAGGAATGTGAGACTAAAGATTTCATACCTCCATACTGTCACTCTAAGAAAGTATGTGTAAAACACAGAATCGAAATGAAACAACTGGGATTTTGTTTTAAATATTATTGGCAGAATACTTACTTTCAGAGATTTCACTGAAAATTCTAATGCAGCATTTGTTTCTGAGGGTCCACTCTGCAAAAATGGAAAGAAAAAAAAAATTAATGAATCATATATCACATTGATTGGTGAGTGTCACTTGTTGTCGCATTAATGTTTGAGTTTCCCGGAAAAGAAATAAGGCAAAATAGCTCAAATGCACATTTCGATATACCGCAAAGGAGGGCACCAAATTTGCAATGTTGCGCACTATAAATGCTTCTCCCGGTTGAAATCCCAGAATGGTTGAGGGGCATACCCTAGAATCTGCACAAGAAATTACCATGAACTGTTCTAGAAGCATTAGTAATTTAGTAGACATGGAAATTGTCTTGATACTCAACACCAGATTTATGCAAACAAAAAGTGAGTATATCTGCAGATGTCCTGGATACTCAATATATACACATAAAATATAAAAAGGGAAAAATGATTCATCACTTTACAACCTGTGGCGCTTGATCCTTTGCAAGATTTTGATAATGTTCCAAGTTTTTCCTATTCATAATGAAAGCCAAATTAGGAAACAGAATTACCTTTATTTAAAGTAGAAAGCTTCAATACCTGAGTCATTGGCCACTTACATATATTTATGCCTTTTGAAGCTTAGAAACCGAAGTTTCATATCCTCAAACAAACCGCTTGCATTGTCAGTTTTTGCTACACCCTCTAATTTGTTGTTTTCAAGTTCTTCAGTGAGCCCTAGGGGCTCTCTTGAAGCCTTTACAGATAAACCTGGACCATTGCTGCAAACATGAAAGAAAAATATTTCAGCACCAACCAGCTATCTTCATGAAATTCTAGTTCAAAAGGTTACTTGGATGGTGATTTAAACAAATATAGAGACATTCTTATCTCTTAGGATCAATCGCGAAGGTTGCATGTGGTCGTAATCTTATATTGTAAACATCTCCTATATACAAACCATCAAACAAAGAAAATTAGAGTCTTTGTGATGTCACACAACAGTTCTAAGTAAGCCCATCAGATTGATCTCACTAATAAAGGAGCAGTCCATGAATTTCTAGCTGAGGTGTGAACAACTGATTAAACCAAAAGACCTGTTAATGTCGAAACAAAAGTTAAACTAATATCCAGTCAATTTAGCCTTGATTCTGGAATGTTTTTTTCTCTCACCAATTTCGAAATTCAAATTTCAACGTCTTTTTGTGCCTTAACAGTAGAGCTTTCAAACTGAATCCTATTTCGTCTCTCATTAAAATTTTCTTTTTCAAATCAATCGAAGTTAGTAAATTTGGAGCGCAAGTGGCTAAAATTGGAAAAATGTAAAAAGCAAGGCAGAAGATTGAAAATGAAAAAGCAAATCAAGAAACCTGAATCATACATAGATATCAATGAAAATTAAGAAAAGTTAACAACAATTTCATCAGCATGCGTGTGAACCGTAGAACTCACTCGGAATTAACGAATAATCTCAACCGGGTTTGACGAATTGTCCCTGAATTGAGCTTAGAACCAAAGATCTGCAGCAAACATTACAAGAAATTAACAAATACCAAGGAAATGGAAAGCTTTAGACTTCAGAAAGAAAGAGAGGGATAAATTTACTCTTGGTGGGTTGAATGAGATTCTCTGAAGATCCAAACATGAATGGCAGGTACGGAGGGAGAATGAATCTTTTGAAACAGAGGTTGGAGCAGGCATAGCCATGGGTTGGGTTGGGGGGGGGGGGGGGGGGGGGGGGGGGGGGGGGGGGGGGGGTATAGAGAGAGAGAGAGAGAGAGAGAGAGAGGGCAAAGCGGAAATGGGGTTTTCAGCGAGAAAGCAGAGAGAGGGTTGGAAGATTCATTTGATGGAGGAGAGTGGAGCAGGAGTTTAAAAAGATGGAGGGTGTGGTGTGGCTGAGTTGGTTGGTTAGTCAAGAAACATTTGTCCGACTCCCAGAAAGGCGGAGAAAACCAAGTTATTTATGATTCAACGGCTTTAGCACCCATAAATCCAAGGCAACCCACACTAAAGTTGCCAAAGTTGATGCCCAACTGTGTGCGAACTTCCACACATGGAATTTGAGGCCACCATGTGCCACTTTCACATTAATATTTGTAAACACACGATAATATAAATGAATTTTATTTATATTAAAAAACTGTTATTTTAATCTTTAAATTTTACATCAATATTAATTATAGATCATTAATTTCATTATCAGTAACAAATGTAACTAAACTATACCCAAATATAAAGTGATTGTTCATTGGTTAAAATTGTTAACTTTTTTTCTATTAAAAATAAAGGTAAGGTAGTCTTCTCAAGTATACTTTTCAAAATTTTGTTTTATATAAATGAAAAAAATCAAGAAAAATAAATGAAAAAAATCAAGAAAAATAAATGAAAAATTAAGAAACCCCATCTTCATCCTCTTTTCTTCTTGTTCTTCTCATTCTTCCCCTTCTTCTCTTCCTCTTTCTTCCCATAAGCACTAACCCATGGATATTTTGGAGTTTTTAACGCCACGAATTTAATAATTAATTAAAATTAAAAAAAAGAAAAAATTTGAATGTATATGCTCTTTTTGTAATTAAAGGTGAAGAACACCTTTGGTGACGAATTTCTTGATGAACATCGTCGAAAAAAATGTTTTGGTGACATTGTTTATCATTAAAATTCGCCACTAATGGTTTTCTTTACCTTTAGTGGCAAAAAATGCATATGTTCTTTCTTTTAATTTTAAACTATTATTATATTAATTAGTAGCCTTAGAAATTCAAAATATCCATGGATTGGTGTTTGTGGGAAGAAAGAAGAAAAGAAGAAGAAGGAAGAAAGAAACAAAGAAGAAGAAGAAGGAAGAAAGAAACAAAGAAGAAGAAGAAGAAGAAGAAGAAGAAGTCATTATTTATGCATTGTTTCAATGTCATTTCCTATCCCTTTTACTTAGAATTTTATTATATTTGTGCAATCAAAAGAAGAAGATAATCCATTTTGTGAGACCTGAGTAGAGTATGAAAGTTAAGTCAATTATGAAGAGAGTATAAAAAGAATTGATGGAATCAGAGTTACAACGAAGTTTAGGTCCCAACTGCATATCACTAGACCATTTCACTAGGATGTCACCAGTGACATCCCTCCGGCACGTGTGCCTGTCGTTGTGGACCATGTCACTGGGATGTCAACATTGACATGTTCCTGGCCCGTGTGCCTACTTTCCTAACTCTTGTGCCTATTTTTCTGGTCCGTGTACCTGTTCTTGGACGTGACCAGGCAGCGTAGATCATCTCCATGTGTCATTTCCACATCATTTGTGCATTTAATTCATCCAAGATCGACCAAGAAGCTTCTTGCCCTTTTTCTTGGTTGACATAGCCTTATGTTCACACTTGGATTGTGACTTGAACCAGTCACAAGTTAGGCCAGTTGTCCAAGTCTGAAATTCAAGGTAATAATCTACTTATCATCTCCTTGTTTTCAGATTGATAAGTCCCTAAAGATTGGAGATAAGTCAGGGTCCTTATCTTGGTTTCTTGCTGCCAATGAAACCCTTCTCCTCATTCCACTCACATTTGGACAAGGGTCCCAATCCGAATTCTCCAAGGAAACTCTGCCAAAGTCTCTTCTATTTCTTTAAGGATTCATGCCTCTATAAATCGTCTTCTATTATGCATTGTAAAGATATACCTTCATAGAGAATAGAATAGTCTTAGAATTGTTCTAAGTATGTGGGATGTAAAGCTTGGAAAACGGAAGCCTATTTGTGACATGTTCCTATGCTCGTGTTCCTCTTGAATTCATTCTCTAAACCCTAATATTTTCATATATTTTATGCAATTCATTATAAGCATGTTGTTTTTCATAACTATGTGTGAGTAGTTCTCCATCAAATTAGGGCTTCTTGAAGCCCTAACCATGAGGGCCATGTGATGTGCTTTGCTATGATTATGTTGTTGCTTATGTTGTGAATGTGACTGTGATTACTATTTTCATGTGATACATTGTTTTTAAGTGGTTACTTAATTCAATGCATCATTAGTGAATGGTTGCATATTGATTGATCACCATTATGCTATTGTTAGGTGCAAAGGTAGTGACTTACATCTTACATGTAATCCAATCTATGGCCACTTCGGTTTCACGAAGTTTCATAGGGTAGTGTAATTTCATGAAATTCCCCTTGCTCTTAATGCGCTTAATTGTAAAATTGAATAGACGTTCTAGGGAAACGACATGCCTAGAACATGTCATGTAAGAATGAATACATTTGTAAGGTGACTCAACGACAGGGCCCTTGCATAGGCATTGAATTCACACATTTGTAACAACATAATCCGGTAAACATGGTAATGACTCAATTGGTTAACTGGTGGGAAAGTTGTCTTAATTCGCCTTAATCAACGATCAATCAACGTTTACTCCTGTGCACTTTTACTTTATGTTTTGTTTTCCAATTTCGAGCATCATCACTATCCCCCTTTTTGTTACTTGTTTGCGCCTCTAATAAAGTGATTGAGTTAAATATTCATTGCTCGGTGACAATTAGTTAAAAAAGTCCTTAAGGGATCGACCTTTACTCGTGCTTTACTACATTCTAATTGATATTGTGCACTTGCAAGGTTTTAATACATATTGAAATAAGTTCATAATCGTGTGTTTGTTTTCTTTCTATCATGTTTTTGGCGTCCTTCCTTTCGAACATCTTCAGTCCAAGGCTCTCTACCTCCAAGCCCATGCGTGGCTAATCCAAATTCTAATTGTGCCATTGTTCCACCAACAGCCCCTAGACGTCTTAGGGAGTATGCAGTCCCACATGTCTCATAAGACTAATTCTCAATTGTCTCCTTGAAGCCACTGTGACCAACTTTGAACTCAAGTATGGCACGATCCATCTTC
The DNA here is from genome assembly GCA_032719365.1 of Prinsepia uniflora. Taxonomy (NCBI): domain Eukaryota; kingdom Viridiplantae; phylum Streptophyta; class Magnoliopsida; order Rosales; family Rosaceae; genus Prinsepia; species Prinsepia uniflora. The sequence continues at coordinate 50,208,431 of CM064876.1, forward strand.
TCCCTACTTGGTCTCTCAAGAGAAAACCCACATCTACACTTATAGGAATTCATCCATATTTTCTCTACACTTCGTCTCCATGGAATGACTGAAACTGAAATTCGTTTGAGACTCTTTCGCTTTAGTCTCAAGGACTGTGCAACAGCTTGGTTCCATTCATTATCTCCTGCATCTATCCATATGTGGCAAGACTTGTCTTCTAAATACCTAATTCAATACTATCTTGTCACTAAAACAAACAAGATTAAGGCTAAGATTATGGCACCTAAGAAAGGGTTCGATGAACCTTTCTATGAGTATTGGGAACATTTTAATCAAATGCTTCCGGAATTCTCGCATCATAACATTGATGACCATCATTTAATGCTATACTTCTATAGAAGCTTTACCGCCGGGTACAGAATGATGGTCAACTTCCAATCCCAAGGTATCATGGAAGGTAAGACTCGGATGCACGTAATGCATTAGAGAACATCGCCCTAGGCGAAAAAAAAAATTCAACTATAGGGGTCACTCCTCTATGGCCACCTCAGAAATTCGTGTGAATGATCAGTCGGATGCCATTGTACAGCTTACAACCATGGTCAAGAAGTTGTGCAATGAAAGGGAACAAACCATTATGGTATATGAGGTTCTCGCGGTGAAAGGTCACACTTCCCAATAATGCCTAACAGTTGAAGAAGCCAACTATGTCGAGGGCTTTAACAATGGACAAAGGCCCGGGAATGATCCATATTCCTACATCTATAATCCAAGTACGAGAAATCTTCCCAAATTTCGGTGGACGAAACCTAACACCGTTCAAAATCCACCCCATAAGCCACGTGGATTCCCACAAGTCGTAGGCCCATAAAACCCAAAACGTGGTCCACCCACGGGCTAGTAAAGCAATGGTGCCCCATCACATGACGACTTCATGCACACCATGCTTCAAAACCAGCATGCTTACATGGTAAGAACCAATAGGGCCATCGCTGCTCTGGCCACTCAAATTGGCCAACTTTCTTCCTAATATTAAACCCGGGAAGTAGGGAAACTACCAAGCTAAACCATGGTGAAGCCAAGAACGCATCATCATCCCACGTCCATTGCAATCACTCTACAAAGTGGAATGCACCTGCAAGGCCCAAATTACCCGCCACATTTACCCGAGCACCACAAGGAAGAACTAGCAACTTTGGGCCAACCGTGTATTCTAGTAGCCTATCCTGAGGCACCACCTATCTTTCAACATTCCCAAGGACCCCTGGAGCAAGGATATACCCTAGAACCAGCAAGGGCCTCACCTTTGGGCATGCCACCAATATGACCAGACCAGGCTCGTGACACCTCAGTGACATGTCATTAAGATGTTACTAGTGACACCCAAGCGACCCAAGACTAGACTTGTGTTCTAGTAGCAGCTCCCACTCTCGTGACCCCTAATTAGGATGCAACTCAGGAACACTTCAATGACATAGGTTCTATGTCAGGACTGGTCCCAAACCCTCCGGGATTAACGTGGGACCCGCCTAATCCCGTCTGACACCACGTGTCAGATGACAGGACCCGTCCCAACTGGACGTCAAAAACCGTGCCCGGTCCTGCTCCCGTCTGACAAGTCAACTAAAGGTCCGAAACTCCTCCTTCAGTGCTTGCCAGACAAGGGATGTTCGCGCGGATTTCTGCTGCTGTCACTGCCTCACGATCTGTCCCGAACGTCGTACCACGGCCTGGAGGGTCACAAAACAGAAAAGGTGTGAGTGGACAAAAATGACCTCTTATAAAAACATTTGCCAAAATACATTTCTTACCCTCTAGTTTTCACAAACTTGCATGCATATCGTAAAACATGAGTGACCGATAAAATCCAAACATATTTTCCCATGGTCCATAAAACTCATGTTCACCAAATCAGTTCATGTTATAAAACATCAGATCCAGGCTCTCAGGCCAACACATGTGAAAACATAATCACTGGCCACAAAGACCAAAAATCCGTACTCAATACCAGTACATCATCACAATCAATACCAATCAGCACTACTCACCAGTGCACAATGAATATATCAATCCAATCAATCCGCACTACTCACAAGTGCATAAAATATCACAAATCACATCTGCACTACTCACAAGTGCACAATCAATTAAACTGCACTACTCACAAGTGCTGCACTACGCGTAGGCCAATATCCAGTCACTATCTCGGGAACAGACACCTCTGGGCTCAACCCCCTCGGGCTCAGTCACCTCTGGGCGAACACATCCCCAGGTTCAGACACCTCCGAGTGGTACATCCAGGCTCAGTCTCATCCGAGAAGCTGACTACCATAGGATCAACTCCCGATCCTACAATCACATCCCCCAAGCTCCGGTCGTCTGGGTAATCCCCCCAAGCACCGACCGTCTGGGGATATCACAATCACAATGAAAACCATCCCGGGAATTACATCCCAAAACAATTCAATCAAATCTTGACTTCATACCAAGTCAAGATCATTCTCAACTGGGTCTCAAGCCCAAAATACCTTTTACACATAAACTGTTAAAATCACATTTAAATCAATAGAATAATCCGGAAATCATCATTGACTCACCAACCAAGTCAAAATATCATTTTAGAAATCATTTAGACTCCGGGCCTAGCCCAAAACATCATTTGCACGTTTCTCGTAAAACGTGCCCAAAAGACTGATTAAAATAATCATAAAATCACAATTTCACAAGTGACTCCAAATCCGAGTCAAAATCACTATTCACTTGGGTTCTCATGCCCAAAATAACATTATCACGCAAATCCATGCGTTGCAACCTCCGTTGCCATTTTCACGTAAATCCACAAAATCCTTGACTCATTCCCGAGTCACAACATCATTCTCAATCTATGACTCATAATCCGAGTCCACACATTATTTCCAACCAATTTTAATCCAGGACTCACAAACCAAGTCCAAACATCATTTTTACCAAATTTCGTAATTTCTCGAAAATTGCCCAAAATTAATAATATAATATTCATAAAACCGAGAAATTACCGGATTGAAACACAAATCATGCCCAAGCATATAAAATCATATAATAAGGCATTTAAATCATATATGCATGCATCACGGTTAGAAAACAAAGTCCACTCACACACACCGTCCAAAACGGTCCGTTTCCGAGCTGCACGTTTTTCCGTAAAATCTGGAAATCACAACTCCTGTCCAAAATCATTATAGAGGGTTACTAACATCTCAAAATACATCATATAATTTTCCCCAATTTTTCCGGGATTTAAATACGTATTTTTAACGTAATACAAAACTTCGGATACGCGGAACATTATCGAAACAATATCCGATTTCCCCGAAATCAACGTCAAAATGTTCGTTACACTGAGAGGATCAAAAGTCATGTTGATCTCACCTTGAGACTAGGCCGGACGCGCCTCCACGCGCCGCCGTGAGTGGTTGCGCGTGAAACCCACGCGCCAGCTACACTGCTGTCTCCCTCACCCGTTTGTCTGGTAAACGGGTCGTTTAACCCGCGATCAGACCCGGTTCCAATCCTATCAATTCGACACTGAATTCATCAATTGATCAATCAATTAGCTTCTACTTAAGTCCAATTAGAGTTCTGTAACAATAATTCCATGAAACATTACCTCAATCCTCACGATCACAGATGATCAATCGAAGGACATCCGGCCACTGTTCATCCTTCGAAAACCATCAAACCTTCTTGATTTCATTCAATTGATTCACCAGTAAGCTTCAATGGACTCAGGTAAGTATTTTCCCCAACTCAATTGCATCAATTCGTGGCTTAAACGTCACGACTCAAACTCGATTCTTCGTCACTGTGCAACCATGGAGTTCAATCATTCTCAACCAGTTTCTTCCAATTGATGGATCCAGAAGCATCGTGGGATCCTCAGGAACATAATCCCCAGCTCAATTTCAACAATCAAAGCCTCCAATTCCTCGACTCAATCTCGAAATTTCAGAGGCCACCCTCCTTCAGTTCTTCCACAATTCGATCCCAATTCCACTTGGTTCCTTCTACAAAATTGATCGTAGTAATCCCAGAAGACAGAAACTGAACCCAATTTCGATCAACAAGGCTCAATTCATCCAATTTGATTTTTCCTCCAAAAACCCAATTTTCGAATTCCCATTTTTCAGCCACTCTCAACCTCTCGTGTTTACCCAGTTGAGTTAGTCTCAACAAGCACTCGATTTTGCCCTCAAAACCAATTAGAAATGGCAGCTAACACTCTCCAATTCTGCTGCTCAATGCTCATGGGTAAGAAGAACAAAGAAGGAGAAAATTAAGGAGAAAATGGAGGAAAATGATGAAGGATAAATGATGATGTTGTAATGATGGTGTTGGGAGGGAAACATGGAGCTGGAATCAAGGGATGGGTGACACTTGTCACTCATCCGGATGTGCACAGTCACCGGGTACTGTTCATATTAAAATATTATTTTATTCCCGGTTCGTTCGGTTAATCGAGCCCGATTCCGTGACCATAACTTCGTCGTCGAATCTCCGATTTCGGCATGCTACCTGTCGTTGGATTCGTATCGACGAGACCTACGTAACGGTCCTTGGCCCTCGTCCATCGGACCTCCCGATCAAAAGTCAACATTTGGCCCCTAATATGCCAAATTACCAAAATACCCCTCAACTTCCGCACGCCATAACTTTCACTATGAATGTCGGAATCAAACGTGCCACCTGTCTATGAACTCGTGACGTCCCGAACTACGTCACAGTCATCGGTCAAAGTCCGTTTGACCGTCCGAACTAAAAGTCATCATTTTGCCCACGCTAGGGGCAAAACGGTCATTTTGCACGTTTCGTCCGATTTCACTCAACTAATCCCCGATTAGTCATTCTAAATCATGATTAATTAATATTCAATCCCGATATTCGGGACGGGTCATTACATCAGACCAGGGGAAATTCCATCTTTGGCCCTTGCTGGGGCTATCAAAGTACGCCAAGATCGTAGGAGGAGGATAGTGATGTCTCGTCTCTACTCCAGCCCGCATCCGCGATCAACCTGAAGGGCATTAAAACACGAAAACTTTGAGTGGACAATTTAAACATTTCATTTAAAACATTTTCGCATAAAGACATTTTATGCCCTTCATAAAAGCATATGCATGCATTCAAAACCATTTATCAAATATTCGTAAAATCATTTGAAAATCATTTCAAAACCTTTCAAGGGTTCATGCCCGGTTCCATAAACCGTCATGACCCATACATCCAATTGGGTCCTCGACCCGAAATCACAAACTCGTAAATCAAACCAGTAGGGACTCAGCCCAAATCACGTCACGGGGGTCTCAGCCCAAAACCTTTCTCAGTGAAATACCAAAACGTACAATACGGGGTCTCCGCCCCAAATCATTTCTAAAACATCGAATACGGGGTCTCGCCCCAAAACACTTCATAAAACCTCATACGTACCGTCATACGTATAACCCATCCTGGGCACTTCCGGAGAAGATGCCAACTCGGGGCACACAACCCCTAGGGAACACATCCCCGAAATAGTCACGATGTCAAATCTATACTAGTGTGTACACTACTCGGGGTCTCACTCCGAGTCTTCTCCCAGGAATCTCCATCTGGGATGCTCAATCACTGGATCTAGTCCGAGCTCTATCTCTGGATCTAGTCCACTTATCTCACAAAAATCTGGTCCGGGACCACAACATAAAAAGTAACCACCACTCCTGGGAATGGGATCCTTATGAGGATACCCACTCTAGTCTGTGGATCGTGACTCCCCAGGTCGAGGCTGGAGGAGACCATATAAACATACAGAGGGTTCAATCATTTCAAAACACTTTCTTTCTTCTCAAAACATTTCTCAATTGGGTCTCATACCCGATTCATTTCAACAGGATTCCTCGAATCCGATTCAAATCAGTTTCACAGGCCTTGGCGTAAATCCACAGTTCAATAGGGTCTCATGCCAGAATTCTCATTTCATAAACCGAACTGGGACTCAAGCCCGATGTTACAATCAACTGGACCCTAAGCCCGAATCATGACTCAACAGGACCTCGTGTCCGATTTCACAACCAACGGGCCTTAAGCCCCGATAACTCAACGAAATGGGTCTCAGGCCCGATATCATAAATCAACGGGGTATCAAGCCCGATAGTAACACTAACTGGGCCTCAAAACCGAATCATAAACCAACTGGACCCTCGGTCCGATCGTATAGCTCAATTGGACCCTAGGTCCAATTCCAAGTCAATTCAAATGGACTCCAAGTCCGAGATTTTTAAATCAAAAGGGTCTCATGCCCGATTTCATATTTCTAAATCCAAAATCCATTCATTAAATCGTCATCGAAAACATGATACGTGAAGGTACGACATAAAGCCGAAAACCTCAAAATACGTGCAAATACGTAAATCCTAGGATACCACAATCAAATGCACTCATGGCATCACAAAACATATTCTAAAACAATTATAAAACATTTATGCATGCATCGAATTCATAAAAGAAGTCCACTCACAGACCGTCCGAAGCCGCGCTTCGATACGCGTGCCATAAACATCTCTCGGGTCAAACGTCGCCTCCGGGATTCCGGAACCTGTCCAAATTCATTTAGAGGGTTATTAACTACCTAAATAACCCCTCACCAAAGTCCCGTAATTTTTTCGAACTTTTAACTATTTTTAAACCGATCCTAAACTTTCGGACAGCCCGAACCCTATCGAAACAATGTCCGATTGACGAGAGACCAGTCCCAAAATGTTCGTTACATCGAATAGAAGATTTCATATGTTGAACACTTTCCCAAATTACTGTTCACGCACCCCAAGAAAGTCCAAAATACTGTTCATCGTCCTAACCTCCAGCTGAACCGGTTCACTGTTCACAGTACTGTGCTAACCGGCGTGACCGGTTCAGTGGTTTTCTCCCTCTATTTTGGTCCGATTTCAACCCTAATTAATTCTATAATTCATATTTCTTCATTCCCCATCATTTCCAATCATTAAAACAACCTAAAACCGTTCAAATCCCATGGTTCAAGTTTGAACCTCACGGTTCATTTTTCCCAAAACCTTCCATGGCTTCCACAGCCGCCCAATCACCACAAAAACCTTCTTAAAATTCCCTAAGCAACCTATTTAAATCAACCAAACCATCCAAAACAGTCCATAATGACAAAATCGAAAAAGAATGCAAAATGGGCAAACCGAGCTACCTCTAGGCTTTGTCTCCTCCAGCCGCCGTCCACGGCGGTTCTGGCCGTCCAACCGCCTCCATCTGGTCCTCTTCTCCCTCTCTGCCTCTCAGTCATGGTCCTAGGGTCATGGGTTTGGATTTGGGGTGGATATGGTGATCGGTTTTGGGTGGGTTTGGACATGACAAATGATCGATGCAAGGGAGTGAAAATGCATGAATGTGTTTGAAGGTGCAATGGATGAGTGACACTTGTCACTCATCCATTGGGCCAGGGATAAAATATTTGAGGCCCACTAAGTGCCAAATAGTCATTGTCTCGTAAAACGTGCAATAGTGCACTCGAACTTCCGTGAACCATAACTTCTCCTTCGAACATCCGAATTCGACGTGCCGCCTGTCTACGGATTCGTATCGTCCTGATCTACGTAACGGTCCTCAGCCCTAGGCCCTCGGACTTCCTGGGTCAAAAGTCAACTTTTTTTTCCCAAATTACCAAAATCCCTCGAACTTCCAAACATCATAACTTCCTCCTCGAACGTCGGAATCGAGCGTGCCACCTGTCTATGAACTCGTGACGTCACGACCTACGTCGCAGTCATTGGCCAAAGTCCATTTGACCACCTGAACGAAAAGTCAAAGATTTGCCCATTCCAGGGGCAAAATCGTCATTTCGCCTGAACGTCCGCTAATCCTCGCCTAATCTCTGATTAGTCTCGCTAATCCGTAATTAATCCCGTTAATTCGGGACGGGTCGATACAATCTAGGGAACCTAATGACCTTACTCGGGCCCCAATCCCACCAAGTCTCAATGACAAGGGCTTGAGACCTTCTCACTCTATTCCTTTTGTTAAGAAACCTAAAAATTCTAAATATGATAATGTTTTGGATCCTACTAATCCTCCATTTTTTTCCTCGCAGGTTTCAGAATCAAAACAAGAAGAACGAGGAGTTCCAGGAGGAAATCCTTGAGAAATGCTAAAGAAGTTGCACATCATTTTGCCATTCGACAAGCTCCTCGAACACATGCCCATGTTTGTTACGCTTCTTAAGGATCTCGTAGCTGGGAAATAAGGGTTCGACAACAGCTCTGTGATTGACTTGCCCAAAGCATGCTCTGCTGCCCTCCTCAAGATGGCTTTCAAAACCAAGGACCCCAGGCCCTCTTCATCACCTTGTGTCATCAAGATTGTCAATTTGATAATTGCTTGTACGACACAGAAGCCTCAGTAAGTATCATGCCTTTTCACATATATAAATCATTAGATTTAGGGGTTCTCAAACCAACACACTTGTGTGTCTGACTTGCTAATTCGGTGACTCATCTCATACGAGTACTCAATGATGTCCTTGTTTAAATTGGGGACACTTGTATTCTGGTGGACTTCTACATCCTCAAGATGGATATGGCATATCAGAATAACAAGCCTCCCCTAATATTTTGGAGACCCTTGGTAGCCACGGCCAACTACATGATTGGCAGGATAATTAGTCAAGTATCCATTAAGGTAATGAACGAAACTCAAACTTTTTTAATTCATGATGTTGTTCAATACCCAGCCGAGCCCATTGAGGACTTCCACTCAGCACCATGGACACCTTAATCCATCAAGCATTAGCCAACTCTTACTTGGAAGATGACTTAGGCAAGGCTCTTACTCATGTCAGTCCACCTGAGACACTACATGATGATGGTGTCAATGAGCACCTGAAATCCCTCAACACCGTGAGTTATGTCAATTGGCAGCAACCTATCGAGAAGTTGCCTCCTTTGGAAGACAAGACCCTTCCATCCATTTTCATGGCCCCAAGCTTGAACTCAAGCCTTGGCCAAAACACCTCAAGTATGCTTACTTGGGAGACAAGGAAACTCTACCCGTTATTATTTTTTGGAACTTATGTTTGTTAGAGGAAAATGCTTTGTTGTAGGTTTTGAAGAATCATAAGTCAGCTCTAGGGTGGACTATTGCAGACATCAAGGGCATAGGTCCATCCAAATGTATGCATAAAATTATACTTGAGGATGAGGCCAAACCTACCCAGGAAGCACATCGTCGTTTAAACCCTCTTCCGAAGGAGGTTGTCAAAAAGGAGATCCTAAAGCTTTTAGCTTGATAAGCCCCTAAAGATCAGAGAAAAGGCAGGGCCCTTATCTTTGTGTTCTTGCCGCCAAAGAAACCCTTCTCCTCATCAATTGCAGATTGTCTTTTCCACTCACACCTTGGCAAGTGTCCTAATTTGAATTCTCCAAGGAAGCTCTAACGAAGCCTCTTCTATTTTTTTAAGGATCCATGCCTCTATAAATGGTCTTCTATTATGCATTGTAAAGATATACCTTCATAGAGAATAAAATAGTCTTAGAATTGTACTAGTCCTTTTAACCGCAAATTTCAATAAACAGTTTCAATTCAGTTTTTTTCTAAGTTTTTTTGACGTGAAGCTAGGGAACGGATGATAGGACATGTCCCAAAAATTCTTTGATAACCATGCCTGGTCCTGCTTCCGTCTGAGAAGTCCACTAAAGTTCTGAAAATACCCCTAACACCTGTCAAACAAAGGATAACTGTACTGATTCCCACTCATGCATCTGCCTCTTATCAGCCATGATCTTCGTGCTACGAACTGGAGGGTCATCAAAACATCAAAATTGTGAGTGGGAAAAAACAACATTTAGAAATAGATTTGAGGAAAAAATCAATCTTACCCTCCAATTTTGAAAACATGCATGCATATTATAACACATGAATAATCCTTTGAAAACAATTCAATTATATATAGTGGGACCAGTAAAATCATCTCATGGTTCTAAATTCTCGTTGCCCATAATTTTGGAAATCCATTTCATCAAATCACGTTATGAAACATGGACACTGATATCCATAACCAATCTAGAATCAACCATTAACTTCCCCAAGCATCAACTATCTGGGAAGCACCCCGAGCTTCGACTGCATGAGAACAACCACCATGGCCATAATAACAACAGTAACCCCGAGTAGCAGCCATCTAGAAACACCCATAGCTTTGGCTGCATAGGACACAAATACTCCGAGCATCAGCCATCTGGGAACACCCCTAACTTCGGCTATAGGGGAAATAATCACCCCAAACACTGGTCGTCTGGAAAACCCTCTAGCTTTGACTGTTTAGAAACTCATCACAATCACAATGAAAACCATACGGAGATTAAAACCAAAATATTTCTTACAAAAGCATCCTTGACTCACATTCGAAGTCAAAATATCATTTTCAAGCGGGGCCTATGCCCAAAACATCATTTTCATCAATCATTGTGAATCGTGTCCAAAAATCTAGAAATAAGTCCATAAAATCATTATTTAATCATTCCAAATCATTACTCAAATCATTACAATCAAATCATGTAATAAATCATATAAAAACTTAACTATGCATTCATAACAGTTTATAAAAAAAATGTCCACTCACACACATTGTCCACGCAGTTCGATTCCAAGTCATATGCTTCTCTGTAAATTCCGGAAATCACCAATCCTCGAAAAACCTTGATATGCGCCCCTACGCGCATGCCAAATTCCCTGTGCATGGGCCTCAAGCATTGTGCAAGTCATCTTCAAGCTCGAACGGGTCGACTGGCAAACTTACAATTCAGGTCCTGACCCGACAAGCACAACTCGGTCCAAAACTCGCCTTTTCTCAATTTCCAAATCCAAATCAATGAGTTTCAGCCAAATTTCAGTCCTTCAACACAAGCTTTCTTGTAACCAATAATATACGTTAACAACTCAACCCTACTCGCCAAGGAACAAAGATCACATTAATGACATCAATCACATTCGTAGGTCTAGAATTGGAAAATCGAAGCTAAGGGTACACAATTATAGAATTCAGTTTTCTGAGTTTCTTGGTTCTGGGTTCTTCCTTCGTCGTCCCTTCTTTCTTTGTTCTCTTTCTCTCAGCCTTCCCTCTTTATTTTTCTTCGTTTTGAGGTGAAGGATCAATGCTCAGGTTAACACTTATATTTCGGGGCTTTCTTTTCACCCCTAACGGGACACCTAACACAAACATACCTGACACATGACCACTCATCCCAGCCACAAGGGTGGCATGTGCCACATAATAAGATAGGTGAGTCACCACTATTGATGACTCATCAAATAGTCCAAAAGACCAAAATACCCTTAATAATCCAAATTACAAAAATAATCTTGGTCCTTTCAAACCCATAACAAATCCATCCAAACTCCGATTTTGGTGTGCTCCTTGTCTACGGACTCAGAACTCTAAGACCTATGCAATGGTACTCACGAAGACCTATGCTCGAAAAAAAAAAGTCAAATTTTAACCACGTATAACAAGGGCAAAAACGTCAATTCCCTTTTTGAATTCTCAAACTTACCCTTTTGAGTTTTCGAGTCGTCACAAAGGAAGCGTATCTATGACACGTTCATGTGCTAGTGTTCCTCGTGAGTTCATTCTCTAAACCCTAATCTTTTCATTTATTTTATGCAATTCATTATAAGCATGTTGTTTTTCATAACTATGTCTGAGTAGTCCTCCACCGAATTAGGGCTTCTTAAAGCCCTAACCATGAGGGTCGTGTGATGTATTTTTCTGTGATTAAGTTGTTGTTTATGTTGTGAATGTGAATGTGATTGTGATAACTATTAACATGTGATACATTCTTTTTAATTGGTTATTTGATTCAATACGTCATTAGTGAATGGTTGCATATTGATTTATCACCATTGTGTAATTATTAGGAGCAAAGGTAAAGGATTACATCTTACATATAATCCGATCCATGACCCCTTCGGCTTCACAAAGTTTCATAGGGGAGTGTAATGTCATGAAATTCCCCTTACTCTTAATGCGTTGAATTGTAATATTGAATAAACGTTCTAAGGTAAATGGCATGCCGAGAACATGCTAAGTAAGAAGGAATAAATGTGTTAGGTGAATCAATGACAGGGCCCTTGTACATGCATTGAATTCACACATTCGTAGCAACATAATCCTATAAAAATGTTAATGACTCAATTGGTTCAGTGGTGGAAAGTTGCCTTAATTCACCTTAATCAACCATCAATCAACATTTAGTCTTATGCACTTTTACGTTCTATTTTGTTTTCCAATTTCGAGCATCATCGTTATCCGTCCTTTTTGTTACTTGTTTGTGCCTCTAATAAAGTGATAGAGTTAAACATTCATAACAAAGTGACAGGTCGATGAACAAGTTCTTGAGGGATAGACACTTACTCATGCTTTACTACATTCTAATCGATATTGTGCACTTGCAATATTTTAATACAGATTGAAATAAGTTCAGAATCATGTGCTTGTTTTCTTTCTATCAAAGAAGAAGAATAAATTCATTATATTAATTTTTAATTTTTTTTCTTTCTCTATTCTTCCTCCTCGTTCGTCCTTCCTTTCTCTACAATTTGATGACCCACCACCACCAAAAGCCATCACAATAAATAGACACCTTATCTTCCTCAACCAAACTCCAAAAACCCACAAAGCCACAACCACCATTGCGGTATTGAATGGACTGTATCCCTAAGAAGATCATTTGGCTTCCTCGCTCCTACATCCCACCTCCAATTTCAGCCTCTCCCTTGCCTGCTGCATCTTCTCCGACGTCGTTATCGACTCTGACATCAACCTCCGCAACCTTAACCTACTTCTTAGCCTCGAGAACCATGCAAACTCACCATCTTCGAGGTCCTTAATGACGATTACAGGCTCGACTAGGCTCTCATCAAAGACAAGCACTGGTCTAATTTTTGAATTGCACTGCATCTCCAAACCCAGGTCCAGATTGCCGATGGGATTCGGTGTCAAAGCTTGGTATGGGTCTTGGACGCCTTGAAAGCCAAGCAAGAGGGCTGTCTAGACTTCACTCTCATCTTTTTGCCCACATACATAAATGCGAGGTTCATATCCGCCTTTACACCAGCCAATGAAGCCATGCTGGTGACCACACTTGACATCACGAGCTTCAGAGATGCTAACAAGGCTGCTAGAGTGTGATGGAATAAGTGAAAAAAAGACGAGGGTGAACTCGGTTCAGACTTATATGATCAAAGGCGAAGATATGATGTATGTGCTGGATATGCACGAGATGTTAGGTTTGGCATTGTTGGGGATGATTCTGGACACATAGGGGGTCTGTGTCACGACCCGATCTCTTCTAACAGGATATTGTCCACCTTAGGCCCAGCCTTCACGGTTTTTTTTTGGGAACTCACGCGCAACTTCCTAGTGGGTCACCTATCTTGGGATTGCACCAGCCCATACTCGCTTAACTTCAGAGTTCCCGAGAAATCCAAAGCCAATGAGCTCCCAAAAGGCCTCATATTGGATAGATGCGGGCCCACATATATAAGGTGCATCCCTCAGATCCCCTGTGCGATGTTGGATTGCTAACTATGCCTCCAAGGTACGGGTCCTCACAATCCAACCCCTTAGGGCCTAGCGTCCTCACTGGCAAACTCAATTCCGGCTGAGACTGGGCTTTGATACCAAATGTCACGATCCAATCTACTCCAATAGGATATTGTCCGATTTGGGCCCAGCCCTCACACTTTTTATGTTTTGGATGACCTTCCAGGCCATGGCACGAAGATCGGGGCTGATCGAGAGGCGGAGGCATGAGTGCGAATTAGTACGATTATCCCTTATATGGAAAGTTCTGAGGGTGTTTTCGGAACTTCAGTTGACTTGTTAGATGAGAGCAGAACCAGACAAGGTTATCAAAGTACATTTGGGACGGCTCCTGTCAGTCTGCTTCCTAGAGGGAGAGGGAAAGAGAAGATGCAGATATCAATTTCGTTAGATGTTAATTGTTAATGGTTAGATGTTAATTATTAGGTCTGGATTTGATTATCAATTTTTTCAATTTATTACATTCTTAGGCCAAACCGATAATTTTACTATATACAAAGAAGAGAATGAAGAAGAAAGTAGGGGAAAACTTAGTAAAATACTATGCGTGAATAGTATTTTTGAAATGAGTTTTAATTAAGGACCAATTTGACATGAATTGACGAATATACCCTTAGTTTTTAAAAGAAACTATGAGTTTTTTTAACGGATGTACTAAATTAACAATTTTAACAAAGTAATGGGACCAAAAAAGTCGAAATTCAAGTTTGGGGACAAAACCAATAATTGAGGTTAAGTTGAGAGACCATTTCTCCAATTTTTTTTCTTTTACTTATTTTAGTGTATATTTACAATGTATCTACAAATGTCACCTTTTTAAAAATTGTGTTTTCTTTTATATATTTTCCAATTTTTTTCAAAAGAAAAATTATTTCAACCAATAATTTTTTTATCTATCATTTTATTGTATAACAATTTAAAGGAGATTAGCTGAAATGAAGTTTAATTGGTAATGGATTACAAGTTCAAGGAAAAAAAAAAAGATAGCAAGTACATTTATTTCAACATCTATTTTATTTTTACTTTTTAGGAGTTTCACCTTCAATGTGCCTGTTCCCGTATGAAAATTTCTCTTTGCACCATATTCTTATTATTCATTAAAAATGCACTCTCGAATAGCCTTTATGGCCTACTCAAGTGTTTTTCTATTAATTTAGAGTTAAGATGAGGACATGGCGCTAAAGTAGATTAAAATAGGGAAATTGAGGGAAATAGATGGTTTGGTAAAGACTTATTCAAAAATAAATAAGGGCTTTTGAAATATTTTTACAAAATTACACACTATATAAGTGTTATATTAACCTGATACCAAATAACTTATTTAGTTGAATAATCCACCAAGAAGAAACCCTAAATCTCAAATCGCGACCACCTTCTTCTCCTTCATTGCTTATTCCTCATAGCAACTACCCAGCTACACATCAAGAGTGAAATCCTCCCTTTATCATTGTGACTCGGCAACTTCTTCTCCTCCATTACTTCTTCCTCATCGCAGCCATCTTCTCATCATTCTCGCTCATTGATAAGTCATTATTTATGAATCATTTCGATGTCAATTCATATCCCTTTTACTTGACTTTTGATTATGTTTATACAATCAATGAGAGAAAGTAATCTACTTTTTGCGGAATGTTCAAAATTGGAAAGCGAAGTCAATTATGAAGATAATGCAAAAATATCGGTCAAAATCAGAGTCAGAATGAAGAACTAGTCTCATATTGAACCCAAGGCCCCAACCGAACTGTTGCGTATGAAACCTGGGCCTACTACATGTACCTATCCCTGGCTCCTATCTAGTTCCAGTCCTAGTGACACCTCAATGACATCTCGATGACACACCAGTGACACCATAATGACACCCTAGTGACATCCCACTGACATGCTAGTGACATCCTACTGACACCCTAGCGATAGCCTAGTGACATGCCCTAGTGCCTGATTTCTAGCCTTTGCTGAGCCAAAGGCCAGCGGTACCCAATTTTGACTTCTTTATATAAGCATGTTAATAGACTTATTTTGGTGTGATTGACATGCATTTGAGGCATACTTACTGCCTTTTTGCCAAGCGCAATATCAAGGCCCGACTCGAAGGTACTTCTTAAAAAAATCCTAATTCGGGCTTGTTCAAGGGCTTTGGTTTGTTCCGACTAATTTCTAGTGTCTAAGGCAAGATCAGACCTCCTAGGTGTCTTTCAAGTGTCATAATCGCATCTTAGGTGAGGTTGGATTGTCCAAGATTAACCAAGAAAGGTTTACCCTTTTTCGTGGTCGAAAACACTTTCTTTTAACATTAGGATTTGATTTGATAATCAATGCTAGTCAAAGACACCTATTGTGTCTGAATTCTTTGGTATTGCACAAGTGTGAATTCTCCTATTTTTTCTCTCCAAGTCGTGATTGGTTTCCAAGATAGGGCAAGGCTCTTATCACAACTCCGTGCCGCCCAACAAAATCCACTTCTCTTCCAAGGTGAGTTTTTTCTCATCCTCTATGGCGTCGATTGCTATTCCAATTCAAGTCCTCAAAGGAATTTCTGCTGACATTCTCAAAGAATTAAGCCTGTATAAATAGTCCTTTAATTAACATACATTGTATCATCACCCAATAATAAAATAGTTCATCATAGTTAGTTTATTTCCTTAGCCGCTTAATAAATTCAGCTTTCAGTTTCCTTTCAGTTTTTGGTTAAGTTTTTGAATGTGAAGCTTGGGAGAAGGATCTTGTTCGTGACTTCTATTGGGCATCATAGTTTCACCATTTTTTTTATATTCTAAATCTTTACTCTTTACCATTTATGCAATTATATATTATTTCTTTCAATACAAGCATGCATGAGTAGTTACTTAGGATTTGGGGCTGCTTGAAGCTCTTTTCATGTTAGTTTATATTTAATTTCTGGCTCTTGAATATGATTATTATGCATGATGAATAAGTTGGATTACTATGCTTCATGAACTTAATTTATGCCTCTAAGCCTTGCTAACTTGTTTGCATATAATTATAGATGTAATTGCTTGACGGGCCATAATAGAATCTTACAATTTGTAGCATCACATTTAGGGGGTGGACCTTTATTTGTAGTCTAAAATCATGACAACCTAGGACTGAACATCACTTTTCTAAGGTTAGTGTAGTGCCATCAAATTCTCTTAGCACTTTATGCGCTATCTTAAAAGTAGATAATAGACGTTCTAGGCACATATCATGCTTAAAACATGCTAAGTAAGAGAGAATGAATTATGTAGGGTGAGCCATCGCCGGACCTTCGCATAGGCGCCGAATTCAGAGAATGCATAATGAAAAAGTCCAGGAAATCTAATGAGAACTACAATTGGTTAGGGTCCACAGTACGCTCTGCTTCGCCCTAATTAACCATCTTAAATCAATCAATTTTTCATTGTTTAAATTCTGTTTTGTTTACTTAATTTCATAATTATCAATCAACAAAATCCCCTATTGAATTTACTTTAGGTCTAAGTTACATTAAAACTAAACTTAATTAGAAATCATCGTTGAGAAAGTCCTTGAGAAATCGACCTTTGCATGCAACTATACTCTTATACATGAGGGTACTCTTCTAGACCCTTGGCTGAGGTTCAACGTGGTGGCAAGGACAGTTCCATTGGTCAATTCATAGTAATGGTCAAGCAGTTACGCAGTGAAAAGGCCAAGAGAGTCCTCGTGTGTGATTGTGTTCAGTTCAGGGACACACTTCTCAAAAATGTCCCCTTTTGAAGGATGCCAATTTTGTAGGAGGTTACAACACTTATAGCCCTCGAAATGATCCCTCTTCTGACTCTTACAATTGGGATGGAAGAACCACCCAATTTTTAGATGAAGTAATACCCAGAACACGACCAATCCCATGCCACCACCTGGATTCCTATAGCAGCATCCCACGGCCCCTAAAATGCACTCTCATGGACCATTTTTGGGCCAGGGTTATAACAGCAAGTCGTGGGATGCCATGGCACAAACCACCAATGCATTTATGAATAAGACTCGTGGCCAGCTAGCTCAGACCAACACTGCGATTGCCGACTTAGGAAGGCTGTTAGGGCAGATTGCAAACCAGCTTAACCACCATAAGCCTGGAAAGTTTCCAAGCCAAACCACAGTCAATCCTAGGGGATAGTAGCACCCCACGGTGAATTTCATTACTCTATTAAGGACACGATTCAAGTCCTCCCGTGGTCACCCATAGGGACGAGAGAGTAGAAACTAAGAAGGGAGATGTGAACCAAGCTTGTAACAACCCGGAACTTTAAGAAAAGGAAAAATGACCATTTTGCCACAAAAGGTCAAATAGTTGACTTTTTTTAATGTGAAAACTTGTTGGACATTCCGGGAGGATCGTTACAAAGACCTCAAAATCCCATGTTTATAGATAGTCAATATGCCGAAATCGGAGGTAGGAAAGTTTCGATACATGGAAAATTTGAGTAGGGGCATTTTGGTCATTTTGGGCATAAGGATATTTTAGTAATTTTACAAGTAAAGGGCCTAGATTGTTCTAGAATTTCCTCCACAATTCCCTATGACCACTTATCACCGACTTACCCACTTGTTAAATAAGGTAGGATGTGTGAGTTGAGGTGTTCGATGGCGGTAGACCGAAAAGGAAGAAAAAGAAGGAAAATATAGTGAAACCGTGAGGGAAGATCTAGAGGGAATCAACATGAGAAAAGAAGAAGAAAGAATAGAGAGAAGGAAGAAAGGGTGATGAAGCAGTGCAAGGAAAAAAAACACAATGAGGAATGTTAGGACCCGTGAGCTCTTGTTTTCGGGTCCATAGTTCTAGGCCTGGAAACACGGAAACTAGCAATTTAGTATCTTTGTGAAGGCCTTACGCTTCTTCTAAGATAGAAAGAAACGAGTTGGGACGCAAGGGCTCCAACAAGATGATTGGGAAGCCATGGTCGATTGTTCCAGCAATCAGACCATGATTCCAGGTATGTTTTTCCAGTTTTACACCTCATAGAGCTCTACCTGGGTCTGAGGCGATTCAAATGGACTATTAGAATGTGAGCTTTGGACGTAAAACGGCCGAGAAATGGCAGAGTCATACCCGCGGGTCGAGTGACTCGAAACCAGACAAACGGGTTCAACCAACTGGAGGAAGGGGTAACTTTGATAGGCGTGTGGCCACCACGTACAGAGGGCCTCCCTGGTGCGCGGTGGCGCATGCGACGATTTTCGCCGTCCGGTAAGCACCAAAGTTTCTTGTTTTGGGGTCCTGAGTTTAATGGTACAATTCTCGAGTTAATCGAGTGTTGTTTGAGTACAGTTCTGATTATGCAAATAGTTATGATTATGTTTAAATGTAAATTAAATTTAGAAGAAATAAGTAACTTAAGTTTAAGGGCTCAATTATGATGATGTGTTGTGCTTACTTACATACTGATATGTTCATGGTACTGTAATGTTGATCTTATGATAATTAGTATGATGAAAATGAGATATATGGTGGGATTAGATAAGAAATATATACGTATGAATAGTATGCAAGATGTTATACACATCATGATTAATTGGGAAAGTATGGTAATAATTGGACTTGAGAAAATAGTGATTCAACATGGTAATCTTCATAAGAATAATTAAAGGAATACAAGGGTAAATTGGTTATGGGAAGATTATGTTTATAATTTAAATTGAATTGATAGATTTACATGATTAGTTAGAGAATAACAAACTTTAAGGGTGAGTGATGATGAATAGGTGAATATATGATGATGATGATATAAGGATGATGATACGGTGATGACATGTTGACATGAAATTGTATATATTTGGGATGGTTGTAGCATACGATTATATGTAATTATGTTTGAAAGTTTATAACTATGTTAATAAAAAATTAAGGCAAGTAAATTGGAATATGGTTGAATTGGTACATACCGCTACTTGTCGGGGAAAATGGGTTGGACGTGCGGGGTAACCCCGTAAGGGTGGGTTACATTTGGTTAAGTTAATTAAATTTGAGCATGCATAAAATTAGCGATATCCCTAGTTTGACAAGAGTTGTTAGACGGGAGCAGGACTGAGCTGATTTTCAAGGAAATTTGGAACGGGTCATGTCAGAGCTTAGGTCCAGAGTTTGGAACCACATGACTCTTTACAACCCGTGTCTGAGGATAAGGGCTTAGTTTTGGAATATCCTAAGCATTCTAACTTTCAAACTAATATTTTCGTACAAGATGAACCTAAAAGGATATATTGTGATCCAGATGATGATGTTCTTGTTCCTTTTCCTCGTAGGTTTCTAGATCAAGGTCATCAGCAACGGTATGATGCACACGAACTAAGAAATAAGTCCATTACCTTACGAACATTGAAGTCCTACACACTCCCCATTTCTATAGAAATACATCCTGCAGAAAATCCTGCACCCCAACTTGAGACACAACAACCAGGTACATCTATGGCCCACGGTCTGCAAGCCCAACACCTACTCCTCATCATTATGTTGTATCCCCAGCAGTCTCATATTTAGGATGTAACGACCCGTCCTGAAAACTGGGATTAGATTAGTAATTAATGAAGGATTAGTGAGGTTAATTGGTAATTAGTCGAGTGATTTTGGACGGACGGTGCAAAATGACAGTTTTGCCCCTAGAATAGGCGAATTGTTAGACTTTTGGTTCGGATGGTCAATCGGACTTTTGCCAGTGACTGTGACGTAGTTTGGGACGTCACGAGTCAGTAGACAGGCGGCACGTCCGATTCCGACATACGATGTGAAAGTTATGGGCCTCGGAAGTTGAGGGGCATTTTGGTAATCTGTCATGTTGGGGCACTTTGGTCATTTTGCTACCGTGGGATTTGTGCCAGTAAGTTTGTGACACCTGGTGCATTGGGATTCATGCCAATGGATGAGGGACACTTGTCCCATCTCTGGAGGATTGTGGAACATTTCTCATCCACCTCAAAAGGTTTTCAAAACAAAGTAGATGATATTTGTGAACGGTTGTACAATTTTGGAAGAACACAGAAAACAAGGACAGAGTGTGATTGTGAGAACCAATCCCATAGAACCTCTCAACCTTTGATGATTACTCATGAGTGGTGAAGGGAAGTGAGAGAAGGCAGTTTGAGGGTTGTGGTGGCTTGATCATGATGGTTGTCGTGGACAGTGGCCCGAGAACCATGGAAAACAGAGTATAGCTAGAGGCTGTGAACTCAACTCATTCCAATTACTTGCAAGTCTCATCATTTTCCTATGGTTTATGAAGGGAATATCAAGAGGATGTCGAGTGGGTTCTGGTGGTGGCCACAGCAGGGCACGACGGCTGCGGTAGGGTAAGCTTGCCGTGAAATTTCATTTGAATTCAAATATAGTAATCTTAATGTTAAACGTTAATAATCAAATTAATTGCTTGGATGAGGTTCTGGAGGTCTTAAGGGAACAACTGAGCTTGGAAGCAAGGGAAATGATGGCCGGGAACATAGAAATTGGACGCTGGAAGTTGGTTCGATCGTACTTCGATTTAGAAGGTAAATTCTAGTGCTTAATTTAGTGTTTTGATCACGTAGATTCATAGGAAAGGGTTGGACGAAACTAATGGACAAAATTGGAGCAAAAAGGGGTAAAAATGGACAGAAAACCGGCCTCGCAAGTTTAGGTTGGACTGGGCTAAACCGGATCGGTCTGGACCCGGTTCATGCGAGATTGAAGGCAGTGAACAGTAGGCGCGTGAGGCGAGTGGCACACTTTATGGGGAAGGTGTCAACACGACTTTTAATGTATTCGATGTAAAGAACATTTTGGGGCTGGTTTCGAGTCAATCAGACATTGTTTCAATATGATTCAGGATGTCCAAAGGTTTAAGGGCTAGTTTAAAAATAGTTAAACATTCGGGAAAATTACGGGTTTGAGTACAAGCATATTGGAGTGGTTAGTGACCTTAGTATGTGATTTGGATAGGTTCGGGAAGTCCGGTGATAGTGTATTAGCCGGTAAAGCATATTTGTACGCGTATCAATTTGGAAATGGATTTATGGATTTGGATTTGATAAAATGGTTTTGAATTGGATTTGTTGGATCTGGTTTTGGGTTTAAAGACCAGGATATGATATGTGACGGGGGCGGGCCCGGATATGTGATTTTTGGTTTAAAGACCCAGTGAGTTTAAAGACTCGGAAGTTTAAAGACTCGGATATTATGATTTCCCCCGTAGGCCTATTGAGTTTAAAGACTCGGATTGATATTGAGGCCTGTTGAGTTTAAAGACTCAAATAGATCCAGCATGTTCGATTGATGGAAATGTGTTTTAATTGATTTTGGATTTCTGTGATACACTGATGGTTTTCCAATGGTTTTCAGCTGTTTTGGGTTATGACCCAGATGATATAGATTTAATGGTTTTGGACTGAGGCCTGAGATTTGAGAAAAGGAAATTATTTCGGTTTTCATAAATGGTTTTTATTATCTTGGAAATGAAATGGTTTTCTTATGCTGAAAATGAACTGGTTTTCGAATGCATGAATTGGTGTTTCGTGGAGAGTATAACTGTCTTTTCTTATAAAATGTTTCTAAACTTATTAGTTACTTTTGTCCACTCACAGTCTTTTCTGTTTTTCGATACCCTCCAGGTTGATGCGGTGCGGGCTGTTTTTGGTGAGATTGAGACATCTCACACGATCCACAGTGATTTTTGTGCACTCTAGGAAGTCGGAAGTTAGCTTTGGACGGTTCGCCTGGGTATCCCTTGTATGGATTACGTGTTACGTGAAGGTTAGACGGGTGTTTAGCCTTCAGGTCGTACGTGGGCTAAACGGGAGAATGGTTTATTCCTTAATCCAGGGGGATTGGGGATGGGTCGTGTCATAGCACCAGCCCTCAATTTTACAACCTACACAAGACTTCCTCTCCATCCCTTAATTGTTCATATTGCAAGATACAACCAACTAGGATGAGAAGTTTGATAAGGAGCCCGTGCCCAAGGTTGACGACCCCGGTTCTCCAGCAGTCCCTTGTATCATCAAAACAAAACAATTCAACCATTGTCTTTGTGATACATGGGCTGCAGTAACTTTTATGCCCTATCATGTTTTTAAATCTTTGAATCTAGGGCCACTAAAACCTACTGAGCTTTGCATAATTGGCTGATTCTTCGATTACTAAGCTAATGGGTGTGATTAAGGATGTTCGGGTGCAGACTGGGGATGTTAGAATTGCTGCAGATTTCTATGTCCTAGGAGTGGAAAAACCTTCTGAATGATGATCCACCACTAGTTTTTGGCCGACCTCTTTTGGCCACCCTAGACTGTGACATCATTACCAAGCGGGGGACCATAGCTATCAATGTCTTGAAAAAGAAACCATTGCAGGGTCAAGTGCTAAGATTCGTATTTTCGAGGAAGTCACCTGGCCTCCAGAGCTACATATGTTCCACGAGAAGAACCGGTTGGACATACCGCGAGCCGTGTTTTCAAAAAAAGTATGCCTCAAAGCTAGATCTCACAGCCCAAAACCCTTAACCATACATCCAAGAAAGCACCCAAGTTTCATGGGAACCATCGCTACCATGGCCGAATAGGGTTTCTCACCATCCCCATAGGCAACCACATTACTTCGAGACCCTTCCAAAAACCAATCTGAGATCATCCGCTGGTTAGCCTATAGCATCTACTTAGCAAGCCATGCCCATCTTTCCTAGATGTTATAAAGCGCTCTTAGGAGGCCACCTAGCCCCGGTTTGTTCCCTTAAACTTTGTTTCTATTTTTACACTTGTAATCTCTCAAAGTTTTATGCATGTATCTTCTTATATTTTGCAAGATTGAGGACAATTTTTCATTTAGGTTTGCTGTTGTGGACTTGAAAATCTTGTTAGAAACATTTGGGTTTGGGGGTACACGGCCAATTTTCCAGTTTTCTGTTTTTGTTTGTTTGTTGTTTTTTTTTGTTTTGTTGCTAGTTTTCATACTCTAACTTGTTAATAGGAACGTATATGCCATGTGAATTCCTTGTGCTTTACTAAGAGGCATGCCATGTCCATTGAGTTCATACTTATGCTCCTCCCAATGCCATGTTTAAGTAATTAAGTGACCAAAGCAATTGAATTTGAGCATTAATACGCAAAAACTAAGCATTAAAGTAAACACAAAGTCACACTCAACACTTAATAAAACCATTTGAAAATTAAAACTTTTTTTTTGTAGATTGTAGCATTGATAAGTAGGGATCGTTCTTAATCGGGGATTGAGGGTACCTAAGCATGATTATCGTTTGATTAACTAATTAGAGGGTTAAATTGGTTGTTTCTATTATCTTACGTAATTAACTAATCTAAACTAGCCTAATCTATTATTTATATGGTCAACTCATCTTTAAACCTAACTCATTCATAAAGTATACAAATTCAAAAATCTACGAAATTCCATAACCTTAATTCTAAGAAATACAAGCATATTATCTCAAGTACGTGTCGGGAATTGCCCTAGACACTTTCAATGATCTAGACTCGGGAATTACCCTAGAGATCCAATCAAGCATTAAGCACAACATACAAGTATAACAAAACCAAGATATTGAAACACATGGAAGATTAATGAAATTAAAATAAATTATAAAACCATAATAATATTAAGAATCAATCCAATAAAACAATATTCAATAGAAAAGGAAAATTACGGGGTTAAGGGATCGTGTTACACTTTTTATCTCCGGAATTTCCCTAGGGATGCAAAGTGGATCGACAGTCCTTGGTGAGACAACCAGGAATTGCCCCTAGATTGTCACGAATCAAGGTGTTTGTGATGGAGTATGGTGTAATTGGCTATTGCAAAAGAAATCTCGAATTATTGAAAAAGACAAATTAGGTTAAGGAGAGTTTTGGTACAAAAATGGGTGACCCCCTAAAAAATAATCAAAACTAACTATTTATAGGCATAGGACAAGCCCCTAGCTCAATTCCTAATTAAAATAAGTAATACAAATTCTAAAGAAAAAGGTAATTAAAATCATACTTAAAAGATAGAACAAATCCTAATTAAAAAGGTAATATAAAACCTAATTAAATCCAAAAAGATAAAGGAAATATTATTTCCATATTTTATTTGGAAAACTGAAGCTGCTGGAATTGTTGAAAGAGGAAAGGTGGGCACTGTGCAATCTGAGGCCACGCGAGACGGCTTGCAACCATTTGGATGTGCGGGCTTGCTAACGTCAAGCCTAAAGTCGGTGGAATTCATGGGCTCGAGCAGAAGATTGGCGAAGTGGGCCATTGGTGTTGGATCGGCGCACGAGCCGAAGTGGAGTTGGTGTTTGGCAAGATGTTGGGACGCGTGGGCTTGGCGCAGGAACTTTGTGCATAGTGCGCTTGCATGCTGATGAGCCACGTGATGGAGAGAAGGCCTCGTGGGAAGCTGGAGTGTGCGCCGAATGGTCTTGCGAACAGCTGGGCTTCGCGGAATTGATGGTTATGAGCTAGGCCTTACGCATGATGAGTCGGTGGGCTGCGACTGGGATTTACAAAGTGGGCCAGCTGGACTAATAATGCGGTGGAATGGTCTTTTTTGCTTCGGACAGCAGGTTAGACAGTTGCACGCTATACGCTAAAGGAATCGATGGGCTGGTTTGTTGCGCCGAAAGTTGGCACTTACAATCTGGGCCGCCTTCAAATGGACCACATATGTAAAATGGGCTTCACAACAGGAGTGCAAATTGGGTAGGAAATGGTGTTTGGGCTTTCAAAAATCAAGGCCTGCAATTAATAATTAATGAATGATTATAAAACTTAATTATTAATCCTCTAATTTGTTACTAAATCATCTATTCTTAAGATTAATTCCTAAAATAAATAAAGCTAATTAGAAATGGTAAGATTAGGATTATAACAAAGTAAAATGCAAAAGAAATTGAAATAAAAAGGTAATGAATTATGACCTTATCAAATTCCCCCACAACTAAACTTTGCTAGCCCTTAACAAATACCAAAACAAACTAAGGCTTTGAAACTCATCTTTCTTCATTTATTTTCCTTTTTCTAAAAAAAAACTATGAAGCCCTTAACCATTTGTCTCAAATTGTATCAATATAAGTATGACATCAAAGATTTACACTAAGAAGCTATATAGCATATGGAATTCAAAAGTTAATACGTCATAACAAAATGCCTTCACAAGTAAGACAATGAGTAAACTTGGTGAAATATATCTCAGCATGACTAAAAACAATATGAATCACTCACAAGGGATATGCACTCAAAATTCCCACTCATTGTATATAGGGTTTGTGTTTGAACTAAAGGTATGTGAGAAAGATGCTCACATAATAGAAAGTAAGTAACTTCATAAACCGAGGTAAACCCTACTCCCGTCTGACACCCCGACACAACACCAACGTAACTACTAAAGAAAAACAGTCAGACGCAGGAGAAACTTTATAAAACTACCCGAAGTCAAAATTACAGAGCATAGTGCTACACCCCAAAGAAATAAAACCGATAATCAGTACACGCACACGGAAAACTTAAAACACTCCGGGGTCGCTCTCGAGTATTCTATGCCTCAGACGCTGCCTCGACGCCGAAACCACGCTCTAGCTCCACGACCTGGAGGGCAATTTAAAACAGAAGGTGTGAGTGGACCATAAAGAATAAAAGTTTCAAAAAAACATTTAAAAACAAACCAGAGTTTTAGCCCTCCGTTTTGAAACCACACATGCATAACCCAGTTACCAAAAACAGTTATAAATCACAATATCGCCATGAACCCAATTGCAGAAAACGTCAGAAAAGCAGTTATAGAAATCATATCATAAACATCATAAAACCGTGTCACAAAACATAAATACCAAACCATCATTATCCGATCAAACCTACTTAACCTATTCGAATCTTTAAACTCCCGAGTCTTTAAACTCAATCCAGGCCTCAATAATATCCGAGTCTTTAAACTCCCAAGTCTTTAAACTCAACAGGCCTATGGGGAAATATCAATATATCCGAGTCTTTAAACTCCCGAGTCTTTAAACTCAATCCGGGTCTTTAAATCCAATCCGGGCTCGTCCCCCGTCAAATCAATATCCGGGTCTTTAAACCCAATATCCAGATCCAGAAAATCCAATCCAAAACCATTTGAAAACCATTCTAAATCCATATCCAAACCCGAATTCGAAATCACTGATCTGAAGCCCTTCCGGCATCCAGAACCGTGATTCCGAACCCAAATCCGGAATTCCACTTTTCAACTTTAAAACCAAATCTCGATTCTCGAAATCCGATTTTAAAACCGAAAACCTTGATCATCAAATTACGTCTCAAAATCCATTTATAAGCATTAAAACCAATGATAGTTTGAAATCCCAAAATCATGGTATCAAAATCCAAAATTCCTCGTAACTCGAGCCAAATACGTCATTTCTCGAAAAATGTGCAATTATGTAAAATCAACATAGCATATTCAATAATCATGAAAACGCATATAAAACCATAAAAAAAATTATAGAAAAACAGTTATGCATGCTCAAGTTTAGAGAAGGGGTCCACTCACAGATAACGGGCCCTCAGTCGCGTCCCGAACGTCCCGTACGTTCCTCAGCTTCCTCGGGAAATCCTGATCCTGTCAACAATCACCAAAGAATGTTACTAACACGTCTACGAAGGTCCACCTAATTTTTCCCAAAAATCCCCGGATCCTAAACGTAACAAACCGGAACCCTAAACCTTCGACCTCGCGGAACTAACTTCAAATGACGTCCGAACAACCCGAAACCTAGTCCAATAGACTCGTTACAACACCTAGACCAAAAACCATGTTGACCGTTTTCCCAAACACCGCCGCACGCGCCCCCACGCGCCGCCCAAAGTGGCTGCGCATGAGCCTCACGCGCCTGCTATAGTGTCATCGTCAACCTCAGTCTCAACGGTCCAGACTGGTCGAGCCAACCCGAACCGTCGTGACCGGTTCTCCACTAACCCTCCACCGTTTTCCTCCCTTTCTTCACCAGCTTCATCGTCCAGTTCTAAGCAATTCATTCCTCTCACTCAAACACCTCGACACAGCCCTTAGATCATCGTCCCCAAACTCGAAAACAGAACCCGTACAACCTTTGTTTTCCGTTTTGGCCACCCAAGTCCTCCCCCGTCATAGTGGCTCTCTTAAACTCTTCTTAGGCCTTTCCTAAGTCTCACCCAACACACAGAAACCCTCGACTCACACTCAAAAACCACGACTCGACGTTTGAAATTCACGGAAAAACAGAGTACTTACACAGGGCTTCGAAATTACCTGCAGTCGATCGCCGCCGTGCTCGCCGCCGCACTCCCTGAAGTCCACAAAGCCTCCACAGCTTCCCTTCGAGTTCAATTGAACCAACATACGGCCACACCACCACCACGATCTCTCACCTTTTCTCTGTTTTTCCCGGTCTTCCCCGTGAGTTCACCCTTCCTCCTCACTCACTCACGAGCACACAACCCCTCCAATTCACTCCTCAACTCTCCCTATTCACTCTCACCAGCTCACAACACTCAAACCTTCCCAGCCATCGATAGATGTCCTCACCGCCTCACTCTGTCTCTGTTCTCAAATGCACGGTTAACCCCCAAATATTTGGACCCGTAAACAAAATCCTGGAATCCACTAGACCCCTAGCACGTGTCACCATCTCAAAGCCCCTCTCACAAGTGTCACAATCTCAACCGTCCACTTGTCCCAATCTGTTGCACAATCCCCAATGTGCAAAAGACCAAAATACCCTTCTTTGACTCAATAATTACAATAATGCCACTACCTTCCTAGACCTGTAACTCACACATCCTAACTCCGATGAACACGTGCCGCCTGTCGTTGAACTCAAGACGACGAGATCTACCTAACTGTCCTAGGTCAACATGTCAAACCCGATCGTACGAAAAGTCAACATTTTCCCCTAATTTAACCAAATTACGGTAATGCCCTCAACCTTCCGAACATCATAACTTCCTCCTCGGATGTTGGAATCGGGCGTGCCACCTGTCTACGGATTCGTGACGTCCTAAACTACGTTACAATCATCGGTCAAAGTCCATTTGACCGCCTGAACTAAAAGTCAACTTTTTGCCCAAACTAGGGGCAAAATCGTCATTCTACACTACTGACCCTATCGAGACCAACTAACCACCGATTAAGCTCACTAATCGCTTCTTAATCATAGTCTTAACCCTAATTTCTGGGACGGGTCGTTACAACCTTCCCTCCTAAAAAGAATTTAGTCCCCGAAATTCTACAGCTAGTTCCCGACACCTAGGATCTCCTACCCGGTAATCAACGCTAGGTCAACAACAACTTCTCCTGGGTTTCCTATCTATCATCTCCACCTTGGGTATTTCACTCCATCCCCAACTACCAGTTCACCACTCCTAACCCTCTCTCCGTACCACTAAAACTTTATGGTGTACGCAAGGGAAACTCTATGAACAGAAAACAAAGGTATTTTAAAATACCCCATATGGAGTACCTGATAGAATTCATAGAGTACATCCTCACGTACTACCACCGACACTTCCCAGAACCAACTCAATTCCTAACCCAGAACAATCTAGTCCAAATAGGAAATCCTACATACCGACTCACTCCTTCGCTAACACGTCCCTCGGCTGCTACTTCGACCACTTGTCGGAATAAATCTACAAAGTCCTAAAGGAAAACTCTAGATTGTGGGTTCTCTTCCTTCAATAACCTCATATCGACCAGTTATAGTCACTCATTTCCTGTTTCTTCCGTCATCCTTCAACTGAACTCACCGTAAACTGTAACCTCGTCACTCCAGGTCACCTAGGGAAAATCCTAGACTCTACCTCGGGATTCAACAACAAAGTAGGTACAACACAACCAAGGATAGTAAAAGTACCTGTCCCCGCACCTGGTCCCGACTGAGCCTCCTGTTGAGTCATCAAAAACACTTGGGCCTGAGATCCTGAAGATCTACCACGTCCCCTCGAACTACTAGTGGCACCACTACCTCCTCTAGTGCCCTCTGTCCGGGCTCCGCCACTCCTCGGTCTACACCACCTTCCTGTGGCAACAATGGACACTCACGTCGGAAATGACCTCGCTCCCCACAGTAGAAACAAACATCCCAACCAGAAAAACTCGGACTCCCCGTTGACGCAACAGACGTCGCACTAGCTTGCGGAGTCGTCTGTGTTCGGTAACCACGGAATCCTGAACTCTGGAAACTACTAGGTCTACCGAAACGATCATCACCCGAAGATGATGCTCCACTGAAATTACCCCCCTTCCGTACCCTCTGACTCGAAGATCCAGGAAAATGTGGCTCCCGGCGTCGCACCGGCAAGCTAGCCTCAACTCGCACCGCAGCGTCTGACAACTCTCGGAGGGTAGTAAGCGATCCAGCCGTCACTATGGCTCGAATCTCACCTCGCAGGCCCAACTCAAACCTACGGCACTTCTCGGCTTCAGTAGCTACAAACGCAGGAGCAAACCGAGACAACATCTGAAACTTCTGTTCGTACTCAGCCACACTCAGATTCCCGTGTTGGAGCTGCAGAAACTCAGCCTCCTTGGCATCTCGGAAAGAACGAGGGTAATACTGATCTAAGAACCTCTCCCGAAACGTCTCCCAGGTCACTGTGTGGGCATCCCAGCCAGACAACTCGAGGGTATACCACCACTCATACGCCGCACCTTCCAGTAAAAACGTAGCTAGTAACACTCGATCCTCCGGTGGGTAATGCATTACTGCAAAGATCCGCTCAAGTCTCATGATCCACCTCTGGGCTTCCTCAGGATCTGCCCCACCACTAAAAGTCGTAGCCCCGAGCCGCTGGGCTCGCTCAATCGTAGCACTCTCTGTCTCTCTTGCTGCTTCGTCTTCAGGTCGTGGAGAAGGTCTACGTCTCGGAGGCATCGTCAACCACACGCTGAAAGAGGCATAGAAACAGTCAAACAACCTAAACACAACCTCACAGACCAACACAAACCCGACAAATGCAACAAACCTATCCCCTGATACCAATTGTCAGGTCCCACCCCAGTTTCACCCCGAAAACTGAGGTAAACCCTGCTCCCGTCTGACACCCCGACACAACACCAACGTAACTACTAAAGAAAAATAGTTAGACGCAGGAGAAGCTTTATAAAACTACCCGAAGTCAAAATTACAGAGCATAGTGCTACAACCCAAAGAAATAAAACCGATAACCAGTACACGCACACGGAAAACTTAAAACACTCCGGGGTCGCTCTCGAGTATTCTATGCCTCAGACGCTGCCTCGACGCCGAAACCACGCTCTAGCTCCACGACCTGGAGGGCAATTTAAAATAGAAGGTATGAGTGGAACATAAAGAATAAAAGTTTCAAAAAAACATTTAAAAACAAACTAGAGTTTTAGCCCTCCGTTTTGAAACCACACATGCATAACCCAGTTACCAAAAACAGTTATAAATCACAATATCGCCATGAACCCAATTGCAGAAAACATCAGAAAAGCAGTTATAGAAATCATATCATTAGCATCATAAAACTGTGTCACAAAACATAAATACCAAACCATCATTATCCGATCAAACCTGCTGGACCTATCCGAGTCTTTAAACTCCCGAGTCTTTAAACTCAACAGGCCTACGGGGGAAATATCAATATATCCGAGTCTTTAAACTCCCGAGTCTTTAAACTCAATCCGGGTCTTTAAACCCAATCCGGGCCCGTCCCCCGTCAAATCAATATCCGGGTCTTTAAACCCAATATCCAGATCCAACAAATCCAATCCAAAAACATTTGAAAACCATTCTAAATCCATATCCAAACCCGAATTCGAAATCACTTATCCGATGCCCTTCTGGCGTCCAGAACCGTCATTCCGAACCCAAATCCGGAGTTCCACTTTTCAACTTTAAAACCAAATCTCGATTCTCGAAATCCGATTTTAAAACCGAAAACCTTGATCATCAAATCACGTCTCAAAATCCATTTATAAGCATTAAAACCAATGATAGTTTGAAATCCCAAAATCATGGTATCAAAATCCAACTTTCCTCGTAACTCGTGCCAAATACGTCATTTCTCGAAAAACGTTCAATTATGTAAAATCAACATAGCATATTCAATAATCATGAAAATGCATATAAAACCATAAAAAAATTATAGAAAAACAGTTATGCATGCTCAAGTTTAGAGAAGGGGTCCACTCACAGATACCAGGCCCTTAGTCGCGTCCCGAACGTCCCATACGATGCTCAGCTTCCTCGGGAAATCCTGATCTTGTCAACAATCACCAAAGAATGTTACTAACACGTCTACGAAGGTCCACCTAATTTTTCCCAAAAATCCCCGGATCCTAAATGTAACGAACCGGAACCCTAAACCTAGTCCAATAGACTCGTTACAACACCTAGACCAAAAACCATGTTGACCATTTTCCCAAACACCGCCGCACGCGCCCCCACGCGCCGCCCAAAGTGGCTGCGCGTGGGCCTCACGCGCCTGCTACAGTGTCATCTTCAACCTCAGTCTCAACAGTCCAGACCGATCCAGCTGACAGGACCCATCCCAATCCCCCCGGGATTACCGTGGAATGTGCCCTGCTCCCGTCCAACAAGGGGTTTCAAACAAGGGATAACCACGAGCCACTGCCCAAACGGGGCTTCCAGAGTGCGCAAGGATCGATGGAGGAGGTGTGCAATGTCCCAGTCTCTGCTCCAATCGCATCCGTAATCAACCTGAAGGGCATTAAAACCAAAAGCTGTGAGTGGACAAAAACCAATAAGTTCATCAAATACATTTATAAGACATTTATGCCCTCCAATAAAAACGTATGCATGCCACGAAAACCAGTAACCAAAACGTTTGCTCAACCGAGCCATTAGGGCCTTAGCCCAAAAACCGTTAACCAAAAACCAAGTGTGGGAACTCAGCCCAAAACAGTGGAATATCACAACCATACATAAACAACCATGTGGGCCACCGCCCAAAGCCATAAATATAAATCCAAAAATCCAAAACCATTTAGGGTCCCTGACCCGACATACCATTTCATAACCAATAATCCATTTTTTACCACATAACACATATCCAACCGAAAAGCCATTTCATAGATCCATTAATCCATATTTTACCATTACCATCACCAGCATCCCAGATGCTTAGCATCCCAGACGCTAGACGTCCCTGACGTCATATCTCACGGTTTCATAAGCTACGCATGCTGCCTGGGGTCTCTCCGGGTCCATATATCTGACATCCCCTATGTCTGACGTCCTTGACGTCAATTATAGCAATCCTGCTCCTGAGTCATCATACGGTCCGGCTGCTCCGTATAATGACCCCTCGCAGGCAATGCACCGTGACTTCCCCAGTGTCCCAGACATCTGGAAGAGACCATCATATATCCTTGTATCCAGATGGTATATGGAAAACAGTTTTATTAAATCCTTTTATCACATCATTACCATTGGGCCCTGCCCGAAATTCCCATAAAACCATGTAATTCCATTTAGGGTCCCTGACCCAAAATCACAATTATTAAACATAGGGTCCCTGACCCGAAATCACATTTATAATCCAACTGGGCCTCATGCCGGATTTTATGAACCACTGGGCCCACGACCCGATTTGTAAACCAACTGGGCCCGCAGCCCGACTTTATTAACCCACTGGGCCCACAGCCCGAATTCATAAATCAACTGGGCCCCTGGCCCGATAACATAACTCAAATGGGTCTCAGCCCGATTTCATACCAACTGGGCCCCTGGCCCGATTTCATTAACCAACTGGGC
This sequence comes from Prinsepia uniflora, assembly GCA_032719365.1. Taxonomy (NCBI): domain Eukaryota; kingdom Viridiplantae; phylum Streptophyta; class Magnoliopsida; order Rosales; family Rosaceae; genus Prinsepia; species Prinsepia uniflora. Next base: position 50,241,773 of record CM064876.1, read on the forward strand.
CCCCGGCCCGATTCTCAAATGGACTCCAAGTCCGAAATTTCCAACATAATTGGGCCTCAAGCCCGAGTTCATATTTCCAATTTCAAAACCATTTCATCACATTATATCCAAGTCATAAATATGGAAAATCCATGTAAAACCAGAAAACCTCGATTTACGTGCAAGCACGTAAATCGCCTCGAAATACGTGAAACCGTACAATTTACCAACAACCAAATCAACATCATACAATCACAACCATAATCCATATAAAACATTTAAGCATGCATAGAATTTATAAAACCAAAGTCCACTCACAGACCGTTTTAACGGTATGCCTCGATACGCGTGCCACCGGCCCTCCCGGGCCACACCACTATCACCGGGACTCCCAATCCTATCCAAATCACATTAGAGGGTCACTAACCTCATCATTAACATCCTATCAAAGTCCCGTAATTTTCCCGAATTTTTACTTATTTTTAAACTTAATTTAAAACCTTCGGACATCCCGAACAATATCGAGACGGTGTCCGATCGACACGAAACCAATCCCAAAATGTCTTTTACATCGAATAGATTAAAAGTCATGTTGACCTCACCTCGAGATTCGTGCCCACGCACCGTCATGCGCCGCCGTGAGTGGCTGCGCGTGAAATCCACGCGCCTGCTACAGTGCATCGTCCTAACCCGTATGTCTGGTAAACGGGTCCAATTTACCCGCGAGACGACCCGGTTCCAATCCTATCAATTCGATCCTAATTCCTTTAATTGATCAATCAGTTAGTTTCGTTTTAAGTCCAATTACAGGTCTGTAAACTCAATTACACAAATCCTTACCCAGATTCCATCGATTCCACGATGAACACGAAGAACACTCCGGTCACTGTTCAATCATGGAATTCCCTCAATGGCTGCAGGTTTCATCCAATTGATGATCCCAGAAGCATCAATGGAGCCTGAGGAACAATTCCCCCACATCAATTGCATCAATCCTGTGCTCAATCGTCACGACTCAAGCTCGAACACCGTCCACTGTTCAACCATGGAGTTCTGTCAACCAAAGCCGTTTTCTTTCAATTGATGAACCCAGAAGCATCGTGGGATCATGAGAAGCAGTTTCCCCACCTCAATTCCGTCCATCGAAGCCTCCAACTCCACGACTCAAACTCGATTTTCCTCCTCTGTCACCAAGTGTGATCAGAGCCAAAACAGCACCAATTCCTTTCGTTCCTTCCACGATTCTGATCGTTGTGATCCCAGGAAGATGAAGGTAATCTCCAATTCGATCCTCACGGCCTAATTCTTCCATTTCGAATTTTCCCTCTAATTTTTCCCGAAATCCAAAATCCAAAATTCAACCCACACTCAATCCCTCGTGTTTCCCTTGGTATCCCAATCCATTAGTCTCTCATTTTCTCTCAAGAACAGCAGAAGAAGGGAGCCAAATCTCCCCAATCTGATTCCCCCAATTTTGTGCACGGTTTGAAGACAAAGAGGATTAATTTAGGGGAAATGGTGGATTAGATGATGATGATGTAGTAATGATGATGTTTGGAGGGAAACAAGGAGCTGGAAACAAGGGATGGGTGACACTTGTCACTCATCCGGATGTGCACAGTCAACGGTCACTATTCATTATTATATTATTATTTTAATCCGAGCCTCGGTTCGTAAATTCGTTTTCTTGACCATCACTTCGTCGTCGAATCTCCGATTTCTGTATGCCGCCTGTCGTTGGATTCGTATCGACGATACCTACGTAACGGTCCTTGGCCCTCGTCCATCGGACCTCCCGGTCAAAAAGTCAACATTTGGCCCCAAACATGACAAATTACCAAAATACCCCTCAACTTCCGAACCTCATAACTTTCTCTACGAATGTCGGAATCGAACGTGCCACCTGTCTATGAACTCGTGACGTCCCGAACTACGTCACGATCATCGGTTAAAGTTCGTTTGGCCGCCCGATCAAAAAGTCAACATTTTGCCCACGACTAGGAGCAAAACGGTCATTTTGCACAATTTGTCTGATTCCGCCCTACTAAGCACCGTTCAACCTCACTAAACGAGATTAGTGACTAATTTAATCCTGGAATTCGGGACGGGTCGTCACACCAGGCAACCCGAACCGTCGTGACCGGTTTTCCACTAACCCTCCACCGTTTTCCTCCCTTTCTTCACCAGCTTCATCGTCCAGTTCTAAGAAATTCATTCCTCTCACTCAAACACCCCGACACAACCCTTAGATCATCGTCCCCAAACTCGAAAACAGAACCCGTACAACCTTTGTTTTCCATTTCGGCCACCCAAGTCCTCCCCCGTCACAGTTGCTCTCTTAAACTCTTCCTAGGCCTTTCCTAAGTCTCACCCAACACATAGAAACCCTCGACTCACACTCAAAACCCACGACTCGCCGTTTGAAATTCACGGAAAAACATAGTACTTACACAGGGCTTCGAAATTACCTGCAGTCGATCGCCGCCGTACTCGCCGCCGCACTCCCTGAAGTCCACAAAGCCTCCACAGCTTCCCTTCGAGTCCAATTGAACCAACATACGGCCACACCACCACCACGATCTCTCTCCTTTTCTCTGTTTTTCCCGGTCTTCCCCGTGAGTTCACCCTTCCTCCTCACTCACTCACGAGCACACAACCCCTCCAATTCACTCCTCAACTCTCCCTATTCACTCTCACCAGCTCACAACACTCAAACCTTCCCAGCCATCGATCGATGTCCTCACCGCCTCACTCTGTCTCTGTTCTCAAATGCACGGTTAACCCCCAAATATTTGGACCCGTAAACAAAATCCTGGAATCCACTAGACCCCTAGCACGTGTCACCATCTCAAAGCCCCTCTCACAAGTATCTAAATCTCAACTGTCCACTTGTCCCAATCTGTTGCACAGTCCCCAATGTGCAAAAGACCAAAATACCCTTTTTTGACTCAATAATTACAATAATGCCACTACCTTCCTAGACCTGTAACTCACACATCCTAACTCCGATGAACAGGTGCCGCATGTCGTTGAACTCAGAACGACGAGATCTACCTAACTGTCCTAGGTCAACATGTCAAAACCCGATCATACGAAAAGTCAACTTTTTCCCCTAATTTAACCAAATTACGGTAATGCCCTCAACCTTCCGAACATAATAACTTCCTCCTCAGATGTCGGAATCGGGCGTGCCACCTGTCTACGGATTCATGACGTCCTAAACTACGTTACAATCATCGGTCAAAGTCCATTTGACCGATCGAACTAAAAGTCAACTTTTTGCCCAAACTAGGGGCAAAATCGTCATTCTACACTACTGACCCTATCGAGACCAACTAACCACCGATTAAGCTCACTAATCGCCTCTTAATCACAGTCTTAACCCTAATTTCCGGGACGGGTCGTTACACCTGCCCAGTTGTAGTCCCGCTAACACCCCATTGACATGCCAATGACATCACAGTAACATGCTAGTGACATACCAGTTACACCTTAGTGAAAGCCCAACGACAAGCCCTTGTGCCTGATTTTTGGCCCTGGCCGAGCCAAAGGCCCAGTGGTACCTTTTTTTGGCTTCCTTATATCATCAGGTTAATAGACTTATGTTGGTGCGATTAACATGCCTTCAAGACATACTTTCTCTTTTCTTTCCAAGCTCACTATCAGAGCCCGATACAGAGGTGCTTCCAAAAATAAACTAATTTGTGTTTGTTCAAGGGCCTTGGCCTATTCTGGCTATTTTCTAGTGTCTAAGGCAAGATCAAACCACCCAAATGTCTTCCAGGTTTCCTAATCGCAGCTTAGGTGAGATCAGATTATCCAAGATAAACCAAGAAATGTTTACCCATTTCATGGCTGAAAGCACTCCCTTTTCACACTAGGATTTGATTTGATAATCAATAATAGTCAAAGGTAGCTATTGTGTTCAAATTCTTTGGGATTTTATAGTTGTGAATTCTCCTCTTTTCCTCACCAAGCCGTGATTGGTTTCCATGATAGGGTAAGGCTCTTATCACAACTCCTTGCTGCCCAAGGAAACCCACTTCCCTTCTATGTTGGGTTTTGCTTATCTGCTATGACTTGGATAGCTATTCCAATCCGAGTTCTCCAATGAATTTTTGCTGAAGCTTCTCCTACAGTCTAGAGGAATTGAGCCTCTATAAATAGTCATTCAATTAGCGTACATTGTACCATCACCCAATAATAAAATAGTTCATCATAGCCTAGTTTATTTTCTTAGCCGCTTAGTAAATTTAGCTTTCAGTTTGGTTTCGATTTTTGCGTAAGTTTTTGGAACTGAAGTTTGAGAGAAGGAGCTTGTTCGTGACTTCTACTAGGTATCATAGTTTCACCATGGTTTTGTATTCTAAATCTTTACTCTTTGCAATATATGAAATTATGTATATTGATGGCACAAATTTCCTTAAAGTACAAGTATAAAGGGTATACAATGATATAAAATAATGCTAAAAAAAATGATTATCACCCTTGCTCACTATGTGCCCTTCATTGTATTGGAGTATGTCTATACCATGCTAGTTACAGCTTCCTCAAGTTTCATTAATTCATATGCCCTCCCTTAAGCTTAAACAGTAGTTTCTAGCTTAAGATCCCAATACAATAGCCTAATGAATTTAGATTTAATACTGAAAATTGAAGGAAATAATTTTCATAATTTATTTGGATTGAGTATGATGTCGTGATAGCCTCTTACTATAAGTCACAAGGACTACTAAGTAGCATTATGATGCCTAAATTGTTGTTAAGATTTTCAATCAATGGGGTCTTTTCAACAATGAGAACGGGAATGATATCATACTAAGAGCTAGTAGGTGACTAAGCCATTAGCAATATATCAATATTTCTGCGAACATGAGGACGATAAAAGCTATAATTTTCTTACACCAATAAATTTTTGGGGCAGATATACTGAAGTTGTTATCTATTTGATTAATAGGCTGATACTTAATACTTAATCAAGTGAAACGCTATTCCAGAGAAGAAAACTGGAAGAAATTGAAATTCATACTCGTTCTTCATCTATCTCTATCAATATTCTAAATTATATACCATTCTAATGTCAGATCAAAATCACCACGCAACTCGGAAAATGTGTAGGGACCAACATGTTGCTAATTTTCACCAAGAGTGAACCATCCTACTTTCCTCAACGTTTGGAGCTCCCCTTGCTCAATCCGCAATCTTTTCTGCTCCGAACCTACAAGAATTAAAAAAAAAATGTTCAAACCCATTCTTTCTTTCTTTGAGTTAGTAAGGAGGCTTTTCTTTTGCTATAAGATTAGGAATCATCATCAAATGAAATCAAAATCAATTTGCATGCACCTAATTGCTGCAGTTGCTCATCTTCTTCCAGTTGATTGTCCGAGTCGTTGTGCGACAACAACTTTTGCTTCCCAGTTCTTAACTAAAAGACCTAGAGTGTAATAGCGTATACACTATAAATTTATGCTTAATAGTTTATCATGTTCTTTCTAAACATGAAGGTTCAGGAAGGGTCATTCATCGATTGAAGACAAGGAAGCGAAGGTCGTGAAGAAGCTTATGCTTGTCATTCGCTCTAAGAGGTCTTCTTCGCCGTCGATGTCTTTGTGTTCGACGAGCTGTAGGTGGTTATCCATTTTGGCTCTACTCCGGTTACTCAGGAAGAGATGGCGACTGAAAGCGAAAGAGATCGAGCTCTGCGTTTCGGTTAGAGGAAGGGATGGTGACTGAGAAAAGGAGAGATATCGAGCATTTAGGGTTTAGAAGGAGAATAAATTTTAAGAGTGATTAAAAATTGGATGCGCCAGGGATCGAACCTTGGTGGTGGTCGCGTGTTATGTGAACAGTAGGTGTTTTGGTTTCAACAACGATTGGTATTTTTCTGAAGTTAATTGGGTAGTAAAGACAACAGTCTATTCTTAATGATGTTAATTATGGAATAAAGACAACAATATATATTATTACTGATGCAATATTACACATTAGACAACATGAATTATAAAACTGATGTCTATACTAAGATTGTAACGACCCGTCCCGAATTTCAGGATTAGATTAGTGACTAATCCTGATTAGTGAGGTTGATCGGTGGTTAGTAGGGCGAAATCGAACAAAATGTGCAAAATGACCGTTTTGCCCCTGGTCTTGGACAAAAAGTTGACTTTTGATCTGGTGGTCAAACGGACTTTAACCAATGACCGTGACGTAGTTCCGGAAGTCACGAGTTCATATACATGTGGCACGTTCCATTCCGACATTCGAGGAGAAAGTTATGATGTTCAGAAGTCGAGGGGCATTTTGGTAATTTGGCATATTATGGGCCAAATTTTGACTTTTTGACCGGGAGGTCTGATGGACGAGGGCCAAGGACCGTTACGTAGGTCTCGTCGATACGAATCCAATGACAGGCGGCATGCCGAAATCGGAGTTCCGACGACGAAGTTATGGTCACGGGAACGAATTAACGAACCGAGGCTCCGATTAAAATAATATTATAATATTGAATAGTGACCGTTGATGTGGCTGCTTGGATGAGTGACAAGTGTCACCTATCCCTTGTTTTAGGGCCTGAAACCAGCTCCATGTTTCCTTCCCAACATAATCATTCCTACATCATCATCACCATTAGCCTAAATTAATCATCTTTGTTCCTCTAAACCGTGAACAACTGCAAAACAGAGAGAGTGTGTGAGCTGGGGGAATTGGCTGCCTTCCCACAGCAGAATTGAGAGAATTGAGAGACTAAGAAGATTGAATTAACGGGGAAACACGAGGGACAGTGAGGGAGCTGGAAAATCAAAATCGAAAATTTAGAAATTTTGGGGCGAAAATTCAATTGTTGAGAATTGAGCCTTGTGGATCGAAATTGAGCTTGATTCTAACTTCCTGGGATTGAGACGAGTGAAACCCAACGAAAATTGAGGAGAATTGGGGTCGAATTGAGGAAGAACAGAAGGAAGGAGGTCTCTGAAGTTTCGACCTTGAGTCGAAGAATTTGAGGTTTTGATTGATGAAATTGAACTGGGGATTTTGTTCCTGAGGATCCCACGATGCTGCTGGAATGATGAATTGAAGGAATTGGTGCCTAATTCACTCTGAACGGACTTGGTAACAGAGGAAGAAAGTCGAGGTTGAGTCGTGATCATTGAGTGATCAAACGATGTAATTGATGTGGGGAAACTGTTTCCCATGGTCCATTGATGCTTCTGGGTGAATCAATTGGAAGAAACCAGTAGCCATTGATGGAATTCGATGAATGAACAGTACCTGGGTGTTCTTCATTGTTCATCGTGGAATCGATGGATTTTAGGCTGAATTGACAGAGAACTGAACGGGTCATCTCGCGGGCCAACAGTATCCGTTTACCAGAGAAACGAGTTGGGACGATAACACTGTAGCAGGCGCATGGGTTTCACATGCAACCACTCACGGCGGCGCATGACGGCGCGTGGGCACGAATCTCGAGGATTGGGAGTCCCGGTGATAGTGGTATGGCCCTGGAGGGCCTATGACACGCGTATCGAGGCGTATCGTTAAACGGTCTGTGAGTGGACTTTAGTTTTATAAATTCTATGCATGCTTAACTGTTTTATATGGATTATGATTGTGATTGTATGATGTACTCTGGTTTACGTGCTTGCACGTAAATCGAGGTTTTCTGGTTGTGATTGTATGATTGGATATTGGTAAATTATACAATTTCACGTATTTCGAGGCGATTTACGTGCTTGCACGTAAATCGAGGTTTTCTAGTTTTACACGGATTTTCCATACCTATGACTTGGATATAATATGATGAAATGGTTTTGAAATTAGAAAGATGAACTCGGGCTTGAGGCCCAATTATTTTGGAAACCTCGGACTTGGAGTCCATTTGAGTTAATGAAATCGGGCCGGGGGCCCAGTTGCTTATGAAATCGGGCCAGGGGCCCCGTTGTTACGAAATCGGGCTGAGACCCATTTGAGTTATATTATCGGGCCAGGGGCCCAGTTGATTTACGAATTAGGGTCGTGGGCCCAGTGGTTTATAAAATTGGGTCGTGGGCCCAGTGGTTACAAAATCGGGCATGAGGCCCAGTTGGGTTCTAAATGTGATGTCGGGTCTGGGACCCTATGTTAATAAATGTGATTTCGGGTTTGGGACTCTATGTTTAATAAATGTGATTTCGGGTCAGGGACCCTAAATGGAATTGTGATGTTTTATGGAGATTTCGGGCAGGGCCCATTGTAATGTTGTGAAATGATTTAATAAAACTGTTTTCCATATACCATCTGGATACAAGGATATATGATGGTCTCCTCTAGATGTCTGGGAAATTGGGGAAGTCACGGTGCATTGCCTGTAAGGGGTCATCATACTGAGTTACCGGACCGTATAATGACTCAGGAGCAGGATTGCTATGATTGACGTCTGGGACGTCAGACATCTGTGATGTCAAAGATATTGACCCAGAGAGACCCCGGGCAGCACGCGTCGCTTATTATACCGTGAGATATGACGTCTGGGACGTCAAGCGTCTGGGACGCTAAGCATCTGGGATGCTGGAGATAGTAATGGTAAATATGGATTAATAAATCTATGAAATGGCATTTCGGTTGGATTTGTGTTTATGTGGTAAAAATGGATTATTGGTTTATGAAATGGTATTCCGGGTCGGGGACCCTAAATGGTTTTGGAATTATGAATTTATGTTTATAGCTTTGAGCGGTGGCCCACATGGTTTTGTATGTCTGAATATGTATTCCACAGTTTTGGGCTGAGTTCCCACACTTGGTTTTGAGTTAACAGTTTTTGGGCTAAGGCCCTAATGGCTTGGTTGAACAAACGTTTTGGTTACTGGTTTTCGTGGCATGCATACGTTTTTATTGGAGGGCATAAATGTCTTATAACTATGTTTAATGAACTTAATGATTTTCGTCAACTCACAGCTTTTATTGGTTTTAATGCCCTTCAGGTTGATTACGGATGCGACTGCAGCAGAGACTGGGGCATTGCACGCCTCCTCCATCGATCCTTGCGCACTCTGGAAGCCCCGTTTGGGCAGTGACTTTTGGTTATCCTTTGTCTGACACCTCTTATTGGACGAGAGCAGGGCACATTCCACAGTAATCCCAGGTGGATTGGGATGGGTCCTGTCAAAGATAGACATCAGTTTTACATATTATTGTTGTATATGTGGTGTTATCTAAAGCTAAATTTCTTGTTTTGTTATCAACTTACCAGAAGCACTAATAATTTCATGAATCAAACCTCGACTACCTTGATAATTCATGCAACATGACAAGACCCAACCCAGGAAACCACAGGTAACATACCCGGGTACTGCTCCCGTCTCACAAATAACCTAAAATACCAAGTTTACCCCCGAAACCCTATCAGACATGGGATACTTGCATACTCGTGATCTCATGTCTCCGCTCTATAAGAAACCTCGATTCCCGTGCATCCGGCCCTGGAGGGTTTCAAAACTAATGAAAGTTTGTGAATGGACGAAAATAAAGGTTTTAAAAACATATTATTCGAAAACATACTATTTACCCTCCGTCTTTGGAAACTATGCATGTATCAAGTTTACCAATAAAACAACAATCTCGAAATTTGTGCAATAACAATAATACAAAAATCTAGTAATTTCCAAAAAAAAAACCGTATTCATTATAAACTCACATCATGTATCAATGCACATACGTTCAAGCCAAAGCAGAAGCACAACAACCATAGTGAGTCAATCAATTTAGAACCATAACAGTTACACAAAACCAAAAACACTGTAACAATTGTTCATACTGAGCCAACTCATCATATCGACTAACCCATCCTCGATATCTGCAAGTTGAACCATCATATCAAATGTGAAATATCGGTAGGATAATATCACTCGGGAACTACGACGCCCAGCTTGACGTCCGAGTGTGTACTGGCTTAGGAACTACGGAGCTTTACCTCGACGCCTGAGACTATACAACACAATATCGGTCTCTGGAACTACAGAGTATTACCTCGACGCCTGAGACCTTCCAACCAATCTGGCATCTTATAGAGGGTCACCCAACCACAAAAAAATCATACATATATCCAGAATCCACAATCATACATAATACTAGCCTTAGGATCTAGAGCTCCTTCTCAATATCTGAGACTACTAACCAACAGGTACCATCACATAAACACTTAGGTCATATCACACATAAACTCCATAGTCTCATACTATACCATATAACCATTCCATATCCATATTCAATTCAGAAACTAAAACTAACTCAAAACTCGGGCCTAAGCCCAAATCACAAATAAGCCCAAAGACCTCGTAACATGAGCCATTAAAATATTCATAAAATCACATAAAATCCCAATTCACCAAACTCCCTCAAAATCGTATAAACATAATATATCGAATATAAAACTATTTCCAAAACTTAGTGATAAATCAAAACACAATATAGCAAGTTCCTCGTAAAACATGCAAAGTTTTAATTACTGTAAAATCACCATAAAATACATAAAAATCATACATAAATAACCATCAAGCAGTTCAAATAATAAATCATGTAGAACCATATAAAAATGCATGCATAAGGTTTAGGGAAAAAAAAGTCTACTCACACGTACCGTGTGCGTAGTCAACCCGTATTTCACATTTTCTCGTAAAATTCAAGAATGACATCTTCTATCAAAAATCACTTCTAAGGGTCACTAATCAACCCAACTAACTCACATATTAATCTCATAATTTTTTTGGAGTTTTTAAACACATTAGAATGACCACTAAATCTTCGGACAACCCAAACTATCCCAAGACGATGTCTAATCGCCTTGAAAGTTATATCATTGGACTCGTAACATCGATAGGATAAACTTTCGTGTTGAGCGTTTTCCCAGAAGGCATGGCACGTGCCCCCATGTGCCACCCAAAGTGGTTGCGCGTGGGCCTCACGTGCCACAATACTATTCCTCTTCCATGTCTTGTGACTGACCCAGTTTCCTGCAATCCGGGTCGTCTAGACTCGCGACTCTGACCTAGGTTTAAAACATTCATTTCTCATCCCTTTTCCATCCTATTTATTCCCATATCATCTAATTCAACTCTAGATTGGATCTATTATCTCCAAACAAAGAAAGAATGACTAACAATCAAGAGTTTATACCTTCTCATCTCGGCCAGAGGGTTCTCTACATCCAACTACCCTTTTTTTAGGTTCAGCTAGATCCCAAGGATCCCAGAGTGACGTTGGGACATTGGTTAACAAATTAGTTGACCTTGAACAGGAGTTTAAGATTATGTACCCGTCGAGCAGTTTCTGGTTCATGGGTTCTGGGGTTTTTCCATCTTCAAACTACCACCATGACACTTGTCTCTCCCCCAGGATTTCCTCCCTTCAATCTCTCTAACATTTTCATGCCTTTCCCCTTCTTACCCCTCTGTTTCTCTCTCGGCTCACCATCACCTGTGGCTTCTGCCATGTTCCACCAAAATCGAATCTAGCATACCCACACACATTTATAGGCAGAGAGATAGTCAGTGGAGGGGAGAAAATATCAGAACAATCTAGAGTTCGAAACCTATCCAATTCTAGTTAGTTTTCACTAACCAAATGACCATTTTACCCTTAATGCAAAAATTACAAAAATGCCTCTAAGGGTTTTTGACTCGTATCGGAACCATTCGACTTTGGATTTTACCGTGCCTCCAATCTAAGGATTTAGGGTCTAAAGACCTTCGTAACGATCTTCTCAGATTTCCTAAAATAAGTCCCTACCAAAAAGTCAACACTTTGACTTTTGGTCGAAGTCAACCTTTTGACTTTACCAAGGGCAAAATCGCCATTTTTCCTAATTTTACTAAATTTGCTTCCCTCAGAGGTCCCGGTCGTTACAACCAACCCCCCTTAAAGAAATTTCGTCCTCGAAATTTCAAATCACTAGTTGAGGTAGACTCACGATTTTCCAAACAGGGAATAACTTTTGAAAATAACTAACTTTTTAAAGCACTAAGCAATAATAGCTATCAAACCCTCGAATCAAAAAGAAAGTTGTTCTACTACGTTCTTTCATCAAGGTTTGAACCTCATCATTATTATAAACCAACTGATCTCGAGAACTACACAGATCATCACTTAAATCATAACCATCAACATAAATGATATTCAGTTATCAATTATGATGATCAAACAACACTACTCATCAATGCATATACATGAGTCACAATACACGTACTACATGTAAGCCATCTCAGGCACTGTGCTCACGTAACATCTTAGTCATGTCTAGGAATTTTATACGCAACATCTAAACATACCACTTACCCGGGAACTGCACCCACATCATCCGAACGTGTACCAGTCTCATCCAAGGTATCTCAAGATATCACAAATTTTTATGTATGAATTCTTCAGGAACTGAACTTAGCATCTATAGGTATGTCAGAAACTCAATTACGTCATTTAAGCTTGGTATCTACTAACCGGACAAAACGAATTACTAACTTAAGCTTACGTTATAACAACCAACAACACCAGACATAAACTTGCACTTCAATAATATCCATCAAACTTTCAACAATTTAATCATCACTCAAGGTGAAAATTAACAACCAATTATGTTTCTAATCATGTAACCACGGACCATTATACTTGAAACCATGTCAACCACAACAATCCTCACAATAATATCTCAACATTACAATTCAAATTCATAAGTCAAAGCCTCGACTAAACTAGGCCTCACATTACCCTCATTTCCAAATATGTAGGCGTCAGGTTAACACAACTTACTCATACACAATCATGATTATTCGAGTCACATTCAAGCACTTATCACGACAATAATGATAACCCACAAGTTATGTCATACAAAGAAACACATAATACGAAGTTAATACTATTATCCTGAAATCCATATCACAAACACAATATTCAGAAGTTTATCACCAACACTCTGAAGTAGAAGCATATATAACTTCTCCAATTCCCCTTCACTATTCATTCCTCCCTTCTATGTGTGGTTAACCACGTAACATATTCATTTTCTTCTCTGTTTTCCTGGATCTTCTTCTTAGTTTCTTCCTTCTTATCTTATCTATCTCAAACATATACAAGTCATTCCTCGAATCTCAAATTCTTTTGATAATCACCCAATTTCCACTTCAACATCGACGTTTTGTTATGTCCAAAGTTTCTATATCACTGCACCTCACCAGGAGGACTCATAGAGTAATGCCAACTATATCCATTCACTCTAACCTTCCAACAATTCGAACTAGCATAATTACTGTTACAACTTCAAGCAGTTGACTTGATGTCACGACCAGACTTTCTCCAACAGGTTCTTGTCTGCTTTGGGCCCTAGCCCTCACGATTTTGTTCTTGGGAGCTCATGTACAACTTCCCAATAGGTCACCCATCCTAGAATTGCACTAGCCCTTATTCTTTTAATTTTGGAGTTCCCCAGGAATCTAAAGCTAGTGAACTCCCAAGAAACCTTGTCTTGGATAGATGCGCCCACACATATAAGGCGCATCCCCCATATCTCCCGGGCGATGTGGGATTGCTAACCATGCCTCCAAAGCACGAGTCCTCACAATCCGCCCCTTTAGAGCTCAGTGTCCTCGCTGGCACACTCAATTCCAACCAAGGTTGGGCTCTAATACCAAATTGTCACGACCCGACCTTCTCTAATAGGATATTGTTCGCTTTGGGCCCCAGCCCTCACATTTTTTTCTCAGGAGCTCACGTGGGTCACCCATCCAGGGATTACACCAGCCTCAACTTGCTTAACTTGAGAGTTCCCAAGCAATCCAAAGCTAATGAGCTCCCAAGAGGCCTCCTTTGAGTCATAGATGCGCAGCGACAACTGGACACATTCTACCCAACAAGATATTGTCCCCTCTGGACACGTGTCCATACATATAAGGTACTTCACATTTCCCTCCTCGAGCGATGTAGGATTGTTCACCGTTCTTCCCAAGACACGGGTCTTACACTTGACTAATTCTCAATATCAAACATCAGTCATGATATTGGTGCTATGTGTAGACACTTGGGATCTTCACATCCGAGTACATCCCCGGAATCAACGATATCCAGGCGATGTCATAATCTAACACTCCTGAGACCGAGTCCCGCGGAGCTACTCATTTATAGGCAGCGTAATCATGACTTCTCCGGAATGACCAGACATCCAGATGAAAACAAAAACATACTCAAAGATGGTTCTCGTGGAAAACAGTCATCAAATCCAATACAATCATTCCCATAAACATTTCAACAGGGTATGTGCTCAAACATAACTTTTCTAGAAATAGTTTTCACCATACCATCATGAAACAATATCTAGAAATCATTTCCTGAATCCAGAATTCATCAAATCACATCAAATCACATCAAATAATTGTAATCCAATCATGAGGTAAACATCCGGACCCAAATATACCTAATCCTAAATATCCTACTACCATTCCTCTTGACATTTAAAAGCTAGAGTTCCAGTTTCCCCACTAACAACTTCCACATCTTTCTATGACTCGAAGATAACTACCACACTCATTTATCTTCTATTACGACATACCTTATACCATGGCATAGCAAAATGTCTATTCCAACTCTGTCACCCTTCTTTAGACACACCAAATAACATACTCACAAAAATATCGAGAATTAAAATACGATATCACTATCACCAATCCAATCTACCGTTCTAGCTCGTAGATAAAGTATTGGCACAAGCGTAAACCTACATTGAAACAACAACAATCAATTTTTATGGTGCACAATTCATGGATCATGTGGTCATAGCAAGCATCACACACTTTTTTCTCAACATGTACTAACAACCGTACATTTGTAGATATAGGCCTCAAACACAAGGCAATCCATCCTATGGCCTAAAACTTTTCTTTCTCCTTATATTCAAGTTCCCATTAACAGACATTAGTATGCATATAATCTTTTTGCATTATTTTATCAACAATCACCTTATTAGGTTAACGGAACACAATCAAATGTATCTGCCACAAATCTCTCTATTAGGGTAATGATCCTTGTCACAATCAAGTCAAAGACAACCAATATACCCTTACTAATTCCCCAAGTATTACAAAGCATGAGTTAATCCAAACAACAACGTTGTCAACATATTACAGCACTACTCATAAGAAGGTCTATTTGGGAACGCTTTCCCTTCTTTAATCTACTTGCGAATCAAAAATCAATCATCAAAACTTATTTAATCCATCAAAACACATCACTTATCCAAGCCAGGGGGTATTTCTTCCGTACTACCGTTATTTCCAAACTACACAAAATGATGACATTTAATACACTCGATCACAAAGCATATAAATCTTCTAGGTTTTTGTAAATCTTATTCTGGCAACACAATTCACCTCCAATCCATAACCGGATATTCGGACTCCTATTGGAGTTCCAATTGACATTCCCAATTAGGCAATTTTTGTTACCTCTAATTGTTGGCCAACACATTACCATACACGTCGGATTTTACAAGGGACCTTCAATCACACTATTCCTCAAACTCTTAATCCAACCAGGGAAACATATTCACCCTTCTCAAGCCCAACATCACGAATATTGGGTAAACACACTATCATACAATACATCTAACATCTCAACTAATTATTGTGAATCACACTAACAACACATATCACCTATAACCAATTCGAATCCAGCCTCAAGACTACCCCCGTGCTACTATTCTCGTCTCACTACCATGCCATGCATGAGATTCACATCACAGACACATGATAATTTCAAGCACATATCAGAACCCATGCTCTGATACCAAGTTAACTGGACCCAACCCGAAAAACCGCATGTAACATACCTGGGTCCTGCTCCTGTCTGATAGGTAACCTAAAATTCCAAGTTTACCCCAAAAACCCTATCAGACAAGGGATGCTTGCATACTCGTGGGCTTATGCCTCCACACTGTAAGCAGCCTTGATTCCTATGTAGCAGCTGTTCAAACTGAGCCAACCCATCATATCGACTGACCCATCCTCGATGTCTGCAAGTTGAACCATCATATCAAATGTGCAATATAGGTAGGCTAATATCACTCGGGAACTACGAAGCCCATCTCGACATCCGAGTGTGGACCGGCTCAGGAACTAAGGAGCTTTACCTCGACGTTTGAGACTATCCAACAGAATATTAGTCTTTGGAACTACAGAGCATTACCTCGACGTCCGAGACCTTCCAAAAAATCTGGCATCTCGAGGAGGGTCATCCAACCACAACAAAATCATATATATATATATATATATATATATATCCAGAATCCAGAATCATACATAATACTAGCCTCACGATCTAGAGCCCCGGCTCGATATCAGAGACTACTAACCAATAGGTACCATCACATAGACACTTAGGTCATATCACACATAAACTCCATAGTCTCATACTATACCATATAACCATTCCATATCCAGATTCAATTCAACAACTAAAACTAACTCAAAACTCGGGCCTAAGTCCAAATCACAAATAAGCCCAAAGACCTCGTAACACGAGCTATTAAAATATTCATAAAATCACATAAAATCCCAATTCAACAAACTCAATCAAAATTGTATAAACATAATATATCGAATATAAAAGTATTTTCCTAAACTCAGTGATAAATCAGAACACAATATAACAAGTTCCTCATAAAACGCCCAAAGTGGTAATTACAAAAAAAAATCCTTAAAAATCATACATAAATAACCATCAAGCAATCCACATAATAAATCATGTAAAACCATATAAAAATGCATTCATATGGTTTAGGGAAAAGAATTTCCACTCACACGTACCGTACACGTAGTCGAACCGTATTTTACACTTTCCTGTAAAACCCAAGAATGTCATATCCTGTCAAAAATCACTTATAAGGGCGATTAATCAACCCAGCTGACTCACATATTAATCTCATAATTTTTTGCAATTTTTAAACGTATTAAAATGACCTCGAAATCTTCGGACAACCCAAACTGCCCCAAAACGATGTCTGATAGCTCGAAAATTGTACCGTTGGACTCATAACATCGAAAAGATAAACTTTCGTGTTGAGTGTTTTCCTAGTGAACATGGCATGCGCCCATACGCGTAGCCCAAAGTGGCTGCCCGTGGGCCTCACATGCCACAGTATTTTTCACCTTCCCTTTCCTGCGACCGACCTGGTTTCCTGCAAATCGGGTCGTCTAGACTCGCAACTTTGACCCGAGTTTAAAAAGTTCATTTCTCATCCTTTTTCCATCCAATTTTTTCTCATATCATCTAATCCAACACTAGATTGGATCTATGATCTCGAAACAAAGAAAGAATGACTAACAATCGAGAGTCTATACCTTCTCATCTCAGCCAAATTTCAACCTTCATCCCATAGGGTTCTCTACATCCAACTACCCTATTTTTAGGTCCAATCAATCCCAAGGATCCCAAAAGGACGTTGGGACATTGGCTAACAAACTACCTATCCTCAAATAGTAGTTCAAGATTTTGAGCAGTTTCGGGTTCATAGGTTCTGGGGATTTTCCATCTTCAAACTACCACCATGACACTCGTCTCTCCCCCAATATTTCCTCCCTTCAATATCTCTCTCCTTTTCATTCCCTTCCTTTTCTCATCCCTTTGTTTTGTCTCTCGGCTCACCATCACGCATGGCTTCGGCCATGTTCCATCGAAAGCCAATCCAGCACACCCATACACGTTTATAAGTAGAGAGATAGTCAGTGGAGAGGAGAAAATATCATAACAATTCAGAGCTGGACACCTGTTCAATTTCAATTGGCTCTGAATGCCCAAATGGCCATTTTACCATTAATGCCAAAATTACGAAAATGCCCCTGAGGATTTTTGACCCGTATCAAAACCATTCAACTTTTGATTTTATTGTGCCTCATGTCTACAGACTCAAGGTCCCGAGACCTTCGGAATGGCCTTCTAGAATTTCCTAAAAGAAGTCCCGAAAAAAAAATTCAACACTTTGACTTTTGGTCAAAGTCAACATTTTGACTTTTTCAAGGGTGAAATTGTCATTTTACCCTATTTTTCCAAATTTGCTTTCCGTAGAGGTCCGGGTCGTTACACAACATCAATTCGATATTTGGAGATACAAGTGGGACATATAGAACAAGTATTGAATGGAAGAAAACAAAGGTCATAGAAGGCCAAAAAAGAAGCAATTTCAAACAACACAAGAACATGCACATGTCATTACACTATGCAATGGGAGACACAAAAAATTATGTGGACATGGCTTATGAGAAAAAATAAATAAAGAGGCAGAAAAATATGTTCTTGCCAATTAGTTTGATTGTAAAAAAGGCCCAATCAAAAGCTTCAAAAATAGTTTGTACTGAGCTAATTAAATTTCTTGATGCTAGTATCATCTATCGAATATCAAATAGTAAGTGAGCAGATTAGGTAAAAGTAATTCCAAAAGAAGGAGGCATGACCATGGTGAAAATGGAACAATGAGTTGGTCCCAAGAAGAAACACAACTAGTTGAAGGGTGTGCATAGATTACCAAAACCTTAACATCACTACAAAAAAAAAAGCACTTTCCTTTGCAAATCATCGATCAAATTTTAGAGATATTTTCAACTCATCCCCATTATTAGTTTCCTAGATGAATATATTCAGATTATAATCAAATTCCCATTGCACCAGAGTATCGGTTTTGAAATTGTATATGAAAATGACCAATATCATTATGGTATAGTGATTTTTAAAATCTCTTTGTAGAATTTGATAGTTGGTGTCGGTGCACAAAATAGGCCAACTTAGAGGTAGAATTTCGTTCAGCCACAAGTCCATGGTCTGATCTGAAAAAAAAAGTAGGTTGGTCGTCGGTAGAGATAAGTCAGTGTAGGTGTGGTACCGGCTTAAGGGTACTCTGACCCCAAGTTAGTGTAGGTCAATGTATATAAGGAGTATATGGTAAGCATTAATTCATAGAGTGAATGTAAATAGTAAAACATAGTTACCTTTATTGGACATTGCGCCTTTTTTTATGCATTTGTAAAGGAGGAATAATGAAAAAAAATTATGTGAGAGAACGTGCTTTTGTTGTGGGAATGACATATGGCATCTTAGATGGATGAGAAAGATCTGTCCATGTGTCAGCTGATAAGTAGTCCTCATTTGGGTTGTTTGGTACTGTAGGCTTAGGCCCACGTGCCCCTTCAGCTTGTGAGTGAGCCTTAGGGTTGAGGTATTAGGCACATCGAGTTTGGTCTAATATGATATAAATTAAAGTCCCCCAAGTTCTTGACTGAGTTGAAATTTCTCAGTTGGGAACTTGTAAATTTTTCTAGACTAGATGTAGGGATATATCTCCAATCCCCCAAGTCTCCCAAGTGAGGGAGAGTACCGAGTGGATAGGTAATGAATGGACTGATGGTGGTCAGAGCAGTGTCAAAGGTAGGACTAGTACTCTATATATGAAATGTACTGATCGGTTTGTGCTCTTAGAGGAGACAAAGTGTCAGGGGGTCAGCATGATGTTGGGGTTGACCTACCTACAACCTTGGTGTGATAGGTATTGTGTTAGGCAGTCAGCAAGAAGAAATCCAAGAGAGCCAAGAAGGTTCCTACTAGGGTGAAGACTGTGGTGGTCACTCCACCTGCTGAGCTGAGATGTGGACGAGAAATACTAGTTGTGCATTTAGTCCAGAAGCAGAAGGTGGGAGAGAGTGCACCCATAAAGAAGGATTCACTAAACCCTCAAATAGGTCCCGGCCAAATTCGGTGCACTGTGGGGATCATCAATTATGATGAGATCTAATCGGTTGGGGTTGGCCAAGGGGATGTCTGGGAAGTCCTAAATAAGGTAGTGATGGAGGTGTAATAGGCACAGTTTGTGCGAAGTGGGGGATGCAGGTCTATGCTCACTGAGCCACCTCTTTGCTTCTCTTATCTTTTCTACCCTCCACTGCCTTTCTCCACCTATCCTCTGCCACTATCTCATCTTAGTCCACATCACCTAGGTCGGTGCAAATAGGAGATTGTCAACCATACTAGGGTGGAGCTTGGGCTTTTCACCAAGCCAAAGATGAAATGGGATGACGCCTCGGTCAACATCATTTAGAAGATGTTATTGGTCATCATTGATATTGCGATTAGGTCTTCCATGGAGCTGTCGAAGCAAGGCAGGTAGCTTAAGTCCACGATTTTGAATCGCATGGAGAAGTCGCTCCTCATTGCTTCCCACATAAATGCTCTAGCTCTTTTTTATACATGTGTTTATTTTTTGATTATTTTACTAACATGTAGTTGATCGGTCTGTGTAGTCCCTCAGTGAGACATTCATCAACTACAATCATGCTCTGAGGCATGTTGTTGTTGGTGACAAGGAAAGACCCAAGTTCAAGGAACACTCGGCGGAAGCTCTGGATGCAGAGATGGCCTTGAAGGCAAAGGCTAGCCTTGAGAGAAGTTCCAACAATAGTAGTAGACCATCGATCAGTAGGGGTTCAGTTGGCACTTTATCTCCATGAAGCTTAACTGGATCGGACTGCTGAAGCTGAAATTGACTAGCTGAAGACGGATTTGGCTCGGTTGGAGGAGGAGAGGGATCAAAGAGAGGCCGAGCTAGAGTGGCTAAGGCGGAAGCGGTGATGGATATAATTGTGTATGCTAGGTTGGATGCTCTAAGGGAATTCATGGGGTCTAAGTAGCACTAGATGAAGCTGGTCGTGTTTACCTTAGTCGTCGAATTGGAAGGTATATAAGAACATATTCACACACTACACGAACATCCAACTTGACACCACTCTTTGGCTCGGAATGCAAATGGCTATATCGTTGGCGGAGTTGGGAGAATAAGGTGAAGGTGAGGATGAAGCACTGGAAGTTAACTAGGCTATTCCTCCTGAGATGACTGGTCTTCCTCTAGTGATTGAGCATATCGGTCCTCCTCATGTGGGTGATGAGGTGGCCAAGTGGAGCTGGCTACAGAGTGTGTTGGCCAAACGGATCCTCCCCCTGCCTAATTAAGGCATAAGACTTTGTTAAGTTTTTTTTTTTGTAAATTTGACAGACTGAAAGGTCTTGGCCCCTTATAAATAAAAGTAAATATTTTTTTTACCTTTAATTTTTTTTCTTAAGTGTTGATGCTTCTTAGCATAGCTCCGTTTGTAGTGTTTGCATGTATTTAACTTGATATATGTATGCTTATTTAGGATGACCAAGAATATGTCTAATCGGCATGTATTTAACTTAACAAATTTATTCTTTTTTAGACAACTGAGGATTTGTTTGGTCGGCATGTATTTACTTTGATAAATGTTTTCTTATGAAGACTGATCGAGGATGTGTCTAGTCTGCATGAATGTATGCCTTTGTAGATTGAACGAGGACGTGTCCAGTCTACATGTACTTAAATCGATAAATTTATGCCTTGGGCGTCTATAAAGTAGTATTAGAACTCAATATTATTTAGAATTTTAGCCTTAGAAGTGTTCCCAAGTTTTTAGTTATTTTCCTAGGTTGAGGGCTTGTGTTATATAGACCTCCTGAATGTTTGAACTTGTTGTATGTCCCTCAGTGCCCAAAGTGATTGGTCGAGGTGTGGTGCTAATGAGAGAGTAAAGGTGAGAAATTTGTAAGTGTTGTACTTCTACTATTTCATGACATGGTTAGCATGTAGAAAAGCCATAGTATCAACGTATGTATGCTATGCTTGTTTGTCTATTTTACTTACTGATATAAATTTTAAGACATGGTCTTATGTGGTCAGTAAGTTTTGGTCAGTAGACCTTGTGTGTTGGGAACTTGTCCTTGTGGAAGGTTCAAGTGTTTATTGTGAACCAACCGGTATGTTGTGTAATGCAGTCAGTTCTCCCTTATTCCTTGATAGTGTGGAACTAAGTGGTGTGTGTGTGTGTGTGTGTGTGTGTGTGTGTGTGTGTGTGTGTGTGTGTGTGTGTGTGTGTGTGTGGCCTCAAAGTAAATGTGGCAGAGGGTAACTCACTATGTGTTGAGCAAGAGAGAAATATGGAAAGAAAAAATATTGTTATTGATAAATATTTGGTCAGGTACAATTGGTATAATGTGAGCCTAAGTGTGGCTTTACAAGAGTTGTGTCAGTTTGTCAATGGTGGACATTGGCCGATCTAGATGTAGTATCTCTTTAGTTGGTCGTAATTCTAAGGGTGATCGAGATGGTGACTATCAGGGTTAAAGAGTGCGTACATGCCTAGTTAGTAGATCCGAGTGACCATATAGGCCCGCCCTTCTCAGTTCTGTCTAAAGGCTCTAGTAGACTGGTTCTTGGTTTCCAGGCAGACCTTCCTAAGTACCCATTATCTGACTTGAATGGTGTGCAGTTTGACCTTGGAGTAATGGTACTAATAGAGTTTTTACTTGTAAGCAATGTTCTACCAGTTGGCCTTCTCTTGGTGTTCCTCAATTCGGTCTAGCCTGAGTGTCATTTGATCGTTATTTTGGTAAGCATCATACATCAAGACTCAGTATAAGTCTTGTGGACCTCTACTGGTATGACCACCTCAATTCCAAAAGCCATAGAAAATGGTATTTTGTTGGTTCTCGTTCCATATGATGTCCAGTATGACTAGAAGGCATCGGGTAAGATGTATGACCATTTTCCCTTCGTTTCTCCAAGCTAAGTCCTCAAGGTGACCTTGAAAATCTTGTTGATAGCCTCGACCTATCCCTTAGATTGAGAGTGAGCATGGGAGGCAAAGCAAAGAGGTATCTTGTGAAGAGCGGAAAAGGCCCTCAATCAGGAATTATCGAACTGCTTCCCGTTGTCGGTGATAATGTGTAACGACCAGTCTCAGATTTTCGAATTAAATATTAATTAATTATGGATTTAGAATGACTAATCGAGGGTTAGTTGAGAGAATTCAAACGAACGGTGTAAAATGACCGTTTTGCCCCTAGACTTAGGCAAAATGTTGACTTTTGACTTGGGGAGTCAAACGTACAAGGATCGAGGACCGTTACGTAGATTGGAACATTATGAGTACGTAGACAGGTGGCACGTTGAAAACGGACGTTCGACAAAAAAGTTATGGTCACGGGAAGGGAATCGATTAAAATGTGGATGTGTGACAAGTCCAATGGTCTAGATCCCCTAAAATGTGGATCTCGTCCATTGGTTCAATTATTAACATCACACCACTCTCACCTCTCACACTCCAGCCATCCATCTCCCTCTCAGCTCACTCATCCCCACTCTCCATTCCCTCTCATCTGATTCATCATCACCATCAAACTTCATCTCTCTCTCAACATCTCTCAAATCCGCGAAGAACACAAAACCCATACCCAAACACACTAACAGTCCATCCCACACGAACTCACCTCAAACCCTTACTAGACTAGACCCAAGAGGAGGCTAGGACGCTAGAGGAGTGACGGGAGGGCCCACGACGGCGACATGGCGGAGCTAGGCCGAAAAAACCGAGAACCGTCCATGTTTCCTTATTTTTGAAACCCTCAGTTTTGACATGCATAGGTTGTTTCTGTGTGTTGAGTCACGTTCTAGAGATAGGAAAGAGAAGTTTGAACCTGGTTTTGAGGCACGGGGTGGCCCGAGTCAATGGGGAGGACGACCGGAAACTGGTCTACGGGTTTTTGAATCCAAGGTATGGATCTCGACCTTCTTACTGGATTTTTAGTCCATAGACCCTTAGGTTAGCAGGATGGGACAAACCGCACTAGAAATGGTGGCCGAAGCTAAGAGAACCAGTCATATCCAACCGCGGGTCACGGTGACCCAGTTGCAGAATTCGAGCTGACCCGATCGAATGTGAGGGATGATGATGTCATCATGCTGACATCATCATGTCAGACCAGCAACCAACCATGGAGTGACACGTGTCATCGGACACCTGTTAGTGATGACATCATGCTGACATCAGTAGTGACGTCATCATTACTGTAGCAGGGTTGACCAGGGTGTTGACCAGGCGCGTGTGAACGGTACTCAAGGTGGGACTACCACTATATTTTAGGTTTCAACAATATGGATCCAACGTCATGGTTTCGTGTCAATTGGAGATCGTTAAGTTGGTCAAATCAAGGTTTTTGGCCTCGGGAAGGTTGTTCGGGACACATTCCCGGGCCGGTACTATTCCTAGGTTTTAGATATAACCTTATTGAATCTCTTAGTGACGATTGGTACGATTTGGACAGGTCCGGACGTTCCGGAGATGGTGAATTAGCCTTGGGAAGGCTTATGGCACGTGTATCAAGGCAGCAGCTAGGACGGTCTGCGAGTGGACATTGTTTTTTAAACTGTGATGCATGCATAACTGTTTTATATGTTTTACATATGTGAGTTCTATGATGATGATTGTGATATTGGTGATTTACATATTTGCATGTATTTCAAGATGTTTTTCATATTTACACGTATATCGAGATTTATGGTTTTAATAATGGTACAATGGTATGATTTTGGATTTGGAAATATGGAATCGGGCTTGAGACCCATTTGGTTTACGAACTATCGGACTTGGAGTCCATTTGATTGAATGAGGCATCGGGCCAGGGGCCAAGTTGGTTTACGAAATCGAGCATGAGGCCCAGTTGTGTTTTATGAATGTGATTTCGGGTCGGGGACCCATAAAAGGGGATTTGGATAAATGGTTTTGGATTTGAGAAATCGGATTTGTGGATTACGATGGTTTTATGGAAATCCCCGGCGTAGGCCCATTTGAATGGTTTGAGATGATTTATATAATGATTTTCCATATACCATCTTTATATCTATGGATTGTCTCCTCCAGTTGTCTGGGATAATGGAGTAGTCACAGCGCATTGCCTGCGAGGGGTCACTGCACGGAGCGACTGGAACATATAGTGACTCAGGAGCAGGATTTCTAGACGTCTGGGACGTCAGACATCTGGGATGTCAGAGATTGACTCAGGTTGAGACCCTGGGTAGCACGCATAGCTTGGACCGTGACATGACGCCTGGGACGTCATGGGTCTGGGACGCCAGACATCTGGGATGCCGAGGATTGGAACATAACGGTATTTGATGGAATTGTGATTTATGGATTTACTGGATTATGTATTTAAATTTCGATTTATTAGATTTATGATTTGGTTTCAGTGTTAGTGGTTTTAGGCATGTGTATGTCATAGTTCTGTTGTGGTTTGGTAGTGTGAGACCCTACTGAGGGGTGAACATAACAGTAATTTAGAGTTTTGATCGTGGGACGGTTATGTCGAGATCGTCTATCACGATATTGCAGGATTGGATATGACGATAATGTGGAGTTGTGACCATTAGATGGTCAGGTTATGTTGAGTTGGATATTGGTGCTGCTGAGAGCAGCCGGGTTTCTCGAACCCTAGTTATGATTGATGGTTTAGAGAATATGAATACAATGGAGTTATTTGATGACCTTAGTGGGTAACCCTAGTGTGTGATGTATAAATGTGAGTCGGCGAGTGGTTTGACTTTGGAAACTTTTCGGAGTCGAGACCGTTGGTCGGTCTTGTCATGACAGCTTTGGAGATGGTACTGCACTCTGCAGTCGAAGTTGTGTTAATCGTTTAGGCCTAGTTTGTTGTAGAAACTACCCTAGTTTGTGATGGATAGTTTGGTGCAGCTGAGGTTGGGGATGACCTGGTGGACGACACTGGTTGAGTCAAGTTGAGATTAGTTAAAGATTGGTTAGAGATTGGTTGGATAGGTTACCAGGGTGTGATACTTGTCGATGGAATCCCAGAGTGGGGATACAGAGTAATGAGTATTGGCAGTTGATTCTGGTTGGGTGCGGAGTCTCGATAGCGATGTCTGGTGGTTGGGTCTGCACGAGTTTGTGGCAGGTACTATTATGAAGAATGGTTGTAGTTGTGGTTGTTTTGAATCGGGTGACATTCAAGGAACGTTTCCTTTTCTCGTAGGAGTTGTCAGGGTGATTGTACCTAGAGTTTTTGGGTACAAGGGAGGCAGAGTTCCTCCAACTAAAGCAGAGGTAAGGGGTCGTTGCTCGGTATAAGTAAAGATCCAGGGTTATCTGATTCACACACTGTGTACTAGTGATTGTGATGACAATAAGCCATGAGTTGGGATGTGACTCCGTCATGATGGGCATACATTCGGTATCTGAGATTCGACAGTGGATGAGTTGGACTGGACGGGATCCATCAGTGGATGGGATGTGTTGGGACTCTAACCCAACCGTGAGTGTGATAACTTATGTGATTGGATTGATCAAGTGGTAAATGAATGAAACAGTATGAATGAATAAGCAAGTTGGGGTACCAAGTTAGCTTAGTACAAACACATGGTTGATGCACGAGTGTGTTGGTTTCAACATGGTTGGAACTTCAGAATCGAGAGAGGTTGTGATTGAGCCGACGAGAGGAGTGCTTGTTTCAGCATTGGTAATGCGTATTCCGAAGTCGTTGAAGCTGACTTCTCATGTTCCGCCCATGGCAGATGATGGTTGTTGTCACCAGTACGTTGATCGTGTATTGGTTGGTGGACCCGTGATTTGTTCTGGGTCATCGAGAGGAGTTAGGTATTTCGAAGTTAGGTGAATGAGATTTCT
Source organism: Prinsepia uniflora (assembly GCA_032719365.1). Lineage (NCBI taxonomy): Eukaryota > Viridiplantae > Streptophyta > Magnoliopsida > Rosales > Rosaceae > Prinsepia > Prinsepia uniflora. The sequence continues at coordinate 50,268,295 of CM064876.1, forward strand.
CGTTTTCTGCTTGGTGGCAGATGATGTTTGGTATTACCTGGTGTGGTGAGTGCAGTGAGATTTGGTTTGCATTCATGTAGGATGAATTTTGATGACATTGTCTTGGATCATTCTTGATTTTTCCTAGGTGGAATGACAAGGATCGATATGAGGTATTTGGAGAGAACCCACAGTCTTGACTTGTCTCGTCGTTGACTGATGTGTTTAGATGTGCGAATGGTTGAGAAGCGATTCGGTAGTATACGAATTCAATGAGGGTGTGAGACCCTATGACCTAAAATCTGGTCGTTAGCAGAGAGTGAGCATGTGTGGATCCTAGGTGGATCTGGATCGCGATGTGGATCAGGATCGTGATGTTGATGATATAGGGCGTTGTGAGGATCGAGGATCGTGATGTTAATGATCGGGTGATGTTGTGATGGATCTGGATCGTGGTCTTGATAATCATGTTATGTGGTGGATTAGGATGGCGTGGATTGTGATGTCATGCCCGTGCTAGCATAATTCACCTTACTGATTATGCTAAGCTAGGAGCAGAGGAGAATCATATTGTGGGACAGTTGAAGAATCTCTTGGAATAGAACAAAATGATTATCCAACCTCTGTCTTGGATATTTGAATATGAGAATGTTGTGTCGACTTCTTTTCAATGTTAATCCGATATGAGTCGGTAGTTGAGTGAATTGAGGTGTATACAATCTGTCTTGGATATTTGGGTATGGGGATGATGGGGCTAACTTCTTTTCGAGGTTAATTTCGTATGATATATTAATAGAACGAGACGGGGTCGAATTGGTCAATCTTGGGTATGTGAATGATGGGATTGGCTTTTTTTCGAAGTCAATCGAATAGGATATGGTAATCGAATGAGAAAGTAACTGATAGGTTCGGAATTGGTGCGTCTCGGTAGACGTAGGTAAGATTGTATGCCCATTTGGCATGAACGGGTATGCCTTGGTGGGAGTGAGTCGGTTTGGTAAGTGTTGGATTATGTGATTAGGAGTAGACGTTGTGATGCTGGTCGGGTAACCATGGGACTCGTGATGGATGATGAGTTGGAGTATTTGATCTGTCTAGTACTGGACTGGACAGATGGACTCCAGAATTGAAGCGTGTTTAGCTACGAGCTATGTAGTGGACTGGTTGGTCAATGGATGTACGTACTAGGTACGTTGAGCGAGGACCGATACTGGACAAGCCTGAGTGGTGCCTAGTGACGGTATATAGGATGTACTAGTGGTATGTGGATGAACGCGTTGGTAGTTGACTTAGTTCCGATATCATTGGATTGGTTGAGAACGTGAATTGGATATTGGATATTGTACGTTGTGCCAAAGTGATTTTGACGGGTTGAGTGATCGTACAAGCAAGTTCTCAGAGCCGTGGATAGCTAGTGGAACCCTAGAGTTGGGATGTGCATCACTGCTAGGAAGGTATTCGATGGGGTCTAGTTACACACAGGTCGAGTGAGATGTTGGTATACGTATACTCAGGTTGAGTGAGTTGTTGGTTACTGTAACCATGGGTTGCTTTACGTGGGGCAGCTTCTCTGTTCACTAAGATTTATGAGGAAATTTTGGTACGAGATACCTTAGTGCGACTCTAGAGTGAGTCAGGGTGTGTCGGTGACTCGAATTGTGACCATGGAGTCGTGAGTGCTAGCTGAGTGCAACATTATGGGACGTGTGATGTTGACGTGGTAAAATTTTGGAAATGCGGAGAAACTGTGAGAATTGATAACTCACGGTGTGGGAGAAATGCCAGATTGATTTGCGACTGGCTAGTGGTGACAGTTTGGTTGGATGAGTCATCATGGATTGATGAGTGAAATTTGGTGACTCCTAGTGGGAGGGATGTCAGGGTGTATTGATGATTGAAATGAACCGTCAAACTGAATGTGTCAGCTGATGTGTCAGCGTAATGGTAGAATTTTCGGGTGGTATCAACTCGAAATATGTTATCAAAGTCACTCTACATGGTCGGGTGTAGTCGATGCGACGTGAGTATTGGTGGAACGTCTGGGAGTAGACAAGTATTGTTCTAGTTAGTGGGTGTACACGCGTACACTTGATGTGAGGCCGAATTTTCTTTCCACGAGGTCGATGTGGAATCGGGATAGTTGGAATTTCGAGGACGAAATTATTTAAGTGGGGAAGGTTGTAACGACCTGTCCCGAATATCAAGATTAAATATTAATTAATTATGGATTTAGAATGACTAATCGGGGATTAGTTGAGAGAATTCGGACGGACGATGTAAAATGACCGTTTTGCCCCTGGACTTGGGTAAAATGTTGAATTTTGACTCAGGGAGTCAAACGTACGAGGATCGTTACGTGGATTGGGACATTACGAGTACGTAGACAGGTGGCACGTCAAAAATGGAAGTTCGACGGAAAAGCTATGGTCACGGGAGCGAAATCGACTAAACTTACGACCTGAGATTTGATTAAAATAACATTAAAACCTAGTAAATAATTAATTAATCAAGAACCCTAGGATGAATGACAAGTGTTACTCATCCCACGGCCTAAATCCCCTAAAATGTGGATCTTGTCCATTGGTCCAATTATTTAAATGGTTTTAACATCACACCTCTCTCATCTCTCACACCCCAGCCGTCCATCTCTCTCTCAGCTCACTCATCCCCACCCTCCATTCCCTCTCATCTGATTCATCTTCACCATCAAACTCCATCTCTCTCTCAACATCTCTCAAACCCGCGAAGAACACAAAACCCATACCCAAACACACTAACCTTCCAACCCACGCGAACTCACCTCAAACCCTTACTAGATTGGACCCAGGAGGAGGCTAGGACTCCAGAGGAGTGATGGGAGGACCCACGGTGGCGACACTGCAGAGGTAGGCCGGAAAACCCGAGAACCTCCCATGTTTTCTCATTTTTGAAACCCTCAGTTTTGACGTGTATGGGTTGTTTCTATGTGTCAAGATGTTTTCCTTATTTGCACATATATCGAGGTTTATGGTTTTAATAATGGTTTAATGGTGTGATTTTGGATTTAGAAATATGGAATCTCGCTAGAGACCCATTTGGCTTACGAACTATCAGACTTGGAGTCCATTTGATTGAATGAGGCATCGAGCCAAGGGCCTAGTTGGTTTACGAAATCGGGCATAAGGCCAAATTGTGTTTTATGAATGTGATTTCAGGTTGGGGACCCATAAATGGATTTTGATACATGGTTTTGAATTTGAGAAATCGGATTTTTGGATTACGATGGTTTTATGGAAATCCCGGGCGTTGGCCCATTTAAACGGTTTCAGATGATTTATGAAATGGTTTTCCATATACCATCCCTATATCTATGGATTGTCTCCTCCAGTCGTCTGGGACGATGGAGTAGTCACGGCGCATTACCTGCGAAGGGTCACTGTACGGAGCGACCAAACCGTATAGTGACTCAGGAGCAGGATTGCTAGATGTCTGGGACGTCAGACATCTGGGATGTGAAAGATTGAATCAAGTTGTGACCCCGGGTAGTACGCGTAGCTTGGACCATGACATGACGTCTGGGACGTCAGGCTTCTGGGATGCCGATGATTGGTACATAACGGTATTTGATGGAATTGTGATTTGTGGATTTACTGGATTATGTATTTGGATTTCGGATTTATTGGATTTATGATTTGGTTTTTAGTGTTGGTGGTTTTGGGCAGGGACCCACATGGGTTGGATTTACGGTTTTGGGCTGAGTTCCCACTTACTTGGATTTATGGTTTGGGCTAAGGCCCTAATGATTTGATTTAGTTAAATGGTTTGATTATTGGTTTTCGATGCATGCATAATTTTTAGTGAAGGGCATAAATGTCTTTTTATGAAATGTTTTTTATTACACTATTGATTTTTGTCCACTCACAGCTTTTATTGGTTTTAAATGCCCTTCAGGTTGATCACAGCTGTGGGCTGTAGCAGAGACCGAGGCATCACACTCCTACACTAATCCTGGCACGCTTTGGAAGCCCCAAACAGGCTGAGGTTGGACACATCCCGCAATAATCCTGGGGGGATTGGGATAGGTCGTGTCATGATGGGGTATGGAAGGATGAATCGATAGATGATGTTCTGGAGGATGAAAATCTCGATCTAGGATGTGGTGATGGTGGCTAGTGCCTTGGTTTCAACCCAAATTGTGATGTAGTCCACAATGATAACTGCATACTCGGTATGTCCCTTTTACAGTCTGCATCTTGCTAATTAGGTCAAGTCCCCATTGGGAAAAGGGTCACAATATAAGTAGAGGCATCAAATTCTTGGGGGAGGGGGAGGTATGAACGGGGCCAAGTGTTAGCACTTGTCACACTGCCAAGTGAAGTTAGCTATGTCGGCGTGCATCGCCGAGTAAAAATCTTGATGGAAGGTCTTGTGTGCCTAATGACCGAGAACCATAGTGGTTTACGTAGTCCCTCACATATATTTTCTCAAGGATGATCTTCTCGGCCTATCAATCGAGGAATTTGATTAAGGGAACTTAGCCTTGGTTGTTGAGTTGATCGTGAATAAGTGTGTACAAGGCTCCTGTTGGTGTATTTTCTTTTCCTCAACCTTATCAACCATTGCGGAAGCTAATGGGGGGGTGGGGGGTGGGGGGGGGGGGGGGGGGGGGGGGGGGGCATCGAGATTGAGTTGGTGTTGATGTAGTGGACGATCGAGCAGGTGGTGCTTGGCTGCTGAAGGATCTCAAGGGGTATGAGACGTTCTGTCTTGTCTTCACAGCGAGGGATGTTGCTAGTTGAACGAGCACGTCGACATGACTGCTTTCTCATACTTAAGGATCCTTGTGATGGCAGGGGCTTTAAAGTCATTCAAGAGTGATTAGGCCATTGTTGCGAGGTATCTTGGCCTCGGATTCATCGTTAACTTAGTTTACGACGAGATGGGAATCACTATATACATGGATCTTGATAGGAACTATCCCTAAATTTCATGAAACCAGAATGGTCCTACTCCCGCTCATGTTTCACAATTTTTTTCAAACTAAGAATTTTCCTTATTTTTTTTAATTTATTTTAATATATTAATCCAACATATTCCACTTCATTCGGTGCACCGTCCTCATCCAACTCACTTTTCCCATTAAGTAGTGGAACCTATTATTTCGTATACCTTAGAATCTTAATTTTTGTAAGGATTATCACCATTATAATCATAACACCACTATCATACACATCACAATATATCTATATGTGTCATCACATACGGGGTATTGTCATAACCATCGCCTTTAATAGAACATCAAAGTATCACTAGCTATTAGTCCATTAGGAAGTCATAACTCAACATAGTAATCTTGATATTCATACTATTCATATATGTAGAGTAATCCATATCCAAATTCCCTTTAGATTAAACCTCCCAATTTTTGAGTTATCCTTGTAATATAACACAAATATATTATCACATAATCAACATCATTTTCTTATTTACCTCTTATCAATTTCATCCTCTTTCTTATCTTTTAATGTTTAAATACCAAAAAATTGTAGAAAATAATCTATTTTGTGAGAAAAGTGCATAATTGGATAGATCTTGGAAATACAAGAGTTTAGGTGAAAAAATCACCTCAATCGGAGTTGTATTGAAGAAGTTATGAATGAATGAATGGAAACGAATGAATGAATGGAAACCAATGAAAAGAGCAAGTAAATTCGGTAGCAAGCTACCGAACCCATTTAAAACAGCCCAGAAAGACTTTCGGCAAACCGCAACCGACCAAGCGCATAGGCATTCGACGCACGTGTCCCGAACCCCACAGTCATCAGCTTCGGCGTGCGCGTTCTGAGCTTGTAACAACAGATTCGACGGGATTCCACCGAAAGCCCTTAACCTTCATGCCGCGTTGACTGTAGATTTTCAGCACCCATTTCGGCCGGCGTCTATTGAAATTCCTTCCAAGTTCTAGCAGGCTTCCACCAATCTGATTCATGTTCAGTTCCAGCAGCCTTTTCCTTTATTTTTGAGGAAAATTGTCAATTTTAATTAGGATTTGTTTTCCCTTTTTAATTTAGGAGTTTTTATTACCTTTTTAATTAAGTTTTGTATTTATTCTTTCATTAGGATTTAGAATACCTTTTACCTTTAGGATTTTAATTTAATTAGTTTAAACCTTTTTCTTTAGAATTTAATTGTAAACTCCTATTTATTTGGGGATTAATTTCTCCTATAAATAGAGAGGCTTAGGTTATTTGTAAGGGTCGCCCATTTTTGTACCCCAAGCTTTGCTTAACCAAATTTCCCTCTTCAAAAATTCGAGATTTCTTTAGTAATAGCCAAATACACCATACTCCACCACAAACACCTTCATCCACGACAATCTAGGGCAATTCCCGATTGTCTCACCAAAGAGTGTCGAGCCACTTTGCATCCCTAGGGCAATTTCCGAGAAAAAAAAATGTAATACGATCCCCTTACCTTGTAATTGTCTCTTTCTATTGAATATCATTTTATAGGATTGATCTTTAAAATATAATTCTGGTTCTATATATTATATGAATTTCAATAATCTTCCATGTGTTTCAATATCTTGGTTTTTGTTATGCTTGTATGTTGTGCCTAATGTTTGATTAGATATAGAGGGTCCCGAGTCTAGATCATTGAAAGTGTCTAGGACAATTCCCGGCACGTATTTGAGGTAATATGCTTGTATTTCGTAGAACTAAGGTTATAGAATTTTTTAGATTTTGGAATTGGCATAATTTATGAATGAGTTAGGATAAAGATGAGTTGACCACGCGTAAATAATAGATTAAGTTAGTTTAGATTTAGTTTAATTACCTAGGAATTTAAAATCAATCGTTACCCCCCTAATTAATGAATCAAACGATAATCATGCTTAGGTACCATCAATCCCCGGTCGAGAACGATCCATATTTACCATTGCTACATCTACAAAAAAGGTTTTAATTTGCATATGTTTTTATTAAGTATTGAGTGTGATTTTGTGTTTACTTTACTGCTTAATTTTAGCGTATCACCGACCAAACGAGGCCGCACAAGAAACCACTTGCTGCTGAAAGGCCTCTGCCCGTGGTGGCCATACGCCTCTTAGTCGCGTCCTACCTTGGAACCGGGTCGACCCAGTTCCTACAAAATGAGTCGCCAACCCGCAAACCCAACCCACTTATTTCTATGTTGTTTTACGTTCAATTTCTATGTTCTATATACCGAGTTGAATCGTTTTGCGTCCGGGAATAACTCTATGAACTTAAAACAAGGTAGAACACGCTACGAACGAGGGAAGCATAACTTCATGCTTAGACCATGGCGGCCCTGCTCGACCCTGCGAGTTTCCAGCGTTCAATCCTTCACCTCTCTATCTTATTGTGGTTACAGAGACTTCCATAACTTCATAAATCCTTAGTTTCGAGCTTAAACCACCTCAAAGCACTTTGAACTTTTCGGCCCATACTTGAACTACACAATGTTAGGTTCTGGGATCACCCAGAGCTTCTCTCTCTCCTCATTTCTTTCCCTCTCTTCATTCTCTCATCCTTGGCTTCCTATTTCCCTCCTTTTCTTTCTCTACTTATTCTTCACAGTTTGGGTTTGGTGGTTCTTTTTGCATTCGGCCACCACCCACCGATTTCCTCCCACCAACAGACATATACATTTATATATATATATATATACACACTTGTATATGTCGGTGGAAAGGGTGATGCAGGGAAAAATGAAAAAGGTTGAGGAAGGCTCTAGGTTATCCTAGATCCTTTCAAAATTACCAAAATACCCTTAAAAGTGCTACCTGTCTACCAACTCAGGATACTGAGACCGTCGCAACAGTTTTCTCGAGATTCCCAAAAGCTATCCATAGAAAATAGATTCCCATAAGCTATCCATAGAAAAAAGTCAACTATTTGACTTTTTAGGGGCAAAATGGTCACTTTTCATTTTTTTGTGGCGGTCTTATCTTATGGCTCGGCTAGGAGTAAGTGAACTTCGAGATGAAGTTGGAGATGGATTGTCTTTTCTCAGACAGTCTATGAGCAAAGGTGATTTTGAATTCGGTGAGTTCGACCACCCATGTGAAGCAATTGGTGAAGTGACTTGTTGGCTAGCAAGATGATGGCATGGGCCTGGAAGTATGGTCGAAGCTTGCTGGATGAAATAATTAAACCAATTGAAAGTTTTTACACTTCAATGTACCTTACCTAGATATCTTGAAGCATTGGACTTATGTAATACGCTAGGTGTTTAGCTTCGTCCTTGCGCTTGATTAGTGCCAAGCTAACCAAGGATATGGAGACAAACATTTACATGATCAAGGGCTCACTGGTTTCAAGTCGGGCTAATAATGGTTCCCTTTTTATGTATTCCTTTACCTCGGTGAACACCTTTGTGCATTCCTATATCCAGGTAATATTTTAGACTTGCCTTTGAGGGCTTTGAAGAAAAGAACACATTGTCGGTGGCTTTGGAAATGAATCAGGTCAGTGTTGCCACTCAACCTTTGAGGCTCTAGATGCCTTTTTGGATCCGAGGAGCTCCATATTCATGAGTACTTTTATTTCTTTGGGTTTGCTTCAATCCCCCTGTAGTTGATCATGAAAACTAAGAATTTGACCAAGCCAACACTGAAGACACAGTTGGTTGGTTCAAGTACATCTTGTATTTCTTCTAGACGTCGAACATCCGAGAAAGGTTGGCTATGTGCTGATCGACCGTCTTGCTCTCGACCAGCATGTCATCCATGTAGACCTCCACTATCTTGTCGATCTGATCAAAAAACATGTAGTTGACTAGACGTTGGTAAGCTCCCCTAGCATTCTTCATACCAAAGGGCATTACGTTGAAGCAATAAAGTTCGTGGTTGGTGCGAAAGGTGGTGTGGATTGAGTTGGCAGGGTGCTTGAAAATCTGATTGTACCTCAAGTAGGTTTATTTGAAGCTCAGTAGCTCGTGCCCAGCTGTGGCATCAACCAGTTGGCCGATTTTAGGCAAAGAGAACCTGTCCTAGGGTAGGCCTTGTTCAGGTCAGTGAAGTCAATGCATATGTGCAAAGTGCAAGAAAGCTTCTTGACGAGATCCATGTTTGCTACCTTAGACCGCGTAGACTGCCTTTTGGACAAAATGTATGGTGTTGAGCTTCACAATTTATGCCTTCATTATCTCGGTCCACTCAGCGTGTTTGATGCATCCCTTTTGTTCAATAGGCTTGTATCCCAAGTTGATACTGAATAAGTGATAGATGACGTCGATCAATATGTCGAGCATGTCGGCATATGACCATACAAAGACCTCAAATTTGTCATATAAGAACTTAAGGAGGCTGGTGTAGAGTGCAAGACTGAGTGTGGTGTCAATCTTGAATTTTTGGTTAGCGAAGTTGTGAGAGAAGACGACCTTCTTTACTTCCTCGATGGACTGAGGTTGTGTTATTATCGGGTGCTCTCCAGGGTACTTGATCAGTCCATAGATGTCTAAGGATTGATAGGATTGGCCTCGAATGCGGATTTGGTGACCGTCATTATTTCCTTCGATGGGGTGATAACCTTCCTAACTAGGGTGATGAAATTGCAAGTGTGTGCAGTCATTTGGTCCCCTCACTTATCCAATGTCCATGAGGGCTGGGAACTAGATCATCAGTAGGTAGGTCGAGACAACTGCTCAGATTTGGTTGATCAAACCCCGTCCTAGGATGAAATTGTACACGATCAGACAATTGACGACCAAGAATAGGGTCATGGAGGTTTCGCGCTTGTGGATGGTCCAAATGAAGTGAATGAAGGTAACTGTGGCGACTGGTATGATAGAGTCCCCAATGAAACCAAGGAGTGGGTTCAAATACCGATCTAGGTTGGAATCAAGGATGCCAAGTTATTGGCACTCCTCCATGACGATTACGTTGATAAAGCTGTAATTTCAACCATAATCTGACCAACATCAAAGTTAGTGATCTCAGCTCAGATGATGATTGAGTCATTGTGTGGGTAGATCACCCCTCGTTCCTCTTATTCCAAGAAGGATATGGTTTCCCAACCGGTCTTACTGGTCTTCTTGGCTCTTCCTTCCTCAATGTGGAAAACCTATTGATTGTGATGCGCATGATGGAAGGAATTTTTCTTTGCTCAGTTAGAGGTCAAGGACGAGAGATGGATGGGCCGCCACTGATCATGTTGATTTGAGGATGTCGAGGTTGCTAAGGGGAATTTTTCAAGAATTGGTTAATCTTGCCTTCCTGTATGAGTTCCTCCACCTGATCCCTTAAGGTGATGCACTAGTCAATGCTATGACCATTATACTTGTGGTACTGGCACTAGGTGCTAGTGTTCTTAGCCAAACAACCAATTTCTAGCGCTCAAACAGGCTTGGGGATCATATTATCAACGTTCATGAGCACAATCCCATAGGAGGTGTTTAGGATGGTGGATGTCCCGTACTTCAACTGAGGAGGTGGTCGATTGACATTGATCTCATTGGACTGATAATCCTGTTAGTGTTAGCCTTGGTGGAGATTATGATGGTGGATGTGGCTCTTCCCCTTCTTGCATGGGCTATACGAGGTGGAATAATCCTTCATTTTCCCACTCGAAGAGTGTTGATTGTGATTTAGGTTAGGGATGACTGTTGAGCGGAGGATTGTGTGTTGGGGTTACTTGATCGATATGTGTTCACTGAGTTCCCAACGCTGGGCTGGCAAGTGTTGGCCTGTACAGGATCTCCTTGGTGTTTAGTAGATCGACCTTAGCATGAATTGATGCCTATTTCATAAACTCATTATAGGAAGACCAACGTTGAGTATGTGTGGCATAGATGAAATGGGACTCTCAGATACCACTCTTGCATGTTGTGAAAGCTTCTTTGTTATCTATCTAAGGGCACGCACGGAGAGTATTCATGCCTGAACCGAGCTGCGTACTTCTGTAGGGGCTTGGTCTCACCTTGCTTTAGTAGAAACAGGTCCTCCGTTAAGAACATGGAGTCGATATGTACCATGAACAGGTTGAGAAATACTATCTGAAGCTACTCGAACGAGTCGATGGTTTGGGCCCCTAGTTAGTAGAACTAGTCGATTATTGCCTTGGTGAGGTTTGAGCTGAAAATGAGGGATCGGGCCTCATCAGAGAGATTCTTGAAAGGCACAGCCGACTGATCGTTGTTAAGATGCATGATGGGTTCTCCCTTTCCTACGTAAAAAGGGTTCATGAGAGGCTTGATCTAGTAATCATGTCGGTACCAGTTGGTCCTTTATATGAATAGACTGTAGCTCGCCTTGTAAGTCGGTGTTTGGGCCTTCCATTTCTCAACCCCGAGGGTCATTACTCGGTCCACGAGTTTCTAAACAAGTGGATCAGCATTAGGTTCTGTGCTCCAGCTAATTCGGTTTGTGTTACGGATAGGTGAGTCGGCTTTCTAACCGGAGGAAGTTCCTTGGTGTCCTCTAGAGTAAACGCTGCAGAGGCGGTCAGTCAGAGCGATATGTGCTCATTACCTCTTGGGATGAGTCGGCGTCTTCCATGACTGTTATATCTGTCAGTAGCTCAGTGCGAGGGGGCTATCGTGAATTTTCTGCGAAAGGTATCCGGTTGGTCTGTTCTCTCGGTGGTTGAGATGAATCACCCTCCCAAGGGAACTTAAGCCTGATTGGCTTGAGCTGTCTGCTTTTTCGGTGTGACCCTCTACTCAAAACTTCCCTAGCATCGTGGTAGATCTTGGTCTCCTTCTTTTCTTTTCCTAGTACGATCAAAAGCTGGGAGAATTTGTCGGTCGGTTCGACTGCAGCATGGGCTTGTTTTTCGCAGGTCTACTCTTGAGCGAGGCGAGAAGCTAGCTCTACTTGAGCAGTTTTTAGTTGTGCCATCTCATTGGTGTACTATCAGCTCAACATTTGGTATCGTAACTCAACATGGATCTCGTTGGCCTTGATCCTAGCCATGCCTCGCTGTAATTTTCTAGTGCTTGAGCTACGCCAGGAAATGTGTCCCTCGATATCATGTTCCCTTGTCCGAGTGTAACTTCTCTGTCTCCTATTTCAGTTTGTATGTTTATGAAGTGGCTAGGAGAGTGGTGCTCAGCTCGGTGGAGTGATGGGCAGACTTAGTCAGACTTCCCACAGATGGTGCCAAACTATTTATGCACAAAATGTGCTAACTTAAAAGTGGAATTCCATACAACCACACGTCTTTGGTTTGACATGCAAAAAAGAATAGGTTGGTCATCAGTTAAAGGTAAACACCATTATGGTGATGGCCTATGGGTACTCTAATGTCCAAGCCAGTGTAGGTCGGTGTATATACAGAGTATGTGGTGAATAGTATGAGTAAACCTTAATTACCTTTATTGGGAAATATACCATCTTTTGTATGGATGTGTAAAGGAGGAATAATGAATAGTTTCAATATGGGAAAACGTGTTTCTGTTGTAAGACTGACAAGTGGCATCATGGATGGATCACAGAGATCTGTCCACATGTCAGGTGATAAGTAGCTCTTATTATGGTTGTTTAGCAATGTGAGCTTAGGCCAGCGTGTCCCCCTGAGCTTATCAGTGAACCTTGAACTTGAAGTAATAGGCCCATCAAATCTAGTCCAATATGGTATCAACACTTGGTGGTCAAATCAATCTAAGATACGTTCAAATTTTGTATTCTCCGAAATTAGCATTGTATAAAAAAATAATTGTTATATATAAGGAGATCTTGTATATGTTTCATTAGAAACCATACTGGATGGATCATGGGAAAGATGAAAGTTATAAACTTCTGTCTAATGAGATTTTGGATCAGCAAAAAACCACAGGTCCCACTCATTTACATTGCTTTCGTCTCGAGCTCTAAGTTGAGTAGTCGTGTTTGTCTATTTGATTAAGAATCTTGGAATGCTTCAAGGCATAAGGTATGTTGTGGAATTCCGATTCGAGTAATAATCTCCCAGTTTTTTCTTTTCACAAGAAAGTCCACCAGCCATGTAGTTAAGGATGTTAATCGATTTTTCGATTTGATTTTTTTAACGAAATCAAAACCGAACTGGTTGGGAATCAATTTTGGTTCGATCCAGATCTCATCCCCAAAACCGTTTGAGCTGAAAACTAATTGAACCAGTTCGATTTAATTTTGAGCTGATTTTGAACCGATATAATCGATTTTTTCGACCGAGACAGAGAGATCGAGAAGATCGAGGGAAAGGGGAAGAGAGATCGAGGGAGAAGGAGAGATCGAGCCATGAGGCCGTGACCCTGTCTAGTGAGGGTTCGTGGGGTGAGTAATGGGAGCTACGCGGATGGGTTTTAATTGAGACGGAGTGGTGAGAGTGAGCAATGGAGGACACGGGTTCAGTCTTCTATGAGATTAGCGAGATTGATGAGATGGTTGAGTGGATGAAGGATCGACAGTGAGATCATGAGATGAGAATAGACGGATTCGATGAGAGGATGGAGTAGGTTGTGGCCTAGTCACTGGTAGTGTCTAGTCTTAGTTTTTTTAGGATGTAAGGACGTGAGGCTTTGAGGACTGTACGCCGTGAGGAAACAACAGCTTTATGAGGGAGAGATGACGGGTACGGTGTGTAGGCCGTGAGGTTGAAAGATCAAGAGAAACGAGAGAGATGAGATAGATAGGAAATTAGGGATTACTTGATTAGGGATTGAATAAACAACTGAATTCAGCAAAGATTGGAATTAGGACTCATACAGGGCGGCGTCGTTTCGTAGGTGGGCTTCCACTTTCCAAGTTCCATTGCTTTCACTTCTAATTGGGCCCACACTATTATAACAAAAATTGAAGAGCCCACACTATTATAACAAAAAATTGAAGAGCCCGTTTTATTCAGTTCTCAGTTCGAGCGGTTTTGTTAAACCAAAAACAAAAACCAAACCGATTCTAACCCGATCTAGTTCAATTTTTACCATTCGATTCTGATTTTTTATTTTATTTTTTTATTTTTCGGCCCAATTTCTCTTCCAATTTCTTTTCGGTTGATTTTTTGGAACCAATTAACTCCCCTTCTTGTAGTAACAAGTAAGATCTAAGCACATTCAGGAACCGAGACACGCAAAAGAAAAGACTATCTGACTCAACCCAAGAGACCTTCAACTACAAAGACCTCAATGAGAAAATCTACACATAATTGTGAACTTGATACCCTCTGCTATCACCAGAATCTTAATTCAAACCCGCAACCTAGTAATTATTATGTACCTGAATGATCATGATGGCAATGAATAATAATGTGTTCTCAGGCTCTCAGAAACAACATTTCATCTCGCTAATACGATGTTCAGACGCCTTTCTGCCAGACATGAAAAGGCTGCACAAGTACAGAACAAGCTCATTCCCAACTCCCATATATTGATAGAGTAGAGACATCCTTCATACCTATCCAGAGTTACTTCCTACCTTACTATACTGTACAATTTACTCCTATAGGAAAGCAGACTTGCGGAGAAAGAACAGGAGAAATCTTTGACAGAAACTTTGATGAGATGAAATACGACGAAGATAGCAAAGACAACCTGATATTACAAGATACAACAATGGTCTGATGATGGCAAAGCAGACTGTTGGACATCAAGATGTAAAAGTTATCACTCACCAAACTCACAATCTTAGGCACACACAGAGACAGCGATACTGCAAGACATTAATTTTACATGACTTCTAGATTAGAATTAAAATCTTGCTAAGCACCCAAGAATATTCTTTTAAAATAAAAACTTGGGAAGCTTGATGAATGAAAAGCAGAAAACACCTAAACAAGATATAAAATTCAAATATTCTCCAACATAAGGCACTCAAAAAAAAAATTGAATCTCTAATCAATATGCAAAAATGAAGAATAATGTTGAAAAGAGCATGTTTTTCCACTCAAATTGGGGCTCAGAGATTAGTTACTTATATGCATTTAGGGGAATGACCATATCCCATGCTATCTATGTATATATGTACCCTTCTCATATTGCAAGTAGCAGATCGAAAAAAGGGATAATTGCAAACAAGACTAAAGGTTAGGACCTACCTCCTGAAGAAAGATGAGGTTCCATCCCAAAACCAATTAGCGATGGGGGGAGAGGCCCAATTCCTTATTGGCCCTTGCAAGGTTGTGCAACTTTTCAATGTGAAACTTTTGTACTTTTACATTCTTACACCTCTAACCAGAAAAAACACAGAAAAAGAAAAACAAGAGGACAATCACAATAACCAAGACATAATATTTCTGCATTTTTAGTGAAACTTTTGTATATTAGCAAAATAATTTGGGTCCAAAAAGTCAAGAAATACTACCAGCAAGAGAATACAGAAACCAGCTCTAACAGCTCTAAAACAGAATATGTTAGTATGGACATCTACACCTTTTGTATATGTTAAGCATGTAGTTGATGAGTCCTCCTTCAACACCATCGCCCTTAGGGTGGCAAGCAAGATATTTTATACCTTTCTAAGTATAGAAAACTGTCTCGCCTTTTAAGAACCGGCCCATGTTGTCATTTCCATCAGCTCTTTTATTGCTCATATCTTCTAGGAAGAGCAAAAAAGGCATCAACTTCTTGAGCCATAGAAGTTTGACCAGATTTCTAAAGAAACATGGGACAGCATGGAAACCACCTAAAAAATCCCCCGCCATACACCAAGTCTATCTTCCTTCACCAGTTCATTGCCCAAAGCATATGCAGGATCACTAAACTCTTTTCTGCGGCCAAAGTTCCTTTGACAGACTACACAGATAAAATTGAACTAACACCTTGCATTGCTTTTCCTGCGTACATGTATGTGTGTGTGTGTGTGTGTATATAACCAATCCCAAACGTTTGTAAATAATACGATATGGGTTTTTTAAAGGATAACTCAGATGATCATAAAGAAATCAAAATCGAGAACATGATGGATTATATATAAAGAATTATATACATTAATCAGTTAATAAGAGAGTTCTATACATAACATATATATATATAATATTATGTGTGCTAAGTGCATCACGCTCCACTCTGTTTCCAACCCCAAAAAATACAAAATGTTTATAAGACACTAAACTAAAGAAATGTCAATGCTCTCCAAACAAATTCCTGGTCATATAATCAGAAATAAGATAAAAAGGATTAACAGAAAATTTATAACAAGATTTCTTAATGTCAGCAGAGGAAAAATGAGATGCACTAGAGCTGCTTCCTAGGTTAGTCTACTTTGGGGCAGAACTCCATACATTAAAGATTGACTGTCCAGACACAGGCACAAGATAATGTACACAAATGAGACTAATATTTCTAAAAGCTAAAAGCTGAATTAAGTTCACATTGATGCAGATTATATAACAAGTTCAAAGAGTTAGAGCCATGAAACAAAATGCATAGAAGCTCTACATCATTCAATACAACATGCATCCATAAAAACAATTACAACAGCTAAAGCAGCAATTACCCAAAAGCAAAGAGTCTTACCCAGACTTGTCTAATTAGCTTTAACCTTGTCATCTCCCACAGCATTAAGTATGGGCAGACTACTCAAAAACTCATCAAGACCCTCAAAAAACCCAATCCCTTCGATATTATCCTCCTCCCCATTTGCTGTCCCATTCCCTTCACTCATTGTCTGAGCTGCAGGTTCTTCCACCTCATTATTGCTAAACTCCACATTCAAATCCAACTTCCCCAATGCGGCAGCACCTCTCTTTCTTGAAGTGGAACTTGACTTCTTACTCGGTTCCGCCTTCAAAACAGATCCACCACCCAAACTCCCACCACTACCCACCTTCCCATGCGCAGCAACACTCTCAATCCCTTTCCTTATCCTATCCGAAGCTCTCACAGGAAGCTTCGCTGCAGAAGCTTTGCCTTTTGCTTTCAATGCCCTCTTCTTCCTCCTAATACTACCCTTCTGCCAGTCATCATCAGAGTCCTCACTAGGATCTGAAATATCAAGCAACGCCTCCTCATCGTCGTAATAGATTCTCGGCCCTGAATTAGCAGTCTTAGCTCGTTCAGCATTCTTCTTCTTCCCTTGTATTGGGCACGCAAACATGGTCGAAAACGGCGTCCACTCAGATGACCCGCCTGTGTATTTACCAATCTCGGTGAACCCCAATGGGAAACACCCCCAACAGCAGAAGTTCACCTCACCGCCGCTCCCCGCCATAGGGGGTGACTCTATCACCACCGCATTGAAAGCCCTCTTACAATTCTGACACCGAAGCATACAATCCTCGTAACCGCTCCGATACTCAAAGAGGTTAAAACAGTAGGGACATGCAGTCCAAAAACTCCCCGACTCGGTCTCTAATTGCCTCCGAGTCGGAGTCTGGGGTGCCGAATCAGTAGGCGGTGCAGACTCAGAGGGGGGAGATGGCTCGGATGGCGGAGGAGTTGACTCAGTCACATGACTCACATTGTTAAGTATCGGCCTTTCCTCCTCGATCGAAACTTCACCCACCCCGCCTTCCTTGCTCCTAGGGTTTATTCTCACTTGTTGCTGCTGTGCAGGTTGCTGCTGTGCAGGTTGTTGCTGCTGTGCAGGTTGTTGCTGCTGTGCAGGTTGTTGGTATTGCGGTTGCTGTTGCGATTGAGGTTGAGGTTGCGATTGAGGTTGCGACTGGGTTTGGGGTTGGTTTTGGGGTTGGGGTTGAGGTTGGTTTTGGGTTTGGGTTTGGGTTTGGGTTTGGGTTTGGGTTTGGGGTTGGGGTTGGGGTTGCTGTTGGGGTCGCTGTGGTTGGGGTTGCAGTAATGGTTCTCGCTGTGGTTGTAGATGCCATTGTGGTTGTGGTCTCTGTACTTCTACCGGTGGTGGCGGCGGGGTGGGTTGAGGCTGGAATTGCAGTACTTGTGGTGGTGGGGGCTGTGGCGGCTGTTGTTGCTGTACATGCATTTGTAAGAATTGCCTTTCAAACAGCTGAGTCGACCCGGAGGGAGGCGGGTCAAACCGGTACGACATACTCAACTCGTTGTCATAGAAGGCCTTCTTGGAAGGGTTAGAGAGCACATTCCACGCCTCAGAGACGAGCCGGAAGGCGTGATCAGCGTAAGGGAAGCGATTCTGGTGCGGGTTAAGGAGAAGAGTGAGTCGGCGGTACTGAGTCGCGACGAGTTCGAGGTTCTGAGTGTACTGGGCGAGTTGCAAAACGGCGTACCAGTCGGGCAGCTGGCTGTGGTTGTTTATCTGCGAGTCGCCGGCGAGCAGGGTGTCGGCAACGGCGATTATTTGCTCAGTAGCCTCGAGCCTCGGGTCTGACTCTCGGGCTCGGATCGCGAAGCTCTTGGTCCCATGAAGGTCACGTGTTGTAAGTAGCTTCACCGCAGTGCTCAGCCACCGCTCCGCTTCCGCTCTGTTGGTGTTGAAATGGAACTCCATTTCACTCCTCTCTCTCTCGCTCTCTCTCGCTCTCACTTTCTTCACTCTTTTTTTTTCACAGTCTTTCTCTCTCCCCCCTCTTTTCAGCTCTCTCGGGTTGTGATGGAGTTCGGACAAAGTTGAAGGGCGGGCTTTTTTCGGGTGGACGAAAGAGGACCTAGGTATTGACTTAAATGACGGGGATGTTTGGTGGTTAGGGTCGAAGAATGGGAGCTTCAGTGGGGGTGATTTGGGGATCTCGTACAACTCTGATCTGATAAATCTGGGATTGGACTTTATCTGATTGGTTTTGTTTGTGCCGTGAGAGTGACACGTTGCTGAGGGGCTTTGGGCGCACTTCCCCTTCGTAGAAGGAAAATTTACTCTGGTTTTGACTTCTTAGGGCCATACGCCATAGTGCATGCTCTGCTGACAGTTCGTAAGTGTGAAATGGGTCGGACCATTGACCACCCCCAGGACCCGTTGAAGTAAAAAACCAAACATGTCATTCGTATGTGTTCGGAAAATTAAGTGTTCCTACGAGATTGTCTTTGGATTCTCTGGCTCTCAGCACAATTTTCGGATTTTTTTTTTGGTCTCCAGATTGGCTTGATTAAATTTTATGCACAAAACGATAATTTTAGATTTAACCATATATTAAATTAAAAAAAAAATATTTAGAAAAATAAACAGTATAGTTAGTGAAATTAAAGAAGAATACAAATTAAAATACCTAAAAAATATATAGGTCTTATTTACACAAAATATCCTCTTGGACTAGAAATGATGGCTTAGAGAAATTAAATGTCTAAATAACAAAGATTCAGTGCCTACTTGGAACATTCGGAAGAAGAAAGTGTGGAACCCGTTGAAGGCCCTACTTGATAACATGATTAACCTCTTCGTCACCTATAAAATGAGAACAAGCCATTTTCTCATAGTACAGCTGATCAACCAATCAAAACGAGCAAATTGATCAACATCAATTTCAAAATAAATGCAAACCCTCAAAAGTTTCATTGTTTAAAAGGGCTCGCCTTATTAGTAAAGACTATTTCTTTCAATCAAAGATCACGATTCAGTTTTTTTCTCATCCCCTCTCAAAGACCTAACCTTCTTTGTTACTAGCTCCCGCGTCATCATTATAAGGGTTAGCTTGATTCCCAACTTGCATTTCAAGCCCGCAATGGAGACCTCTTATAATAGCCTTCTTTCTAATTGGCTCATGGGTCATTGTTAGGAATGATAAAATAGGTCATTTAAAGGGTAATAAATCCTCACCCAATATGGGTACTAATGGGTGTTATACCCATTTGTACCCATTTTTTATTTTATGGGTTTACCCCATACCTTACCCGTTGGGTAATTTATAGCCAACACAATTTTAACTTTTCCAACAGCTAAAGCCGTCTTTTTTTTTGTCAAACCACCTAGACTTCTTTGCCATTGAAAGCTTCTATGGTTGGTCATTATCACCTTCAATGGTAATCTCCAGATTTAGTTAATATCAATTCAGAATATATATATATATATATATATATATATATATATATATTGTGAGTGTGTAAGGTGGGAATTTATGATAATAATTAAAATAAGAACTCAGAATCCATAGCAGCTGCAATGGTTCAATCTGACAAAGCAAGGAGATCTTAAAATATGAAGAAAAAAATAAAAAAAGGATCAAGGAGAAAGGTACAGGACCAACACGAGTCGATGGTGAAAGGCAGTGCAAACTATGCTACATGTTTTGAAGGTTGCAGATGCAACTTTTGAAATCCAATTTCCAGGATACAATTGAGATTGCTAGCCCGTGAGTGAATTGGTGATACAAGGTTGCTCGATGAAAAAAGGGTATGTTAAACGATTCTAATGACCGAAAAACGTTCCAAGGGTCTGTGTGATCTCAAAGAAGCCAAAAGCAAGGCTTAGAGTGGCTGGGATCGATGGGGAAACATGGTGGACGTTTGGTCGTCACTGTTCAATCTTGGAAGGTACATTTCTGAGCTTTTTTGTTAGTTTTAGGCTCATAGAACCCTCCTAGGAACCTAGACAATCATGTAGGACAAAAAGGGATAAAAAAAAATGGGCTAGAAATAAAAAGTTAGAATTGAGTCGGGTGGTGGTTCTAGGTGACCCGTTATAGTGAAAGGGGCTGACCCGTCGAGAGGTTGACGATGATGACATCAGCAAGGTGACATCATCATCTGTCAGGTTGTCAAGCTATGTGGTCAATAGGAGGCTGACACGTGGCAGATGCCATGTCCCAGTCAACACTGACGTGTTAGAAACGTGGACCAGTCAGCGTGTGACACGTGGCACGTGTCAGATCTGACAACTATCAGAGCTATCCGGCTGACGTTAACGATGATGTCATTGTTAACTTTAATGACGTCAACGTTGACCGTTGACCATGACGTTAGCATTAACTTTTGACTAGGAACTTAACCCGTGCGTGGGGGCGTGTGGGCACGTCTTTTAAGGTCAAACCGATTATGTCCGAAGGGTTTGTACGATTTGAATCCAATGGTGGTGGTTTCTGGTCAATTGGAGATCGTTTGATAAGTCATTTAGGGGTTTAATGCTTAGGGAAGCGTGTTCGGGACGCGTTCCCATTATCAGAATTTTTGAGGATTTAGTGTTTAAACTTGTAGAGTCTATTAGTGACCTTTGGATGTGTTTTGGACAAGCCCGGAGATGGTGGTTTAGCTTCGGGTCAGTTATAGCTCAGTTCGTTAGCGCAACGAGGACCATGAGTGAGTGGAATTTTGTGTTATAAAATGAAACACATGCATAAATGTTTTAATAGCTTTATTACATGAGTTGAATTGCAATACTTGTTATCATTCATTGATGGTCTTGTGGATTTTAAATGTCGGTTATGAACTGTTTCACGTATTATGTTTTGGGCTTGAAACCCGTATGAATATTATATTGACTAGTTTTGGAGTCAAACAAGGATTTTGAGAAATGGTTTAAACATGATTTTCATTAGTTTGCCTATTATATTGTACATACCATCCTTATGGGTTATTGTCTCTTCCAGACGTCTCGTAGAATCCTAGAGTAGTCACAGTGCACTGCCTGAGAGAGGCCGCTCCAATGAGAGGCTCAGGATCAAGAGTGTGAGATATGGATATCGCCCAAGATAGTGTCCAGTGATATCACCCGGACACTGGTGGATCCTGGGGAAGTACTCGGACTTGAGACCCCGAATGGCACTCGTAGTCTTAGGACCATGACATTGTGATTAGACATCAGGGATGTCGATGGATATGCGGTGTATTGATATTATATTGGTTTATATTGTTTTATGCTTCGATTTCCATTTCTTATGATTTGACTTGAATGCATGCATGTTTTCAAACAGAGTGGCAAACCTTTATTTGTTTCCTTAAAATGGTTTGGAAATGTTTATTTTTGGTCCACTTACTTTTTAACTATTTTCTTACCCCCCCCCCCCCCCCCAAGCCATGACACCGAGGTAGGGTGTCACGACCCGACCTATCTAGCACAATATTGTCCGTCTTTGGCCCAGTCCTCACGGTTTTGTTTTTGGGAGCTCACGTGCAACTTCCCAGTAGGTCACCCATCTTGGGATTGCACCAGCCTCAACTCGCTTAACTTTGGAGTTCCCAAGGAATCCAAAGCTAGTGAGTTCCCAAAAGGCATTATGTTAGATAGATATATGCCCACACATATAAGGCACATCACCATTCCCCTCGTAGGAATGTGGGATCGTTCACCGTTCCCTCCAGGACACGGGTCTTACACAGGGGCTGATCTAGAGGCCGAGGCATAGATACTTATCGTTGTGTACCTGTAAACCCGTTTAGGTAGGTTGAGTATTGTTAGTAAACTGACATATGTGCTAATTTTATTTTGGATACTGATAGGTCATAATTTATGCATGTTTTATCCATGATTTAATACCCTTTTACTTATGTTTTGTTAATATTTTGTTCTATGCAATTGGAGAAAATAATATAATTTGTGAGAAATGTGTAAATCAAATAGAGCTTGGAATTATGAGAATTTGAGCGAAAAAATCACCTAAATCGGAGTTGAAACAAAGAAGTTATGAAGGAAAGAAGATTGCATAGGAAGGTTCCACCACCTTTAATTCCGGATTTCCTTCTATTTTTAGGTTATTTTCAAGTTCCTTCCACATTTATTCTTCATACTGTATAGGGATTTTAGTCCTACTTCCTTTTATATTCTTATTTTGAATTCATTTACTTGTAGGAAATGTTTTAATTAGATTTGTTAATTAATTAGGAAACCTTTTCCTTATAGAATTTAATTAAAAACTCCTATTTTTAAGAGGATTACTTATTCCCTTATAAATAGGGGCATTAAGGTTTATTGTAAGGGGGGCCGAATTTACCTCTTGAAGGTCCCGAAACTCTGTCAAAATTCGTACTTCAATCCATGTTCTTAGTTTACAGTTTTGTAATTTAATTCAAGTATCTTCAAATTCAGCACGTCTAGCTTGAGGGAGTTTTCCTTCATCTCTTTTATTCATTGCCCTTTTATTATTTCTTGCTTTATTTATATTTGTGCACCTTTTAATTATGTGCTTGTTTTATTCAATAATGTTTGAGTAGTGTAATTAGGGCTAGGGTTACTTGAAGCCCTAGTTGACACGACCCATCCCAATCCCCCCGGGATTACCACAGGATGTGACGTGCTCCCGTCTGACACGAAGTGCCAGACAAGGGATAACCCAACGCCGCTGCCCCTACGGGCATCCAGAGTGCGCAAGGATCGATGGAGGAGGCATGCAATGTCCCGGTCCCCTGCTGCAGTCGCATCCGCGCTCAACCTGAAGGGCGTAAAAAAAACCAAAAGCTGTGAGTGGACGAAAAATACACAAGTTCATAAAATACATTTTATAAGACATTTATGCCCCTCAGTAAAAACATATGCATGCGTCAGAAACCAGTAGTCAAATATTTATTAGAAATAACCCTTAGGGCCTTAGCCCGGAAACCGCAAACATAGTTTCAATCCAAAAATCAATTCAAAAGTTATTTCATAAATCCAGTGGCACATGTTTATTACTTTACCATCTCCGGCATCCCAGATGCCTAGCGTCCCAGACGCTTGACGTCCCAGACATCATATCTCACGGTATTAAGCGACGCGTGCTGCCCGGGGTCTCACCGGGTCCATATCTCTGACATCCCAGATGTCTGACGTCCCAGACGTCTAATCATAGCAATCCTGCTCCTGAGTCACTATACCGTCCGGCCGCTCCGTACAATGACCCCTCGCAGGCAATGCACCGTGACTTCCCCAATGTCCCAGACACCTGGAGGAGACCAATATATATCCACGTATCGAGATGGTTTTATGGAACACATTTTATTATTCGTTTTCAAAATATCACAAGGGCCCTGCCCCGAATTTCCATAAAACCGTCATAAGTCCAATTATTTGATTATTAAATCCGAAATCATTTATTCAATTCCATTTTAGGGTCCCTGACCCGAAATCACATATATAAATTAACTGGGCCCCTGGCCCGATTTCTTAAATCAACTAGGCCCCTAGCCCGAATTTACTTTATCAAATCCGTAACTGTTTCATAAAATCATATTCGAACCACAATCATGGAAATCAGTGCAAATCCGAAAAATCTCGATTTACGCGCAAAACCGTAAATCGCCTCGAAATGCGTGAAACCACATAAATTCACCGATATTCAAATCAAAGCATATAAAAGCAAATATCACAATCACGAAACAGTTATGCATGCATAGAATTTATCAAAACCAATGTCCACTCACAGACCATTTAACCGAGCGCCTCAATACGCGTGCCACCGGCCTTCCCGGGCCTCGTCACTAACACCGGGACTCCCGAACCTGTTCATTTCACATTAGAGGGTTACTAACCTCCACAATAACATCCTAATCAAGTCCCGTAATTTTCCCGAATTTTTAAGTATTTTTAAACCCGACTTAAAACCTTCGGACATCCCGAAAAGTATCCGAACGGGATCCGAGTGACATGGAACCAACGCTAAAATGTTCGTTATAACTTATAGGACAAAATTCGTGTTGACCGTACCTCGGAATTCGTGCCCACGCGCCGTCACGTGCCGCCGTGAGTGGCTGCGCGTGAAGGCCACGCGCCTGCTACAGTGACTGCTACAGTCACCGTCCTCGCCCGTTTCTCTGTAATTCGGGTCTGATACCCGCGATTCCAACCCGATTAGATAGCCATCAATTCGACCTCGATTCCTTCCGTTTTTAATTCTAAAACATTCTTCAACTATCTAATCGAATTTCCATGTCTCTGATTCACCAAGAAAGTCCCAAAATTAGATCCACGACCCGTGATCACCCAAACGGGTCGATCACCCAAACTCTGTGTTTTCTCAATCAGACTCAAATTAACTGCACAGTAAGGATTCTAGGCCTAAAAGGAACTGAAATGCGTGATCAATTGGACACGACATTACCTGGAAGTGATAGTCCACAGCTCTGCGATTTTCCAGAATCTGGAACCTCAGTTCCAGTCCAACCCGCGTCGGTTTTCCTTCGAAGTTGATGGGGTTCGGTTCCAATTCCTCCCAGAAGCCTCAAGCCGTCCACGGTTTGGTCCAATTCCTCTCAGAAATTAAACTGAGGATTTTCCCTCCATTTTCCATTTTTTCCTCTTAACTCGATTTCCTCTCAACCGTGCTCTGCCCTCACTTCGAACTCGACCCAGAATGATTCTAACACTCATCAGCCACCTAACTAACCGTTCAAAATGGGCGACAACCCGTGGGAGACACCCTCAGCCCCCACTGGGAAAAGCTTCCCGTAAACAGCCCAAAACCATATGTTATCCCCTCCGTGCTCTGTCCATGCTTCCCACATACTGACCACACAGCCCATTAACAATTAATTAACACCATAAGCCATACCCCACTCCAATTTCACGCTTAAAAAATGCCCCCGTGCACTGGTCGTGCATCCCCATTCACGGTGCTATAGTGCCCGTGCAGCAGCCCCCGTGAAATTACCATTCTGCCCTTGTGCAGAAAATTACCAAAATGCCCCTCACGCATCCAGACCCGTAACTCGGTCATACGGACTCCGATTGATGCGTGCCGCCTGTCTACGAACTCAAGGCATCGAGACCTTCCTAACGGTCATCGATCCTTGGCCATCGGACCACCCGATCAAAAAGTCAACATTTCCCCTTATTTCGTCCAAATTACGAAAGTGCCCTTGAACTTCCGTACATCCTAACTTCCACCACGAACGTCGGAATCGAACGTGCCGCCTGTCTATGAACTCGTGACGTCCCAAACTACGTCACGGGCATTGGTCAAAGTCCATTTGACCGTCCGAATAAAAAGTCAACATTTTGCCCACGACCAGGGGCAAAACGATCATTTTGCACCGTTCGTCCGAGTTCGCCCAACCAATCACCGATTAACCCTGCTAATCATGATTAGTCCGTAATCTAATCCCGAATTCCGGGACGGGTCGTTACACTAGTCATGTTAGTTCGTGTTTGATTTCTGGCTCTTGATTATGATTGTTATGTATGCCTGGATTTGTTGGATTACTGCGCTTCATGAACTCAATTTATGCTTATAAGTTTAGCTACCTTATTTGTGTATAATTGTCGATGTAATTGCTTGACGGATCACCTCGATGTTTGTGTTCACCCTGCAATTTATAGCATCACGTTTAAGAGGGGAAATCTTATTCGTAATCTAAACTCATGACTTCCTAGGTCTACACATCACTTTTCTAGGGATATTGTAGTGTCATTAAATCTTCTTTATGTTTCATGCATTATCATGCACCATCAATAATAGTTATTTAAGGGCGGGCACATCACGCTTAAACATGCAATCTAAGAGAAGATAATATGTGTGGAGTGAGCCTTAGCCGGACCCCTGCACGGGCACTTAATTCACATATATGCATAGTAATCTAATCAAGGAAATCTAACGGAACTATAATTGGTAAAGGTGGATAGAAACCCTAGCTCGACTTAATTAGTTATTATTAGTTAATTTACTTTATTCATAAAACGTAATAAACCCCTATTTCTTTTTAATTACTCCACTTAAGTCAATTGAGTTAAACGAAATTGGATATCATTGAGCAAGTCTTCGTTGGATGGACCTTTGCTTGCATCTATACTATCTACACGTCTTGTGCGCTTGCAAAGTTTATTACACGTAGAGGTTTTTCCTAATACATCTTTTGTGCTTGGTAAAATCTCTATCAAGTTTTTGGCGCCGTTGCCTGGGACTTGTTCCTCAACGGTATCCATTTTATTTGATTCCTTTGACTTAGTAGTTTTTCATTTTTATTTTGTATATAACTTTTTGATTTTATTTTTGCTACGTGTCTAGGTACCATGGAATCATGGAATAGCTATTATTCTTCTCAAGGTTGGGCCTATGAGCCCTATGCAAATGTTCCTTCGCTTCCAAGTCATCAAGGGGGATGGGCATACCCCCAAGATTGCATGTACATGCATGAGCCTTACAATCAGCCCTACATGGAGCCATACCACAATGAATGGAGTGAACCATCACTCTGCACTTGGACTCCTCCTCCTTTGGATCCTAGCCCTGCCCGACCTCAAAAAACACTTCGGGATGCACTAAACGAGGCTGTATCTCAAAGAACACTACGGGAAGCCCTTTTAGAGGACAAAGAACTCGAGCACCTTCGACTTAAACTTCTTTGGGAACCCGATTGGGATGATGAGGATAATGATGTGTATGTCCCCTTACCACCCATGGACAGCACTAATGAATGCACCTCGGGTCATGCTCTTGATGTTCATGAAATAGAACCAAACTCGCAGGCATTGCACCAAGTTTTGGCCGAGGTCCCTGAAATTCCAGCACCTATCCTTGATACCTCAACTCCTCAAGCACCTCTTATCCTTACTTTTCCAGGGCCTTACTTATCCTTATCTTCACCATTTAAGTTCCTTACTCAATTTAGTTGTTTTGGTGAGAAATTTGATGTTGTGCCTAATGGTTTATGTAGGTTTAATGGTCCTTGTAGGAAGCAAGACGAATGACATATCAAGATGATGGTATGCACCTTTGAGACATTCAGCTCCACCCAAGGCTCAAGGCCACGACTCAAGCAACCCAAGGACCCTCCATGCGCCCCCCCCCCCCCCCCCCCCCCCCCTCCCCCACTTCGATCATTATGCTTACTTGTCTATTAGGATCAAGCAGTTTTTAGTTACCTTCAAATCTTTATTGTACTTGTTCCCTGAAATGTTAAAGTCTAGGAAGTGGATTTCTACTTATGATTTTGTCTTCCTTTTATGCTCAAAACATTGAGGAAAATGTTTCATTTAGGTTTGGGGGTATTGGACTTAAGTTTAGAGGTACACAACTCAGCTTCTGTTTTGAAATGCTTGCTGTTTTTTTTTCAGTTTCTACTTTTATTAGCTTGCTGTTTTTTATTTTTTGTTATGTTTTATTTGCTGTTTTTTGTTTCGTGATGCTAGTTTTTATGCCTGAACATGTTAATATGAATGTATAGAACATGAGAATTGCTTGTACTTACTAAGAATCATTGCCATTTCCATTGAACTCACACTTGCACTTCATGATACCATAATCAAGTGATTAAGCAACCAAAACAATTGAATTTGAGCATACTTAGAAAATTAGTGGAGACTACCATTGTGAGATTTTTGAGCTTGATTTCCTTTATTTCTGAGTGATCTACATGTTTCTACTCTCAAACACTCATCACTTTGTTCATAATTGCATGATCTCTTTCTATTTGCATTGATGTTTAAGGAACCATATCTATTGGATGCTCTTGATTTGATGTATGATTGTTTATGAGATGTGATATAGGGTATGTGTGTTTTAGCTCCTAAAGGCCCTTCTTTTCCCTGTCCAAATTGCATGCTCCCTAAGCCCCTTTGAAGCCAAACACTTAGCCGTTTTGTTCTTCACCTACAATATGACTTAACCAAGTTTTAAACCGTTCATAATGGCTACATCCTATAATCTAAACTTGTGTCAAGGTTTCATCAAATGAGACTCATGGTAAGGAGGAAGTATGTTGATGTTTTGTGCTACATATACTCATGTGATGGAAGTATGCTTGAATGGAAAAGATCGCTCGTTTATTTGTAAATTGAGGAAGTTATTGCATGTTCTTGGCTCGGCTCATATAAACAAAAATGTATCAAGTTCATTAGTGAAAAAAAAAAAATTTGTGATTTAAAAAGAAAAAGAAAAAAAGAAATGAACTTAGAGTTGAGTCAAGTGAGCCAAGTACCTCAATTAGAGCATTTTTGTGAGCTTAAGCACGGTTTCATTTAGACTCAAGATCTGAGTCATGACTTCTCATGCCTTGATGCGGTTTAGGTTCTTTGAATTCCAACTTTTCTTTCTAAACCCACGAACCTAGCCCCATTACAACCCTTGAATGAAGACCTATTGATCTTGTGAATGGTTATACAAAGGATTAAGGTACGTATCTCTATTCTTAAACTTCAATTCCTTTGTGAGATCATATTTTCAGATAAAGTGTTGTTCTTCATTGAAATCCATATGTGATTAACTTGATTTTCTTTACATTAACTCTTCACATATGCTTGCTGAATGAAAGCCTTAGGATTCGTGAGCATATTGATTGAAGCCTAGTGAGGATTAGAGTCGAGGCGAAATCTTTCTAGGGTGTTTAGATGACGTCGTTTTCTAGCTTGATCATTTGAGATATTGGTATAAACACTTGACACCTTGAGTTCAGGGTTATGGCATGTTTCTTGGTTCACGTGAGTTTTTTTTTTCTATTCTTGATTCTTATTAATTTGTTGGTGCATGATTTCTAGCGTCTTTTGTGTTAAGTAAAACGTTTGTGGGTATCGTGCTGCTATAACCCTCAGGAGACAAAATTCCTCCTACTAGGTTAACCTATAGGTTTAAATGCTTATCTTAACTAGATCGAGTCTTTTGTTTTGTGTTTTGCTCGAGGACTAGCAAAAAATAGGTTTGGGGGTATTTAATAGGTCATAATTTATGCAAGTTTTATCCATGATTTAATACCTTTTTACGTATGTTTTGTTAATATTTCATTCTATGCAATTGGAGAAAATAATATATTTTGTGAGAAATGTATAGATCAAATAGAGCTTGGAATTATGAGAATTTGAGCGAAAGAATCACCTAAATCGGAGTTGAAACGAAGAAGTTATGAAGGAAAGAAGATTGCATAGGAAGGTTCCACCACCTTTAATTCCGGATTTCCTTCTATTTTTAGGTTATTTTCAAGTTCCTTCCACATTTATTCTCCATATTGTATAGGGATTTTAGTTCTACTTCCTTTTATATTCTTATTTTGAATTGCTTTATTTGTAGGAAAGTTTTTAATTAGATTTCTTAATTAATTAGGAAGCCTTTTCCTTGTAGAATTTAATTAAAAACCCTATTTTTAAGAGAATTACTTATTCTCTTATAAATAAGGGCATTAGGGTTTATTGTAAGGGGGGCCGAATTTACCTCTTGAAGGTCCCCGAAACTTTGTCAAAATTCGTACTTCAATCCATGTTCTTAGTTTAGAGTTTTGTAATTAAATTCAAGCATCATCAAATTCAGCACGTCTACCTTGAGGGAGTTTTCCTTCATCTTTTTCATTCATTATCCTTTTATTATTTCTTGCTTTATTTATATTTGTGCACCTTTTAATTATGTGCTTGTTTTCTTTAATAATGTTTGAGTAGTGTAATTAGGGCTAGGGTTACTTGAAGCCCTAGTCATGTTAGTTCGTGTTTGATTTTTGGCTCTTGCTTATGATTGTTATGTATGCCTGGATTTGTTGGATTGCTGCGCTTCATGAACTCAATTTATGCTTATATGTTTAGCTACCTTATTTGTGTATAATTGTCGATGTAATTGCTTGACGGATCACCTCGATGTTTGTGTTCACCCTGCAATTTATAGAATCACGTTTAAGAGGGGAAATCTTATTCGTAATCTAAACTCATGACTTCCTAGATCTACACATCACTTTTCTAGGGATAGTGTAGTGTCATTAAATCTTCTTTATGTTTAATGCATTATCATGCACCATCAATAATAGTTATTTAAGGGCGGGCACATCACGCTTAAACATGCAATCTAAGAGAAGATAATATGTGTGGAGTGAGCCTTAGCCGGACCCCTACTGACAGGACCCGTCCCCGAAGGACATAGATAACCGTGCTCGGTCCTGCTCCCGTCTGACAAGTCAACTGAAGTTCCGAAATTACCCTCAGTACTTGCCAAATAAGGGAAAACCGTACTTGTGCCCACTCATGCCTCCACCTCACGATCAGCCTCGATCAACACGCCACGACCTGGAGGGTTAATAAAACAGAAAAGGGGTGAGTGGACAAAACAACTTTTAGAAATACATTTATCAAAATACATTCCTACCCTCCAGTTTCACAAACATGCATGCATATCGTAAATCATGAGTAAAATAAATCTGGGCACAAACATTTATAAATCACAAATCACGAACAATAAAAACCACGAGACTCATTTTCATATCCAGTCTCATATCCCATCTCATATAGTCACGTTATCCCTGCAACGCGTGCAAATCATTAGGCTCAAGGACCGCTCAAAATCCGAGCATCTGCCGCTGTGAACACATCACCAGCCGGCAATCCAGATCGTCGTGAACACATCACCGACCGATCTCCATATAATCCAGCACATCTTATCTGAGTCAAGCCTCCCTCGGCTGCACGACAACAGACCGTGCTACGTGACCTCTCCGGGGTAAACACTTCCATCCCGGAGGCGAGCGTTATTTACAGGGTTCATTCCGGGGAAACACATTCCCAACCGGAAGCCCTAATATCCACAATCCAGGGAGCACTCCGGGGGAAAACATATTCCACCCCGAAAGCCCTAATATCCACAATATATCATCATCATGAAAACCAGTGAAAAACAGTTGCATTTGAAATCAAAATCATTTTCAACACAGGGTCTCAGCCCAAAACATAATTTCCGTAAAATTCATAAAACCAGAGTCCCTTTTATTTCACAATCTGAAAACCATCAATATCATTATGTAATCACATGGAAATACAAATCCAATCAAAATCACATATCCATTGGGTCTCACGCCCAAAATATCACTTTCACGCAAATCCGCGCAACCGCAACCTTCGTTGCCATTTTCACATAAATCCACAAAATATATCCACAAAATATTTCAAATCCATCAAATTATTTCCCGACTCATAATCCGAGTCAAAATCAATCTCAAATCCCGGGCCTTTGCCCAAAACATCAATATCATGGTTTTCCTCGAAAATTGTGCCCAAAATCATATAAACTAATATAATATTCCCAAAATCCGGAAAACATCATCAATCATGCCAATTCATTTCAAATCATATAATAAAGCATTTAAAACATATATGCATGCATTCAGGGTAGAAAACAAAAATCCACTCACACACCGTCCATATCGTTGGCTTTCCGAGCCATACGTTTTTCTGTAAATTCCGGAAGTCACCATTCCTGTCCAAAATCATTATCGAGGGTTACGAACATCTCAATATACCTCATATAATTTTCCCCAATTTTTTCGGGATTTAAATACGTATTTTAAACGTAACATAAACCTTTGAACCCTCGAAACAACATCGAAACGGTGTCCGATTTCCTCGAAACCAGTGCCAAAATATTCGTTACATTATATAGGACAAAAGTCATGTTGAACTCACCTTGGGATTCATGCCCACACGCCCTCATTCGTCGTCATGAGTGGCTGCGCGTGAAACTCACGCGCCTTGCTACAGTGCATCGTCCCTACCCGTTTGTCTGTAAAACAGACCCTACGACCCTCGAACAGACCCGGTTCAATGTCCATCAATTCTACACCGTTTTAAACAATTCCAACGTCCATTAGCATCGAAATAGGTTTAATTAAGGATCTGTGAATTCAATTACATAGGACCTTACCACAATCCAGTCGAATCAAGCTCGACTATTCGAAGAACACCGAAGCACTGTTCATCGTCCAATCTCCACAATTTCTCATTTGTTTCCTTCAATTGATGCATCAGGAAGCATCGTGGGGTTCTAATGAACGTATCAATTTCATGGTTCCATGTCCCCAATTCCACGACTCAAGTTCGAAAATCCAGCATCCTCCCCCTTTCTGTTCTAAGGAAAAACACATTGAATTTCCTTCAATTTTAATTGGGCTCGACTCATCTCGATCCCAGGAGGCTAAACTAAGGGTCAATTTCACTCAAACATGTCCACAAGTTCAAATTCGATCCTAAGTTGTCAATTCAAGGTTTCGGGTTTTCTGGGTTTGTAAGTTTAGTTTCAGCTGAGTTCAAAGCTCACAACTCACCATTTGATTTCCTTTCTTTTCCCCTCTACATCTCTCATGCAATCTCTCTCTGTTCCTGGTTTTAATCCAAGTCATACATATATGATCAAACAACAAACGATTTGGTTGTTATCGTTTTGAATATTCAAACATTGCTTTACACTAACCTTTCAATTATGGTGACAAGTGTCACCAAGAAATCAGTCCTCATCCAAATTAGCTGAATCAGCCACTTAATTATCCAATTATCCATGCTGTGACAAATTACCATTTTGCCCTTGCCATAACAAATTACCAAAATGCCCCTAGCCTTCGCAAACTTATAACTTTCACGTCCGAACTCCGATTGACGCATGCCGCCTGTCTACGGATTCAGCATCCCGAGACTTATCCAACGGTACTTACGGAAAGTCCAAACACGATCCCGATCAAAAAGTCAACAAATGGCATCTTTTAACCAATTTACCAAATTACCTTTAAGCTTCCGAACATAATAACTTTCTCCTCGAATGTCGAAATCGGGCGTGCCACCTACCTATGAACTCGTGACGTCCCGAACTACGTCATAGTCATCGGTCAAAGTCCGTTTGACCGCTCGAACCAAAAGTCAACCTTTCGCCCAATTTCAAGGGCAAAATTGTCATTTCCTTCAACTTTTTCCAAATTTTCCTTTTTCGAATTTTCGGGTGGTTACAACCTTCCCTCCCCCCCCTCCCCCTCTTAAGGAATTTCATCCTCGAAATTCCAATAAGTAGTACCATGATAATCATATCCATAATCAATCGCATGTCCTTCTGGTTCAACCGAACTGAATATCAATTCAAATCAAACTTATGGAAACTCAAGAATCCAGTCCCTATCAATGGGTCAACATCGGGACATATCTCTCTGTAACCCCTGCCCCACGGGCAGTCATATCCAAGCCTACTAGAAATACAGAGCCTCGCTCAACGTCCGAGTATACACAATCCAGAAGTCATACGTACACACAATCCCGAAGTTATCATACATATGCCATCCAGCCACCAAGCCAATAATCACATACGGTTCAATAAATCGGGAACTCATTCCCTTCATCTTGTCAATCACTCCATACCCCCTTTCCAGGGTCACTCAGCATAATGAATTTAACTTTTGCTTTTGTTGTTTTATCATCATAGGCTTCACTGATGCCTACCCCTACCCATACCTGGCACTCGATACAATCCTTCATACGATATCGGAAATCATATCCATTTCTTAACCTTGACTCTCGATCGGTTATCTTATTAACCTCCCCGCGAATAATACCTGACCCGACAACGCGGTCATAATCTCAATGTATCCTGACCATCGCCTCATCACACATTAAGCTTTTCTGTTTATCAATCATGTTTGATCCTGATGGTCAATACAGTACTTAAACATTCCTTCCCAGAGGTATGACCCATGCATACTCGATCCATGGGTCCCCTGCATACTCGATCCATGGGTCACGGTGATCGATCCCATATCATGCAAGGAAAGTAAAATTCCTGAGGGTTCAGCTACCATCGGCAATTTTTGGCCCTATGCTACCAAAGCACACCTCACCAAATCCCAAAGCTCATAGTGACATATCACTATACACACAGAAAGGGTCACATCGAACATAAGTCACTAATTCTTCACTCGTAATCATTCTAGTTCAGTGTGTATTTCCAATAACTCTGACCTCCTTCTGGGTCAATCACCATGACATTGTAGAGAACCCCTCTACAATCCTCTGTGATACTCATCCAATAAAACAACTCAGGTTTCCCCGTGACTGTTTCCATTGGCCAATACATTTGTTTCTCCTGGGATTCACACTAATCCCGACTGTTCTTAGTATATGTTCCACAAACCTACTCTGGTCGACTAGACCGAACACTTATTCCACCATATAGTTTTATCTCTGAGGGTATTCAATACAGTATATCACACGTCCATCTATGCATGTAAGCACATCAATCAATCATCAATCATGGTACCATACACCATCCAAATATGGTCAGAATACCTGACTCATCATCTCGCAAACAAAACCAGTCCATTTGCCCATCCAAAGGCATCGCCATTGGCTAACCTTAGCCACATCAAATCCGGGTAGCATATTTTTCTCTTTTACTCATGTGTTCTCTTTTACTCATGACTGTTAGTCATCACCATGTTGGCCACTCTCATGAGGCCCCATAATCACCATGTTAGCCTATCTCAATAGGTTCAGTAATCACATATGTCCAACAGGACCACAAATCATTAACTCATGATGAGGGATACTTATCCCATGTCGTTACCTTATTAAGTTGTCCGTAATCAACATGTAAGCTAGGACCATCATTTCTTCTTTAACACCACGGGGTTCCCCACGGCAACACTGAGCCGAATGAACCCGTGTCTACCAAGACCTGTACTCGCACCTTCAGTCCTTATGACTCCATAAGTGCCACATACCAAGGTGTCCAAGAAACAACTCTGGAAATTCTGGAATCCACATATCACTCTCTAATCGACATACTCGATAGATGTATCCCGAGTCATCAATCAGTCCATCCCAAGGATTACATCCAAATCCTCCAAGTCCAGGAATACTCCAGGTTAGCTACTAGGCGAACAACACCGGTCATCCTGGGTAACCTCACCTCAATAGGTCTACCCCCCTTAGGTCTCACCAATTACCTTACCAAGGGTACCACATATATATCATCAAATTTATCACATCCGTAGCTCTAGTCGGCTCACCGACTGTCATACCTTAACCAATCATGGATATCTCCGTATCTGTCTAATATACATTCTCAAAACATGGAAGAGTGTGACAGGACCGCCCCCGGAAGGGGCATCGATAACCGTGCCCGGTCCTGCTCCTGTCTGGCAAGTCGACTGAAATACCCAAGTTACCCGCAGTACGTGCCAGACCAGGGATAGCCACATGTGCTTACTCATGCCTCCGCCCCTCGTACAGCCTCGAACAACGCGCCACGACCTGGAGGGTGTAACGACCCGTTCCGAGAGCCGGGATTAGTAGAGTGATTAAGGTGTGAGGGTAATCAAGGGTTAGGTGGTCCCGAGGGGTCCGGGAACCTAGAATGATGATTTTGCCCCTGGGTCGGGCAGAAATGTTGACTTTTAGTTTGGGTGGTCAAATGGGAGTTGACCAGTGACCAGGACGTAGTTTAGGACGTCACGAATCCTTAGGCAGGTGGCACGCCCGATTTCGACATCCGAGGAGGAAGTTGTGATGTTCGGAAGGTCGAGGGCTTAACCGTAATTTGGGAAAAGTAGGGGGAATAGTTGACTTTTTGTACGGACGAGTTTTGGTACGTTGACCTAGGATGGTTAGATAGATCTCGTCGTCCTGAGTTCGATGACAGGCGGCATGTATGCATCGGACTTACGATGAGTGAGATACGGGTCTAGAATGTTAGTGGCGAAACCGTAAAATGAGTTAAAAAAGAAGGGTAAATTGGTCTTTCTGCACATTGGGATTTGTGCAGAAAGAAAGAAATGGACGGTTGAGATTGGGCCATGTGGGAGTGCTTGGATGGGGGATGGTGACACATGGCAGAGGTGTAGAGGATTCTGGTGGAATCCTGTACGTGCGCGGTCCTAATTAATTGGGGTGCACCTGTGTGTTCCCGTGTGTTTGTTCTTCGACACAGACAGAAACAGAGTGAGCTTGTGAGGAGAAATTGAGGAGTGATTGTGGCTGGTGATGAGTTCTGGTGAGTGAGGGAGAGACAGGGAGGTCAGTGTGAGCTGGTGGTCGTGAATTGGTGGAGGAATCGTGCATGGTGGCACGGTGGAGGTGCGGCAAAATTCTGGGGAAACAGGGAGGCCGTGAGACTGTGGTGGTGGCTACGCCGTGAGGTGGCTCAATCCAAGGTAGGGGGAGCTGTAGGAGGTTGCAGGGGACCCAACGAACACCGTGGCACGCGGCGGTGCGCACGGCGGAGCTGCAATCGAAAGGTGAGGCTTCCTGCTCTGTTTTCCCGTGAAATTTCAGTTCGAAAGTCGTGAATCTAGGCTTAGTGTCGATGGGATTGAAGGTCCGGGTTATGTTCAGGGAGGTCCTAGGTGTCGACTGGGATGGTCGCCGTGACGGGGGGTGTTCACGGCGGAGCTCGGTTGAAGTGGAGTCTCTGTTCCTCTGTATAGCCGTAAACTTCAAACGGTGAGTCGACGAGTTTGGAGGTGAGTCGAAGGTAATGGAGGTGTGGTCTAGGTTCAGTGAAGTCCTAGGATGAGTTTGGTGTAACCACCGTGAAAGGAGGTGAGCTGGGTGGCTGGATCATGAAGCAGGGGAGTTTGGGGCTGTCTGGTTTTGAGTTCAGTCGACGGGCTGGGGACGGTGTCGAGGCGAACGGAGTTGGGGACTGGAGTCGTGGTGTTTGGACGAAGCTGCTGGTGAAAGAAGGGACTGAAATGGTGGCCGGACGGTGGAGAATGCCTCTCGCCGGTCCAAGCCACGGCGGCCGGTTCAACACAGTACGGGAGGTTGACGATGGTACTGTAGCTGGCGCGTGAGGGCCACGCGCAGCCACTTTGGGCGGCGCGTGGGGGCGCGTGCGGCGGCGTATGGAGAAGCGGTCAACAGGACTTTTGGTCTAGGAGTTGTGGTGAGTTCAATGGAGTCGGTTTCGAGTCAATCGGAACTCGTTTGAGTGTAGTTCCGCGAGGGTGAATGTTTAGGGTCCCGGGTTTTAGGTTTTCGATTCGGGGATTTTTGAGGGAATTTAGGTGAACCTTCGTAGACGTGTTAGTGACGTAATTTGACGGTGATTGACAGGATCGGGATTTCCCGAGGAAGCCGAGGAACGGGCTGGACATTCGGGACGCGAGTAGGGCTCAGTACTGTGAGTGGACTCTTTCTCTAAACTCGAGCATGCATAACTGTTTTCTATAATTATTTTATGATTTTGACTGACTCTATGTTTATTAAATATGTTTTGGTTGGTTTTACATTGTTGCACGTTTTTCGAGAAAATACGGTATTGGACACGTTTTACGAGAAATGTCGATTTCTGAGGAAAATGCCATGGTTTTGGGATTTTTAAAGGATAACTAGTTTGATTGTTTACAAAGGGATTTTGCAACATGAATTGGGAATTAAATGAATTGGGTTTAAAGCAGGAAAGTGGATTCCGGATTTGGGTTCGGAATGACGGTTCTGGATGCCGGAAGGGCATCGGACCAGTGATTTCGGATTCGGGTTTGGATGTGGATTGGTACATGGTTTTCAAATGGTTTGGGATTGGATTTGCTGGATCTGGATATTGGGTTTAAAGACCCGGATATATGTGACGGGGGACCGGCCGGATTGGGTTTAAAGACCCGGATTGAGTTTAAAGACTCGGGAGTTTAAAGACTCGGATATATATTGATTTCCCCCGTAGGCCTTGAGTTTAAAGACTCGGGAGTTTAAAGACTCGGATATGATTAAGGCCTGGATTGAGTTTAAAGACTCGGGAGTTTAAAGACTCGGATAGGTCCAGCAGGTTCGATCGGGAAATGAGGATTTGATACGGTTTCTGATACTCATGCGATGGTTTCTTATGATATTTTATAGTGTTTCTGTTTCTTATGATGTTTTATAATGATTATTTTATAACTGTGTTCATAACTGTTGGTTATGCATGTGGTTTCAAAACGGAGGGTTAAACTCGGTTTTCATATAAAGTGGATTTGCACTTTTTGTACTTTCTGGTCCACTCACATTTTTGTTTTAAATTGCCCTCCAGGTTGTGGAGCTAGCGCAGGGTCTTAACGTCGAGGCAGTGTCCGAGGCATAGACGTGACGTGAGGAATCCTAGAAGAGTTTAAAGGCTTCTGTGTGTGTGTACTTTATCAGTTTTTACTTTTAGTTCCTTGTCATTTAGTGCTATGCTCTGTAAACGATAAGGTTGGGATATTTTGTTTAATTACTCCTGCGTCTGACTGAGTTGCGTGAGTGTTACTTGGGTGTTGAGTCGGGGAGTCAGACGGGAGCGGGATTTACCACGGGTTTCGGGGTGAAACCGGGGTGGGTCCTGACAGAGGGTCAATAAAAACCAAAAGGTGTGAGTGGACAAAAATAAATCAGTTCAGCAAAACAGTTACAACAAGCGTTTTTACCCTCCGCGTAAAAACAACGAATGAATCCATACAAAAAAAAATCATTTCGCAATCGGTTAAGATTTTCCATATAAGAAAAACTGTGTATCAAATTTCAACATAAGGGGAAACTCGTTTGAATCTCAAAATCATTTTTCCTTCCTCAACCATCGGGTCTTAGCCCGCAATCGTAATCACCGGGCCGCAGCCCAAAACCACGAATCAAACCAAATGCACAACCTGATCCAAAACCAACAACCATATACCGGGCCACTGCCCAACTCAACTGAAACATCAGAAATCATCAATAAATCACAAGTCAATCATTTTGCTGGATATCAAGTGCGCCCGAGTCTTTAAACTCAAAACCATGCGCATAAACAGGCCTTCCCGGGATATCAACGAGTCTTTAAACTCAAAACATGATTAGTAGGCCTCGGGGGTATCACAATAATCGAGTCATTAAACTCACAAGTCTTTAAACTCATTAAGGGCCCTCCCCCGTCATCAACTAGCCGAGTCTTTAAACTCAAAACGTGCTCCAGCAATAACACCGGGTTTTTAAACCCAAAACAGTTTTCAAACACAACATCGGGTCTTTAAACCCAAAACAGTTTATTAATCACGACAACGTGGGATCCAACCCAAAATCACATTTTTCACAACAGGACGCATGGTTCGAATTTCCACATTCAATTCTCCAAATCATACTTCACAAACATAATCAAATTATCATGAAACACGGGGCATGCAAAAACATACCAAATGACTTTATTAAATCCTTTTTCATTCCCGAATTCGAATTCGCAATAATGATTCCGTAAGCCGGCATCCGGAAGCATCATCCCGAACCCAAACCAAGAATCCACTTAAAATTTCCGAAAACCGTAATCTCGTTCGTTAAAACTACTTTTATGCCCCGAGCAACAAGCCGAAATCGTATTTTCCAAAATCCATTTTAATTCCTTGAAATCACTTCATTTCTCAAATCTCATTATCCAAACATCCGAACCACAATCATAATTACCAAAATCTCGATCCAAGCAAAACATACTCAAATCCCTCATTTAAAATCCTCAAAATCACAAGTCTCAATTCAATCCCCAAATTCAAACATCAACAGTGATCAAAACACAATAACTCGAAATCTCGTAAAACGTGCAAATCTGGAACGTTCTCGAAAAATGTGTCAAAATCGTAGGTCACACTCGCAAATCATAAACAACCTTCTTAAATCATTTTATACCCATTTCGTATAACTTCTTTCATTAAACCATCATTAAGCACACGAGTGACCATAGTCTCGAAATACGTGTAATTACACATGTATAGTAAAAATGCGCATAAATACGGAAATCGGATACGTATAAATACGGAAATCAAACTCAATCACACTTATAATCATAATCATAAAATCATAGAAATAATTTATGCATGCATTAAATTTTGAAAGCAACGTCCACTCACACACCGTCCAATAGGCTCGGTTTGCGCCGCACGCATGCCCGTAATTTCCGATATTTCCAGAAATTCCAAATCCTGTCCGAAAATACATTCCCGGGTCATTAAGGTCTCAAATAACATCATACTAATTCCCCATAATTTTCCGGAAATCAATCGTTAATTAAAAATGTAACCTAAACCTTCGAACCCTCGGAATAACATCGAGACAGTGTCCGAAAATTCCGAAACCAACGCTAAAAAGTTCGTTACATTGAGTAGGGCAAAAGTCGTTTTGAACTCACCTTGAGAAAACGTCTCACGCGCCGTCACGCGCCGCCGCAAGCGGCTGCGCGTGACACCCACACGCCAGCTACAGTAACTCCAACGGTCACCTTCCTCACCCGATTCCACTGTAAAACGGGTGTGCGACCCGCGACTGGACCCGTTTCAATCCCTGCAAATATCCACTAAATTCCTTCAATTAAACTCTCAGATAGCATCGAAATGAACCTAATTTAAGTTCTGTTTTACTCATTCGCGTCGACATGGCCTAAAACCAGCTCAATCGAATACGGGTCCTAATCGGGTTCGAAGTTCCCATTCATCACACAATCACTGTTTCCTTCAATTGATCAGTTAGGAAGCACCGTAGACTCACCCTCACGATGATCGTGAACTCAATTTCACAAGAGCTTACCTCCACAACCACGACTCCAAGCTCGCTTTTCCGACGAACAACCGTCCACTGTTCATCACTGGAAGTGTAGCAATACTCATCGCTTTCTTCAATTTCTTCACTCAGTAGCATCGCAGGATCCATAAGAACATGTTTCTGAGCTCAATTTCGAGGTCTCAGGCCTCCAACCATCTGGACTCCACCACGGCCCGTTCCCAGAAACTGGACTCCAGTCTGGGGTCAAAACACGACCACCTCCATTCGATTTTTGCGCGGTTGCAGTCGACACCAGCCCAGAAAGCTACAATTGATCTCAGTTTCAACCCTCTCAACTCACAGATTTAAATTATGATTTTCCCACCATTTCCAAATTTTCCAGATTACTGCCTCCCTCACTCTCAACTCCCCAGAGTCCCTCAGTTCTCATCCGCCTCTCCAAAACCCGTTAGACTGCTTCTCTCCCTCACACAATGTCGCCCGTGCTCTCCTAACCTCTCAATTTCAAACGCGGCTTAACAATTGTTCTGCTCCCCAGTTCCAATGGCACGCCTGGTTTCAGCCTCAGTTCAAGCCCCCCGTGCTCTGCAACTGTCCCAGCCACGACAAGGTGTCCCCCACGACCTCAACTGACCCCAAGCACACCCAATTAACAATTACAGTGCTCCAATTCCAATCTTCACCCGTGCACTGATCGTGCTTGCATAGAGAAGGTGGGAATTCGAACTGATGGAGAATAAGGAAATGGACGGCCCAGATTTGTCCCAGTTGAAGGATCAGATTAGATGAAGGGTCTAGATTTACTCTTGGGATTAAGTGGCAAATTTTAAAATAATCAAACCCAATAATTTAATCCACATTCACCAGATCAAAGTACAAGTCCATATTTAATGTTATTGGTCCCTGGGCCCCACCTAGAACATCTAACCCAATAGGAATAAGCCACGTGTCCTTGCCTCGAAATACGTGCATAGTGAAATCGAGCTTCCGTGACCCGTAACTCTCCCGTCCGAAGTCCGATTTTGACGTGCCGCCTGTCGTAGTACTCGGGGCATCGAGACCTTCCTAACGGTCCTTGGCCCTCGGCCATCGGACCCCCCGATCAAAAAGTCAACATTTCCCCTAATCCGTCCAAATTACGATAATGCCCCTGGACTTCCGAACGTCATAACTTTCACCACGAATGTCGGAATCGAACGTGCCACCTGTCTATGAACTCGTCACGTCCCAGACTACGTCACGGTCACTAGTCAAAGTCCATTTGACCGTCCGAATAAAAGTCAACGTTTTGCCCACGACTAGGGGCAAAACGGTCCTTTTGCACCGTTCGTCCGAATTTGCCCAACTAATCACCGATTAACCCCGCTAATCATGATTAGTTAGTAACCTAATCCCGAATTCTGGGACGATTACAGAGTGGATAGCCCGAGACCTGCCGAATACATACATCATGACCACGCGTACTAGGTATTCAGGTCATCAATCCAGGGACTACTCACGCCTCTTGCCAAGTAACTGTAATCCTCGGGCATGTGGTCCCAACTGACCATGCCCCCTACGGTCCATCACGGGCCTACCAACTTTTCTCCCGCCTGTCACATCAACCATAGTCACAGGAGCCAATCCGTGCTCCATTGCATCCCAACTGTGCCTCTATCCCTTTGTCAATCGATATAACCATTTCTTATGATGTGACCAGACGACTCATAATTGTTTCCAGTGGACCCAACTGGCGTCCCACTGCACTGGACCATCTCCTAAGTCCATCTCTCTATGTACTACGGGTCTCTGCCCGAACTTTCAATTATTAAGTGAAATCGACACGACCCATCCAAGTCCAGAAGTCCAGTAAACAAGGGTAAACAATACTAATCCATAAATTCATAACCCAATCAATACCTGGCCCTGTTCCAATTCTTGGCATCCCAGGTGCCAAACATGTCTCAATCAAAGGGTCGATCGTGTCAGAAATCATAATTATATTTCAACCTTTACGGCTCATCCTGAGCCCTGATACATTACCATGACTCATCTCGAGTCCTAACCAATATCCTAACTCACTTTGAGTCCCATGTTCCTGTCTCGACTCCTCTCGAGTTCAATCTTGACTCTGTTTGAGTCCAATCTCATAAAAATCATCCATGCCCTCATTGGCATACCCGATCACCAAGCAAATTCCACAGGTGAATCACATCTGATACGACCACTAAGGCCTAAAGGATATCCCATCACATTCTAGACTTGTTAACATACATTCCACTTAAGGAATTCACTGAGAAGAATCTCATTCCAGGTCCAATCTGTCCAATTCTGCTACCTTTCTAGGGCTCATTCATTCTTTGGACCCACACAAATCCGTGTTTAACAATTAGTAGTTCACAGTGTTCACTGATTTACATCTGACCCCCATTCCAGGGTCAATCTCATTCTGAGATCTATCTCGAGGTCTCATTTACCCTCGTATACCCGTATCACAACCAGGTCGCGCACAAGGCTTACGTTTCGGAGGCATGATGTGGCAACAGAATCAACAACCTAGTGCTCTGATACCAATTTGACAGGACCCGTCCCCGAAGGACATAGATAACCGTGCTCGGTCCTGCTCCCGTCTGACAAGTCAACTGAAGTTCCGAAATTATGCTCAGTACTTGCCAAACAAGGGATAACCGTACCTGTGCCCACACATGCCTCCACCTCCCGACCAGCCTCGATCAACGTGCCACGAGCTGGAAGGTCAATAAAACAGAAAAGGGGTGAGTGGAAAAAATAAGTTTTAGAAATACATTTATCAAAATACATTCCTACCCTCCAGTTTCACAAACATGCATGAATATCGTAAATCATGAGTAAAATAAATCTGGGCACAAATATTTATAAATCACAAATCACGAACAATAAAAACCACGGGACTCATTTTCATATCCAATCTCATATAGTCACGTTATCCCTGCAACGCGTGCAAATCATTAGGCTCAAGGACCTGTGAATTCCATTAGCATCGAAATAGGTTTAATTAAGGATCTGTGAATTCAATTACATAGGACCTTACCACAATCTAGTCGAATCAAGCTCGACTATTCGAAGAACACCGAAGCACTGTTCATCGTCCAATCTCCACAATTTCTCATTTGTTTCCTTCAATTGATGCATCAGGAAGCATCGTGGGGTTCTAATGAACGTATTTCCACGATCAATTTCATGGTTCATTATCCCCAATTCCACGACTCAAGTTCGAAAATCCAGCATCCTCCCCCTTTCTGTTCTAAGGAAAAACACATTGAATTTCCTTCAATTTTAATTGGGTTCGACTCATCTCGATCCCAGGAGGCTAAACTAAGGGTCAATTTCACTCAAACATGTCCACAAGTTCAAATTCGATCCTAAGTTGTCAATTCAAGGTTTCGGGTTTTCTGGGTTTGTAAGTTTAGTTTCAGCTGAGTTCAAAGCTCACAACTCACCATTTCATTTCCTTTCTTTTCCCCTCTACATCTCTCATGCAATCTCTCTCTGTTCCTGGTTTTAATCCAAGTCGTACATATATGATCAAACAACAAACGATTTGGTTGTTATCGTTTTGAATATTCAAACATTGCTTTACACTAACCTTTCAATTATGGTGACAAGTGTCACCAAGAGATCATTCCTCATCCAAATTAGCTGAATCAGCCACTTAATTATCCAATTATCCCTGCTGTGGAAAATTACCAATTTGCCCTTTCCATACCAAATTACCAAAATGCCCCTAGCCTTCGCAGGCTTATAACTTTCACGTCCGAACTCCGATTGACACATGCCGTCTGTCTACGGATTCAGCGTCCCGGAACTTATCCAACGGTACTTACGGAAAGTCCAAACACGATCCCGATCAAAAATTCAACAAATGGCCCTTTTTAAACAATTTACCAAATTACCCTTA
This sequence comes from Prinsepia uniflora, assembly GCA_032719365.1. Lineage (NCBI taxonomy): Eukaryota > Viridiplantae > Streptophyta > Magnoliopsida > Rosales > Rosaceae > Prinsepia > Prinsepia uniflora. The sequence goes on from CM064876.1 coordinate 50,313,042, forward strand.
AGCTTCCGAACATAATAAATTTCTCCTCGAATGTCGAAATCGGGCGTGCCACCTGTCTATGAACTCGTGACGTCCCGAACTACGTCACAGTCATCGGTCAAAGTCTGTTTGACCGTTCGAACCAAAAGTCAACCATTCGCCCAATTTCAGGGGCAAAATTGTCATTTCCTTCAACTTTTTCCAAATTTTCCTTTTTCGAATTTCCGGGTCGTTACACCTGCACGAGCACTTAATTTAGATACATGCATAGTAATCTAATCAAGGAAATCTAACGAAACTATAATTGGTAGAAGTGGATAGAAACCCTAACTCGACTTAATTAGTTATTATTAGTTAATTTACTTCATGCATAAAACGCAACAAACCCCCTATTGCATTTTGGTGCTTAGTAAAATCTCTATCAAGTTTTTGGCGCCGTTGCTGGGGACTTGTTCCTCAACGATGTCCATTTTATTTGATTCCTTTGACTTAGTGGTTTTTCTTTTTTATTTTGTATATAACTTTTTGGTTTTATTTTTGTTACGTGTCTAGGTATCATGGAATCGTGGAATAGCTATTATTCTTCTCAAGGTTGGGCCTATGGGCCCTATGCAAATGTTCCTTCACTTCCAAGTCATCAAGGAGGATAGGCATACCCCCAAGATTGCATGTACATGCATGAGCCTTACAATCAGCTCTATATGGAGCCATACCACAACGAATTGAGTGAACCATCACCCTGCACTTGGACTCCTCCTCCTTTAGATCCTAGCCCTGCTCGACCTCAAAAAATACTTCGGGATGCACTAAACGAGGCCCGATCTCAAAGAACACTATGGGAAGCCCTTTTAGAGGACAAGGAACTCAAGCACCTTCGACTTAAACTTCTTTGGGAACCCGATTGGGGTGATGAGGATAATGATGTGTATGTCCCCTTACCCCCCACGGACAGCACTAATGAATGCACCTCGGAGGAGGTATGTGATGTCTCGGTCTTTGCTACGGTCTGCACCGTATTCAACCTTAAGGGCATTGAAAACAGAAAGACTGTGAGTGGACGAAAAGTAATAAGTTTAGTAAAACACATTTCATAAAATACCTTTATACCCTTCACTAAAAAGCATGCATGCATAGTAAAACCATTTACCAAACCACATATGTTTCTATAACCAAATCCATATGGGCCCCTGCCCGAAACCATTTACAGAAATCTAGAACATAATAAACCTATGTGGGATCTCAGCCCAAATCCATTTCTCAATCATAAAACACAATTTCGCAAATCCAAGAAATCATTTTTATCTTATATATCATATAACCAATCCTGTCACGGTATCAAGAGCTCCGCGTGTGCTACCCGGGGTCTCAAAGCCCAAGTCTCCCCTGGGTCCACCTAGGTCAATGTCCGTAGATCAATGACCCTCCTTGGGGGTTATAATCCATAGCCTTTCTGAGAGTAAGGAACCCAACGGGGGCGACTCCACTTAGTCAATGCTCTGTGACTACTCCGGGATCCACTCAGGCCAACGACCCTCCCCGGAGAAGACAATCCATATATATAAAGGATGGTATACAAAAAACCATTTTGAAATCATTCTCAAAACCTTTCAAGGGTTCATGCCCGGTCCCCATAAACCGTCATGAACCATAAAAAACTTTCAAGGGTTCACGTCGGTCCCCATAAACCATCATGAACCATAAATCCATTTATGGGCCCCCGACTCGAAATCACAATCTTAAAACATAACTGGGCCCTAAGCCCGAATCCACATACAAACTAGGCCTCTGGCCCGAATCATAAACCAACTGGGCCTCGTGCCCGATTTCATAAACAAAAATGGTCCTCATGCCCAATTTCGTAAACTAAATAGGCCTCATGCCTGATACGTAAGTCAACTGGGCCTCGAGCCCGATACGCAAACCAATTGGGCCTCGAGCCCGATACATAAACCACTTGGGCCTCCGGCCCCGATGCCTTGTTAAATCGAATGTACTTCAGGTCTGAGAGTTCGTTAATCAAATGGTTCTCGTGCCCGATCCATATTTCCAAATCCTAAATCAATTCAATAACCAATTGGGCCTCTTGCCTAAGAACGTAACTAAATGGACTTCGAGTCTGAGGGTTTCCAAAAAAAAAAGGGTCTTGAACCCGAGTTTACCTTTTCAAATTCAAAACCATTTCATGAAATCATTTCCAAAACTATAAGTACGGAAAACCAATGTAAAATCGTAAACTTCGATTTACGTGCAAGCACGTAAATTACCTCGAAATGAGTGAAATCATATAAATCACAATCATCCAAATCACCATCATAGAATCACATCTATAAAACATATAAAACATTTATGCATGCATCACAGTTTAGAAATCAAGGTCCACTCACAGACCGTCCTAAGTTGCCGCCTCGATTTACGTGCTATAAGCCTCACCGGGCTAATCGTCGTCACCGGGACTCCCAAACATGTCTAAATCAATCTAGAGGGTTACTAAGTACCTAATTAATCTCTCATTGAAGCCCCGTAATTTTTCCAAATTTTTAAGTATATTTAAACTCGATCCTAAACTTTCGAATGTCCCGAATATTATCGAAACGGTGTCTGATCGACACGAAACCAGTCCCAAAATGTTCGTTACATCGAATAGAGTATTTCACATGTTGACATCATGACCCAAAAGTGTCCCACGCGCCCTCACGAGCCGCCGCAAGCGGCTGCGCGTGAAGTACACGTGCCAAACACTGTTCATCGTCTACCTCTCTCCGACCGGGTTCGCTGGTTTAAACCGGACCGGACCGGTCTGAACCTATCCAGGGCCCTATTTCATCCATTTTTTATCCATTTCGTTCCATTTTGATCCCTAAAGGTTCCTAGTATTAAACCTTATCGATCTACGTCCTTAAAACACAAGAAACCCAAGTAGAACATACCTCTCATGATTGAAAATGGCGACGGCTCCTACAACCTCCACCCGCCGTCATTTCCGGCCGTCCTAGCCCTCGAATCCAATCCAAACATTCCCAAAATGTCACCAGAAAGTTGTTCATAACCTTGAAATTAACTAATAATCCCTAAAACTCAGTTTCCAATTTTTGAACTAAAACGGGGTTCTCGGGTCACTTACCTCAGCCGTCCACGGCGGCCCGTGCCATGGCCACCGTTCAACACGTTCTTCCTCACTCTCTAACTTTCCTTCAGGTTTCATGAGCAATGGATTGAGTTTGGGGTTTAAGAGCATAGTTGGGTCGTGCTTGTTTGAGAGGGAAAATGGGAGATCGGGTTTGGCAATGAGAGATGAAGGGAGGTGATGGCTGGTGATCAGGTGAGAGAGCAGTGAGATGGACAGTGGAGATTGAGAGATTAGATGAGATGAAGGGTGGAGATGGAAAGTGGTTAGGATATATAATTAAAATAAAACAAGTGGACCAATCATCATTTAGATCCACAAAATGGGGGTTTGGGCCAATGGGATGAGTGACACTTGTCACTCATCCATTGGGCATGAATTAAATATCTAGGTCAACAGGGTCCAAAAGTAAGCCGTCTCGTAATTCGTGCAATAATGCAATCGAACTTCCGTGACCCATAACTTTCCCATTTGAAGATCGATTTTGGCGTGCCGCATGTTTTCGTATCGACCCGATCTACGTAACGGTTCTCGGCCCTCGGCCATCGGACCTCCCGGGTCAAAAGTTAACATTTTGCCCACGACTAGGGGAAAAACGGTCATTTTACACCATTCATCCGATTTCGCTCAGCTAAACACCGATTACTCTCACTAATCTTTAATTAGTCACTAATCTAATCCCGAAATTCGGGACTGGTCGTTACACACTCTCACTCTCAGTCTCTCTCTCTCTCTGTGGTCTCAGCTAAAAAAGATGATGATGAAGGTTTGGGGTGGGTTTCAGGTTGATTTAAAATGGATGAAGGGAATGGGAGATGATGCATGTATGTGTGGGTTTGGGCCAAAGGCGGGGTTACACTTGTCACTCATTTATTAATCCAGGCCAGATCTTTTGGGCCCAGTAATAAACAAACCCAAAAGTTAACTCCTCGTAATTTGTGCAATCGTGAATAGTTTAAAAAACGATCCTTGACCCGCATCTTCCTGGTACGATGTCTGATTTTGGCGTACCATCTGTCTACGAACTCGTATCGTCTCGATCTATGTAATAGACTTCAATCCACGTGCATTTGACTTCTCGGGTAAAAATTTAACATTTCACTCGTGTAGGGGCAAAATCGTCAGTTTATCCTGATCTTCCGCTAATCCTCGATTAATCCTCAATTAAACCTTGATTAATTCTTGAAAATCTCGTAACTTCGAGACGGGTTGTTACAATCTCCCCCCTTAAAGAATTTCGTCCTCAAAATTCAAACCGACTCAAATCAACTATGGAAATCCAGTCATGCTTCCAACTCGAGGCTCCCACGTGTATACATACATGTCCAACATATATCCATAGTACTCAAACTGTGATCAAACGTCGCTCGATGTTAACTACAATCCAACGGTCAATACTGCAACTTAGCTCAATCCTCTATGACCGTATTCGAGAGTGACCTGCAGTCACTAGAAACCTCCACTACTCAATCTCAAGTCTCAAACGAGACATTGACACTCGTCGATCTCACCTGTCACTCACGCAGGTGTACTCGGAATCCAAGCTGACATCCTACTCATCATCTAATCTGACGATCCTACTCAGCAAGAGCAGTACCAAGTCCTTCACCTCACTAAACAGTTCCTCAACGTCAATCACATTTATGATGCACCGTTGTGACCAACTGATAACTCATCGGCTCCACTCCCACTACTCGAATCACTATCGAACCCTCGACTCGGTCTAGATTCCTATAAGGGTACCTCTTACAATACCTCGTGTCACTCAGCGACCAAAGTTGTGATCCTGACTCCTCTCGAGTGTCATACTGTTATCTCACTCATCCTTTAATACATTCAGGATGTATTGGGACCTCATCGAATACTTGCTCTAGCAGGGATAATCACAATCAGAATCACTAAGGTTCATCTAGCCCACCATGGCCCTGAGCTTCATACTTACACAATCATTGAACCCTATAAATCCACTCTACATTAGTGCACATTATTCAATCTTCAGTCCTCGTTCTCAATGTACATCAACATCGAACCTCTTCTGCTTACCATACCATGTCCACCTTGGACTCAATTTGATGATCGTATTACATCAGTCAAACTAACCAATACTCAAAAACCTCGCTGTCAAACGTGCACTACTCTTAGGTGCATCCACAACACACAAACACAAAGGCATTCTCAGGCCTGCTCAGGGACTGCACTCATGCAACGTCCGAGCTACGTACCAATATCCACACACCACAATGATCTCGGATCTAATCCGTCTATCATATGAATGACATGCCCATTATGATCCAACACTGGAATCTATCTATCCGATCTCCGCTCTGGACAGACCGTACACTATACTTAACGTCCTTTCAGAGTTCTCGTGGTCACCTGGCCAACTCCAGAGCTCAACCAACTTACATCTACTAAGATGCACTAATCCAAACCTCGGCCCTCATCCTGATGATGCTAAGGGTCAGATCATACAGTGTGATGTAACTGCTACTCCAGCAATATGGTCTCAAACCAAATCAATTTGACTCCTTCTCGAGTCAATCACATCAACGACTACAAGCACGATAAACTCCACCCGACAATCAATGACACTCATCCAGTCTGAGTGAATTCAATCTCAATCTTCATAATCGACTGACGCTAATCCCAGACTCGTCCAATCCATAACCAACTCGGTCTTCTCATCTCAGTCCTCAATCGACTCGATCCTCGGCCGTCTGGCTCCACCTAAGATCCACATTAACTTTCTCAGCCAACGTAACATAACCCACAACACCAACATAAGTCCACCATACTAATATTCACTCATCACATTAGGTGACACCAAGCACTTTCCGCTCCTTAACTCATTAAAATTTGGTTGTGGGCCAAATTGACTTCTACTTGGGTGACATCTCCATGAACCCCAGAAGTGATGAAAGTTCACTAAGAAATTCCAGGATAAGGATTTCTGTTCACATTGTTCAGCTGCCTTGTCAAATCTAACTCTCGAAGTTCCATCGAATTTCAACAAAGAACACTGGGTCTCCTAACAGTGACATTCAAAGTCAACTAAACCCCAAATCCACTAAGTCCTGTAATTGGACTCACAATACTCTCGACTCTGTCGGTACCTTTTGACAATATAGTTGCAATATAATTGGACTTACAATACTCTCGAATCTGTCGGACTCACAATATAATTGGACTCACAATACTCATCGGAGGAAACTCGACACATCGAACTCTCTCCTCACCGAGCTAACTAGGGATATCACAACACGTGTCCCATACCCCAAACAGTCATCCTATAGTATCCTTCTAGCCTCCAAGCCGTCACTCACTTAGACATCAACCATGTTTCCAATGTGGGATAGATCACATAAAATTTCCCCTAGTCCTACCAAAAGACTAGATGTGACAACTCAGGACTACCAAATGCATCTGGTTCCTCATACACTAAACAAAGGAGTAACATGTAGTCCACCAATCCATCCCTAGGATCACATCCCAATCATAAATATCTAGGGAAATCCAATTCGAACAATATCAGTTTACCAACTACAGCCCACGTAGTACTGGTCAGAGTACTCGCTCGTATGTCCCAACCCTATGGGATCGACTCCTGCACACAACACTCGTGCAATCTGTCCAAAGATAACTAGGGTACCTGTCACCAAACTAGGTATACCCCGCCTCTAGTAAAATAACCGAACTATGAGGGTACTAAGATCCTACTGAGCCACTCGGGATCCTCTCTGTCCTGCTCAACAATCACGTCAACTCATATGTCTGCCACTCGAAGAACTCGGATTGCTTCTAGCTCGTTGGCATCTATCACCTCTAGACGCTCTCAGCATAATCCATAACCATCTAATCAATGTTGGAACTCCGTCCAACTCGTCTCAGTGGAGATGGTGTGGCATCTCGACACAATCGCCACCGACGAAACCTCATCGTCTCCTTCGTCACTATAACATGAGCATACCATGACAAGGTCGCAAACCTCTGCTCGCACTAAGCAACATCAAATCTCCTCCGCTATCGAGATCAAGCACTCATGCTACAACCCATCGATCCACCCTGGGATTCGATCCACAAGTACTACTTTCATGGTAACTTGTTGGACCGTTCTCAAATTAGGGTCATCCATGACCTCGACTGCTACCAGCAGCACATCCATTCTAACTAATCATCGATCACGACTCTGGATGATCACGATACTGGTATCCACTCAACCAGTAACTACTATCTGAAGATCTCATCCACTCGTAACTCTACCGTTGGCTGGAAACCGCTGGGCACACAAGGACTCGGCCCTCATTGGGTCTAACATGCTGAAACACGGTGTCTTATGCCAAACAGAATCTATCCAGGGTTCATTCCCACGTAACTTTCCTATTTTTACCCTTACTATCAAGTTGATGACGGGTTGTCGTCATCGTAGAGACATCACTTCCGCCACATGCGCACCATCACAAGAGCAACTCCGTGCTCTGATACCAAGCTGACAAGACCCATCTCAATCCCCTGGATTATCGTGAGATGTGCCCTACTCCCGTTTAACACCCCGCGTCAGACCAAGGATAAATTGGTAATCCGCTCGGGCTTTCCAGAGTGTGCAGGGATTTCCAGAGTACGCAGCAGCATATGATGACACGACCCATCCCAATCCTCCCGGGACTAACGCGGGATGTGCCAGGCTCCCATTTGACACGAAGTGTCAAACAAGGAATAACTCAAAACCTCAGCTCGTTCGGAGCTTCTAGAGCGCACCACGATTAGTGGAGGAGTGTGATGTCTCAATCTCCGTTATAGCCAACATCCGCAATTAACTTGAAGGGCATTAAAAACCATTAAAAGCTGTGAGTGGACGAAATAAATCATTTATAAAACACATTTCACAAAAAGACGTTTATGCCCTTCACTAAAAAGCATGCATGCATTCGAAAACCAGTAATCAAACCATTTACTTAAATGAATCATTAGGGCCTTAGCCCAACATCATACATCCAACTAATGTGAGAATTCAGCCCAAAACCAATCATTATCGAATAACCAGTTTCTCGAAATACAATTTAACCAATCCTTGACATCCCTGATGCCTAATCAATACTATTGTCACAGTTTCTAAGGCTACGCGTACCACTCGGAGTCTCAATCCCGAGTCTCCCCAGGGTCCACCCAGGTCAATGACACGCAGATCAATGACCATCCCTGGGGGTATTATCCATAATTGCACTCCTGATCATTAGTTGCGCCTCGGGGGAGCCCCTCTCAGGTAATGCGCCGTGATTACTCCGGGATACTACGAGACATTCGAAGGAGACAACCAACCACTCCAGGATACTACAGGACGTTTGGAGGGCAACCACTCGTGAGGATGGTATATGGAAAACATTTCATAAATCATCCCAAATCGTTCAAAGGTACATATGCCCGGGATTTCCATAAAACCATCGTAGATCCACAAATGGGTCTCGTGCCTGAAGTATAATTTTCATAAATAATTTCCACAAATCCAATTTCCAAATTCAAGGGACTTAGCCCGAAATTTCATTTCATAAGCCAACTGGCTTCAAGCCCGATATCATAACCAACTAGGCCACCGATCCGATGCCTAATTAAATCAAATGGACATCAAGTCCGATAGCTCGTAAATCAAATGGGTCTCAAGCCCGGTTCCATATTTCCAAATCCAAAATCATACCATTGAACCATTAATAAAACCACAATCACGTAGAAACACAGTATAAAACCATAAATATCGAAATACGTGCAAATACGTGAATACTTAATACCACAATCAAATCCATCATAAATCACATATTTAAAACATATAAAACAGTTATACATGCATCAATTTAGAAATCAATGTCCACTCACAGACCATCCTAGCTGCCACCTCGATACGCGTGTCATAAGCTTTTCGGGGATAAATCACCATCTCCGGAACTTCCGAACCTGTCCAAATCATACTCGAAGGTTACTAATAAACTATACAAGTCTATAGGATAAACCCTCAAAACTCCCAGAAAAGTCAATGTGTCTCAGACACTTTTCCCGAAGTGAAAAACCTCGATTTAACCAACTTAATGATCTCTGATCGACCCGAAACCACCACCATTGGATTCGGATCGTCGAAACCTTTAAAATGACACTGGGTCTACCTCGAAATTCGAGCCCACGTGCCTCCACAAGCGTGGTTAACATGAAAGTCAACTTTGGAAAAAGTCAACGGGTCAAAGTCAACGAGTTAACTCGCCGATCAACGGGTCAACTCGCTGGTCACTAAGTCAACTCGTCGGCGACTAGCTGGAATTTCTCACCGGAAAACTCCATTGATGCCCTAAACTTCAAACTTTGATATCTCACTCGTTTCTCAACCAAATTAGACGTTCTACCTATGTAAATTCATCTACTCGAGCCAAGGATTCCAAATTTAAACCCAGAAATTGCAGAAAGTACTTGGATGTAAAGTTATGGCCAAAATTTCGGTCATTATTCCAGCCACCTCCGACGTCTAAATCCGTCCCAAAATTCACTTAGAAGCTCGTGAGAGCTCAAGGAACATCATCTTAAGCTTAGAATCGATCAACACCATCAAAATAAAAAACCCAAAATTTGAATCACACGGTTTACCATTTTCAAACTCTGGCCACCGTGCACGACGTTCCTCGTCGTGGCCACCATTCGGTTTGTCTCGACGTCTTTTTCAACGTTCATTCACGGGTCACAAGCAAAGGATGATGATTGAAGGTGTTTAGTGTAGTTGCATTTGTGTGTGTTTAGTTTAGGGAGAATGAAGATGATGCATGGGAAGGGAAGAGAAAGAAATGAGTGAAAATAAAATATTTTAATTAAACCTCACCCAATAAACATAGACCCCTTTTTAAGGAAACCCACCAATAGGATGAGTGACACTTGTCACTCATCCAAGGGCCCACACTAATTAATCAACCAATCAAAATTTAATATTTAATTAATTCAAATCCCGAGGCGTTAATTAAATCGATATCGATCTCGTGACCATAACTTCCCTGTTCGACATCTGATTTCGACATGTCGTTTATCTACGGACTCGTGACGTCCCGATCTACGTCACAGACATTGTTCCTCATATTTTTTACTCCCCGGGTCAACAGTCAACATTTTGCCCAATTCGAGGGGCAAAACGATCATTTTACACCGTCTGTCCGAATTCTCTCGACTAATTAGAGATTAGTCACAATCATCCTTAATTAATTAATAAATTATTCCCAAAATTCGGGACGGGTTATTACATATGATGTCTTGGTCTTTACTCCAGCCCGCATCCGTAATCAACCTGAAGGGTACCAAAAACCATAAAATTTGTGAGTGGAAAAAAATAATCAGTTGGAAAACAATTTATCGAAAATGACATTTATACCCTTTAATTAAAAACGTGCATGCATCAGAAAACACGTAAACTCAAATGTTTTCCTAAAATCAAATCATATTGCTTTTCAAATCAATATCTAGTGAAAAACATCTGTCACATCTCATATCATCATATCGCCATCATCAGTCATGGTATCCAGGCAATGCGTGCACATAGCTCTAGAACTGCTCAAGTCTAAGCATGTCGCCGTGAACCTATCATCGGCCGACGTTCAACATATCATTGTGAACATATCAAGGATCGATCTCATATAACATAAGCACTCTTGAGTCGAGCCTCCCTCCGCTGCTCGACAACAGGCAGTGCATTGTGACCTCTCTAGGGGGGAACACAACTCATCCCGGAGGCTGTCTGGACCTCTCCGAGGAAACATATTCCTACTGGAGTCCCTCTTTGGGGAAACATATTCACGATAGAGTCATATCAACCTCAAAAAATGGTCTCAGTGAAAACAGTTTATCAAATCAAATCCTATTTCTCGAGTAGGGTCTCAACCCAAAATGAAATCACATAGGGTCTCTGCCCAAAATCACATCTCGTAGGGTCTCAGCCCAAATCCACATACACACGGACTCACACTTGGAGTCAAATATGTTTTCAACAGGGTCACAAGCCCGAAATATCATTTCAATAGGGTCACAAGCCCGAATATTATCTCAATAGGGTCACAAGCCTGATATATCATTTCAATAGGGTCACAAGCCCGAAATATCATTTCAATAGGGTAAAACGCCCGAATAATATCTCAATAGGCTCACAAGCCTGATATATCATTTCAATAAATCATCAATCAAAGCACGTAGAAAACTTGGCCTAAGCCCAAAGTATAGCATAAAGCATAAATCTCGAAATACGAGCACAACAACATTTTCCATTAAAATGATCAACAACCATACTCAAATCATTATGAAACCAGTGCATCTAAACCCATGTTCATAAAACATATAAAACATTTATGCATGCATCATATTCATAAAGTAAAACTCCACTCACAGACCGTCCAAACTGCGCACTCACAATCCGCGTCGTAAGCGACTACGAGGCTAATCCAATATCTCCAGAATGTCCGGACCTGTCTAAATCATGCCCAAAGATCACTAACCATCTATAAAAATCCAAACTATAAACCCTGAAAACTCCCGGAACAGTAAACGTGTCTCGATCACGCTTCCTGAGGCTAAAATCTCCAAATGACCAATCAAACGATCTCTAATCGACCTGAAACCACCACCATTGGATTCAGATTGTCGAAACCTTTTGAACAAAACCAATTTCACCTCGAAATTCATGACCACACGCCCTCACATGCCGATCAAAGTACGGTCCACGACAGTCAATGCCAGTCAACGCTGACGTCATGAAGTCAGCCTAACAGATCTAACACATATGAGGTCTAAGAACCTGCTATGTGGCACCTTTTCACTGGTCCACATGGCCTGACAGTGCTGACATGAACCTGCCACGTCAGCTGCCACGTAGCCTGACACCTCCTCACAACCTCTCCACGTGGCAAGAATCATCCCTTGCCACATGGTCTTACATAATGACGTGGCTTGCCATGTCACCGTCGTCAAACTCTCGCGGGTCATCCCGGTTCACTATAACGGGTCATTCGACCCGTGACCTTGACCCGATCGTAGCCTTCCAGCCATTAAAAGCCACCGGTCTTTTCCCATTCGACTCGCCTTGAGCCCAGAAACCTATCTACAACCTCAAAATCAACTAAAAAGGCCTGAAATTACTTGTTAGAGCTCAACCTCACACGGCTAAACTTTTAGGCTTCTTCCAGGGCTATCCATGGGTCCTCCACTATCCAAACTCATTCCTACAAGCTCGTAAGAGCTCAAAACACACAACCATGGCATCAGACGTGCCCCCATAGCCCCAGCGAGATGGAATTTTCCCTCGTCTGACACTTGGTGTCAGACGGGATCAGGCGGGTCCCACGTTAATCCCGGAGGATTTGGGACCGATCCTGACATCAATCCCCCCGGGATTAACGAGGAATGCCCCTAATCCCGTCTGACACGGAGTGTCATACCAGGGAAAAGTAAAACCTTTAGCCCAAAGGCTTCCAAAGTACGCCAGGATCCGGAGGAGGTATGTGATATCTCGGTCTCTGCTACAGTCCCCACCGTATCCAACCTGAAGGGTATTGAAAATAGAAAGACTGTGAGTGGACAAAAAGTAATAAGTTTCGTAAACACATTTTATAAAGACCTTTATACCCTTCACTAAAAAGCATGCATGCATAGTAAAACTATTTATCCAATCACATATGTTTAAACAACCATAATCATATGGGCTCCTACCCAAAACCATCTATAGAAAACCATAACATAGTAAACATATGTGGGATCACAGCCCAAATCCATTTATCATCATAAAACACAATTTCCCAAACCATTTGAAATCATGTTTATCCAATATATTTCATATCACCAAACCTGTCACGGTAATCTAGAGCTACATGCGTGCTACACGGGATCTCAAACTCAAGTCTCTCCAGGGTCCACCCAGGTCAATGTCCGTAGATCAATGACCCTCCTTGTAGGTTACGAACCATAGCCTTCCTGAGAGTAAGGAACCCAACTAGGGGGCGACTCCACGCAGTCAGTGCTCCGTGACTACTCCGGGGTCCACGCAGGCCATGACCCTCCCCGGAGGAGACAATCATATATAAAGGATGACATACGAAAAACCTTTTGAAATCATTCTTTAAACCTTTTAAGGATTCATACCCGACCCCCGTAAGCCGTCATGAACCATAAAACCTTTCAAGGGTTCATGCCGGTTCCCATAAACCGTCATGAACCATAAATCCATTTCAAGAGTTCATGCTGGTTCCCATAAACCGTCATGAACCATAAAAACCATTTGTGGGTCCCTGACCCGAAATCACCATTGTAAGACATAACTGGGCCCTAGGCCTAAATCCACATACAAACTGGACCTCCGGCTCGAATCGTAAACCAACTAGGCCTCGTGCCCGATTTCATAACTAAATGGGCCTTGTGCCTAATTTCATAATCAATTGGACCTCTGGCCCAAGAACGTCACTAAAAGGACTTCGAGTGTAGTTATTGGCTGGTTGGGTACCAGTATTGGCGTATTAGGACTCTTCGGAGTCGAGATCGAGGGATCCGTCAGGATGGTAGGGCTGCAGTGGGCAACCGGGTTTGTGATAACCCTAGTAGGTATTTGTTTGGACAAGTTACCAGGAGTGTGGTACTTGCGATCAGATCCGAGGGTGGACCGATCAGTGGATGTTGTCTGTGGAGTGGTTGGTACTGGCGGTGAGACTGCCGCATAGATTGGGAGTCTCGATAGTAGAGTGTTTGTGAGATTGGTCTACACGAGGTTGTGACAGATGCTACTATCGATGGACATGATTAAGTCTTATCGAGTTGGATATACTCAGGTTGTCGTGACGATTGTGATGATAGGATTCGTCAGTCGTGACGAGGATACGAGGTACACGAGTGACGCACAGTACGAGCAGTGATTCTAGATTCGACTCGGTGACGGCTGAGTCTAATCGCAGAATGAGATGTTGACCTTGGGTGTTGGCACACTAGGCACGTTCTTGTGAAGGTGGTAGTTGTGAGTGGGATAGAGAGGATCCCAAGTGGCTCTGTTCGAAGTACGGGAGTACTTGGTATAAAGACCAGTTTCCCCAGTGTTGGAGATCAGTTTCCTCAGTGATGGAGACCTGTTTCCTCAGTGATGGAGACCAGTTTCCCCCGTGACGGAGATCAGTTTCCCCAGTAATGGAGACTAGTTCCCCCAGTGCTACGAAATTAAGTCGCGAGGGTGTACTCAGAAGAATTGAGGAGAAACGTGAGTTACAGGTGCGAATGGATGACGTAAGTGATGTCTTATGACGAATGGGTCAGTTTTTCAGATTTGGTAGTACGCAGAGATTTGGCTTCAGATCACGACAGACGTTGCGATCTGTTTAGCCTACCGACTGAGGTCATTGGATTCCGACCAATTCTGTGAGTCAGAGTTGGATCAGGATGATTAAAGGTACGTGATGTGAGTGTTGGAGACCGTTTATGCACATCCGTAAATAGGGGACAGGGTTTAACCTTGAGTAGCGTGAATTCCACTCGGAATGAGTCTATCCGTATGTACGATATTCACGGACGCGTGGATGGTGTCTAGTTGAGCTGAGGACTTGTGAGTCCATTGCGGATTAGTTTTGGTTGACTATGGTTGACCATACCTCCTGAGTTGAGGACATGGCACTTGTTTTCCTATAGAACGTTAGTAAGTTCGGGTGTTGTGTGAGCTTCGTAATTGGATAAGGAACGCGATTCCAACGTGATTGGAACTTCGGACTCAAGAGAAGTGGTGAATAAGACGTTGAGTGGAATACTTGATTCCGTATTGGTGATGAGTATTCCGAGGTCACTGAGTGTGACTCTTTAGTAGGTGGTGCTGAGTGTCAGAGGATGACATGGGATGAACATGGATGTCACCATCTTGGATTTGTCCCTAGGTGGGATGAGGAGGAACGGTATGACAGCTAGGAGTTCAAGAGGGTGTAAGAACCGAACACCTAGGCTGTGGGTCAATTTGATTGACGTGACGAGTAGATGGTATTTAGCGTCACGGAATGTGAAGAGTGAGTGCCCAAGGTGACGGACTGACGTTCGCTTGGTGACGGACTGACGTTCGCTTGGTGACGGACGATTGGGGTCCGGACCATGGTTGGAGTGCGGACGGTAGTTTGTGGTTGGACGTTGCCAGCGAGCAATCCTTGTGTAGGTCGGGGGTGCCCCGATGTTGTTGTGGTATAGGTGTATCGGAGTGTTGTGCACGTTCGATGATGGGTTTGACCACGATAAATCGGTATGTCGGGTCGAGAGTATCCGAGAGTGTAAATAGGTTGTAATTGGGATCGAGTCCTAGATGGACGTGAGTGGCGATCGGAATGGATCCGATAAGTGACAGTTTGGAGACTCGAGGTGAGTCTGGATGACAAGTGGTATCGCTGAGTGATGCGAGATGCGATACGAGGACCCGAGAGAGAGTCGTGATCAGAGTAGCGCAGCGAAGCGCAGTGGAGCCGGGAGTTTTCGGCTGGTCACGAAGGCGTGACATATCGTGGTAACGAATTGATAGGTATCCGATGAGTTCGGATAGGTATGGATTGTTGGAACTCTAAGAAGAGTCAGTTTTGGGGAATAGGAAATTGAGAGAGTTGACTTGTGCGAGTGTTTAGAGTCATTATTGGGCATAGGTCTCCGGATGACCTACGAGATGTGATTTGTGCCATTGTGATGGCAGGATCCATAGAATGTTGTCCGATCCAATGCTGAGCAGGACGCCAGCTTAGATGTGATAGCCCTTAGTGGGAATGCGTTTCCAGCTTGACGACTGTCAGATGGAAGTGTCAGAGAGTCAAACTGAAAAGCCGTTTGGATGTCAGTCTGGTGTTGCTGACCTATCTAAGTAAGTGACAGGAGAGATCGACGAGTGTCAACATGTTGTCTCAAGTGAGACGTTCGAGCAAACATGTAGATGTCGAAAATGAATTGGAGCTTTGGAGGCTCCAATGACGGCATGTACCGAGGACGATAACGATGAGTACGGTATGTGTGTTGGACATGTACTGCTACATGAGTATTCTCTTGTGGGTGCAACGATCCGTTTCGAGGAATAAGGTTGGATTCCACAGTTTGGTTGTGGAATCGGGTTAATTTGAATTTCGAGGACAAAATTATTTAAGGGGGGAAGTTTGTGACGACCTGTCCCGAATTAACGGGATTAATTAAGAATTAATGACGGATTAGCCTCGCTAATGGAAAAATAATCGGAGATTAGACAAGGATTAGCGGACGTTCGGGCGAAATGATGATTTTGCCCCTGGAATGGGCAAATCGTTGACTTTTTATTCAGGCACCAGGTGAACCCCTGTGGTTTTCGTTGACTTTTTCCCTTGTGGTTTTCGTGAGGTTCTTTTGGCCAATGACTGTGACGTAGTACGTGACGTCACGAGTTCATAGACAGGTGGCACGCTCGATTCCGACGTTCGAGGAGGAAGTTATGACGTTCGGGGAGGAAGTTATGACGTTCGGAAGTTCGAGGGCAATTTGGTAATTTGGGCCAAAAGTTGACTTTTGACCCGAGAGGTCCAATGGCCGAGGGCCAAAGATCATTACGTAGATCGAGACGATACGAATCCGTAGACAGGCGGCACGTCGAATTTGAACATTCGACGGAGAAGTTAAGGTTCACGGAAGTACGAAAGTACTATTGCACGAATTACGAAACAGATTACCTTTGGACTTAAGTGGGGCCCAGATTTCCATCCCAAGGGCCAATGGATGAGTGAAAAGTGTCACCCATCCACTGGCCCTTCCCTTACATACATGCATCGATCATCTTCTTGCTTTCCATTCATCCAAACAAACCCACCCGATCTCATTCCACCCAAAATCCCAAACCTTCACCCCTTATGATCTTGAGTGAGGCCAGAGAGTGAGAGAGAGATTGAGGAGGCAGAGGATGGTGGTTGGGTGCTAGCTGGGTTGCCGTACACGGCGGTGAAGGCCATGAAGAACCCGATTGCACGGTTAGGCCCATTTTTCCATATATTTCGATTTGAGCATTATGGTTAGTTTTGGATGATTGGGGGATGATTATTAGGTCCCTAGGATGTTTCTAAGATTTTTTGGAAGGGGGTTCACGGCTGAGAAAGCCCTGGGAAAAACTTGGAACCATTGAACCGTGTGGTTCAAAATCAAGCCATGGGTTTTAGGTGTTTTTGGATGAGTTTAGGCATTGGGAATGATAGAAAATGACAGGACCCACCATGATTATCATCCCGATAACCGAGGTGAACCCTACTCCCGTTTGACAACCCGACACAAAGACCAAAAGAACCTCACGAAAACCACAAATTACATTGCCAGACAAGGGAGAATTTAAAATCCAACAAAAGTCAACAGTTAAATAGAGCATAGTACAACGAAAAGACAGAAATCCTACTCAGAGTTATTACACGCACAACGGAAAACTGAAAACACTCTGGGGTTACTCTAAAGTCCTCTATGCCTCCGACACTACCTCAACGTCAACCCTCGCGCTAGTTCCACGACCTGAAGGGCATTTAAAAACCAGAAAAGTGTGAGTGGACCAAAAAGAATAAAAGTTTAAAAAACCATTTCATAACAAACCAGGGTTTAGCCCTTCGTTTTGAAAACATGCATGCATAACCCAATATCTGAAAACAGTTATAGAAATCACATAATAATCATCATGAAAACAGTATTATAAAACATAAATACCAATGTCATCATCCGATCAAACCTGCTGGACCTATCCGAGTCTTTAAACTCCCGAGTCTTTAAACTCCCGAGTCTTTAAACTCAATCCAGGCCTCAAATGTAATCTGAGTCTTTAAACTCAACAGGCCTACTGGGGAAATATCGTAATATCCGAGTCTTTAAACTCAATCTGGCACTTTAAACCCAATCCGGGCCCGTCCCCCATCAATCAATATCCGGGTCTTTAAACCCAATAACCAGATCCAGCAAATCCAATCCAAAACCGTTTGAAAACCATTTCTAAATCCATATGCAAACTCGAATTCGAAACCACCATTCCGAAGCCCTTCCGGCGTCCAGAACCGTCATTCCGAACCCAAATCCGGAAATCCACTTTTCAACTCTAAAATCAAATCTCGTTTTTCGAAATCCGATTCTAAAACCGAAAACCTTGATTATCAAAATCATGTTCCAAAACTCATTTATAATCATTGAAAACCAAGTATAGATCTGAAATCCCGAAATCATGACATCATAATCAGAAATCAAATCCTTTCTCGTAAAACGTGCCAAATACGTAACTTCCTCGAAAAACGTGTAATAAACAGGTATGTAATGTAATAAGCAATAAACATGAAATCATAATTAAAACCATAAAACAAGTAAATAAAAACAGTTATGCATGCTCGGTTTAAAGAAGATGTCCACTCACAGTTACTGGGCACGTCACTCGCGTCCCGTACGTTCCTCGTCCGCCTCGGGGATTCCCGATCCTGTCACAAGCCACCAAAACGAGTCACTAATACGTCCACTAAGGTTCTCCTAATTTTCCCTAATTTTCCCGAACTTCTAAACGTAAGTACACAGAACCCTAAACCTTCGATGTGGTAGAACTAACCTGAGACGTCGTCCGATTGTCCCGAAACTTATCCCAAAAGATTCGTTACAATGATTAGACCAAAAACTATGTTGGGAGTTTCCCCAGAACAACCACCACGCGCCGCCCAAAGTGGCTGCGCATGGGCCTCACGCGCCTGCACAGAACACTGTTCATCGTCTTCCTCGAGACCTCCACTGTTCTGGACCGGCGTGACCGATTCTCCGCCGTCCCTCAACCAATTCCGTCCCTTTCAACTCCCCTAGCTTCGTCCTACCCTAAGCAACTCATTCCCCTACTCAAAACATGACAACACAGTCTCTAAATCATCTCCTTCAAGCCCGAATAAACCCGTCCAAAACCCCTGTTTCTAAATCCGGCCACCCGTGCATCCCCCCGTCACGGCTTCACAACTGGAGGTTCCTAGGGACTTCCTAAACCTAGTAGAACTCACATAATACTTCGACTCAGCCCCAAACTTCACCACTTTCAGTTTGGACCAAAATGGAAAAATAGAGGAAACAGGGAAACCTTACCTGTCTGTGCATTGCCGTGAACGCCGCCGTGGCCCAGCCCGTCCAACGTCTCTTCTCTGCCTACTGACCACTCCCACACTCCAAATTTGAAAAGTTTGATCGAACACAGCAACACCACCACCTCGATTCTTCTCTGTTTTCCACAGAAACTCACACTCACACACACAGGCTTTCCTCACACTAGTTCCACCCAGAACCACGCACTAGCTCTCACTTAGTCTCTACTCACTCACTCGATCACTAGAACACACAAACACACACTGCAATCGATCAATTCTCATCTCTTTTTCTCCCTCTCAAGCACGACTACCCTTCACACACGGCCCAAATTAAAAATCACACCGTGCACCCTAGAACCCACTAGATCACCCCCACGTGTCCAAACCCTATGGTCCCATCTCAAAATATCCAATAATTGATGTACACTTGTCCCAATCTGGCTTGCACAATTGCCAATGTACAAAAAGATCAAAATGCCCCTTGTGAGTCAAATTTACGATTATGCCCTTCGTCGTTCTAGACCCGAAACTCACTCGTCCTACGTCCGATGAAGGCATGCCGCCTGTCGTTGTACTCAGGACGAAGAGATCTACCTAATGGTCCTCGGTTTACGTATAAAAACCTTGTCGTTCGAAAAGTCAACTTTTTCCTTTCTTTTACCCAAATTACGAAAGTGCCCTCAACCTTTCGAACATCATAACTTCCTCCTCGGATGTCGGAATCGGGCGTGCCGCCTGTCTACGGACTCGTGACGTCCCTACCTACGTCACAGTCATCGATCAATGCCCAATTGATCGCCCGAATTAAAAGTCAACTGTTTGCCCATTTAAGGGGCAAAATCATCATTCTATGCTAAACGTCCAAAAGTAACCTACTAAACAACGATTAACTCACTAATCCGTTACTAATCACTCTGCTAATTCCAACTTCTGAGATGGGTCCTTATAGAAAACATGAAAATAGGAAGAAAGGAATCAAAAAGGAGAAGATTGGACAAAAAATGAGGAGTGAGGAGCAGTGAACTGGTCACGCCGGTCCAACTGGACCGGCCAAACCAGGTGAACCGGCCCCTGGAGGTTGATGGTGTAGGAATAGTGCCGGCGCGTGAGGCCCACGCGCATGCCACTCCTGGGGCACGTGACGGCGCGTAACAGGGCTTTTGGGGATGTGTTTAACACACGAAATCATCTATTCGATGTAACGAACATTTTGGGACTGGTTTCGTGCCAATTGGACATCGTTTCGATATAGTTCGGGACATCCGAACGTTTAGGATTGGTTTTAAAAATAGTTAGAAACTCCAAAAAATTACGGGACTTTAGTGAGAGGTTATTTAAGTAATTAGTAACCCTCTAAATGAATTTGAACAGGTTCGGGAATCCCAGAGGCGACGATTGACCCGAGAGACGGTTATGGCACGCGTATCGAGGCGCGGCTTCGGACGGTCTGTGAGTGGACCCTTCTCTCAAACTTGATGCATGCATAAATATTTTATAAGTATTTTAATATATGTTTTGTGTTGCCATGAGTGCAATTCGTTTGTGGTAGCTTATGATCGACATATTTGCACGTTTTTCAAGGTTTTCGGTTTTATGTCGTACCTTTGCGTACCATGTTTTCAACGAGGGTTTAATGAATGGATTTTGGATTTGAAAATATGAAATTGGGCATGAGACCCTATTGAACTGTGGATTTAGGCCGAGGCCTGTGAAATGGTTTTGAATCGGATTCGAGGAATCCTATTGATATGAATCAGGTATGAAACCCAGTTAAGAAAGTATTTGAGAAAGAAAGAAAGTTTTGGAATGAATGAAACCATCCATATGCTTATATGGTCTCCTCCAGTGTCGACTGGGAGAGTCACGAGCCACAGACCAGAGTGGGTATCCCCATAGGGATCCCGTTCCAGGAGTAGAGGTTACTTGATGTGGTCCCGGACCAGATTCCGGAGAGTTATGTGGACTAGATCCAGAGATTGAGCCTCCCAGATGGAGATTCCTGGGAGAAGACTCGGAATGAGACCCTGAGTAGTGTGCACACTAGATAGATTGATGTCATCGTGACTATATCGGGGATGTGATCCCTAGGGGCTGTGTGCCCCGAGTTGGCATCTTCTCCGGAACGGCCTAGGATGGGTGATATGTATGAGTACGTATGAGGTTTTAGAAAGTGTTTTTAGGCGGAGACCCCGTATTCTATGTTTTAGTATTTCACCAAGAATATTTTGGGCTGAGACCCACGTGACATGATTTGGGGCTGAGTTCCCATGTTTTGATTTACGGTTCCTTTGTGCTTTCAGGTTGAGGACCCAAATGGATTTATGGGTCATGACAGTTTATGGGACTGGGCATGAGCCCTTGAAAGGTTTTGAGAAAATGCTTTCAAATAATTTCACGAATGTTGGATAAACGGTTTTTGAATACATGCATATGTATTTATGAAGGGCATAAATGTCTTCTTGCGAAAATGTTTTTAATTAAAATATTAAATTGTCAACTCACAGTTTTTGTGTTTTAATGCCCTTCACGTTGATCGCGGATGCGGGCTGTAGCAGAGACGAGACATCACTACCCTCCTCCTACGATCCTGGCGTACTCTGATAGCCCCGGCGAGGACTAGAGATGGAATTTTCCCTCGTCTGACACTTGGTGTCAGACGGGATTAGGCGGATCCCACGTTAATCCTGGAGGATTTGGGACCGATCTTGACATCAATCCCCCCGGGATTAACGAGGAACGCCCCTGATCCCGTCTGACACGGAATGTCAGACCAGGGAAAAGTAAAACCTTTAGCCCGAAGGCTTCTAGAGAACGCCAGGATCCGGAGGAGGTATGTGATATCTTGGTCTCTACTACAGTCCGCATCGTATCCAACCTGAAGGGTATTGAAAATAGAAAGACTGTGAGTGG
The DNA here is from genome assembly GCA_032719365.1 of Prinsepia uniflora. NCBI lineage: Eukaryota > Viridiplantae > Streptophyta > Magnoliopsida > Rosales > Rosaceae > Prinsepia > Prinsepia uniflora. The sequence goes on from CM064876.1 coordinate 50,335,146, forward strand.
ACAAAAAGTAATAAGTTTCGTAAACACATTTTATAAAGACCTTTATACCCTTTACTAAAAAGCATGCATGCATAGTAAAACCATTTATCCAATCACATATGTTTAAACAACCATAATCATACGGGCTCCTGCCCAATACCATCTACAGAAAACCATAACATAGTAAACATATGTGGGATCACAGCCCAAATCCATTTATCATCATAAACACAATTTCCCAAACCATTTGAAATCATGTTTATCCAATATATTTCATATCACTAAACCTGTCACAGTAATCTAGAGCTACACGCGTGCTACTCGGGATCTCAAACCCAAGTCTCTCTAGGGTCCACCCAGGTCAATGTCCGTAGATCAATGACCCTCCCTGTAGGTTACGAACCATAGCTTTCCTAAGAGTAAGGAACCCAATTGGGGGGCGACTCCACGCAGTTAGTGCTCCGTGACTACTCCGGGGTCCACGCAGGCCAACGACCCATCCCGGAGGAGACAATCATATATAAAGGATGACATATGAAATACCTTTTAAAATCATTCTTTAACCCTTTTGAGGATTCATGCCCGGCCCCCGTAAGCCATCATGAACCATAAAACCTTTCAAGGGTTCATGCCGGTTCCCATAAACCGTCATGAACTATAAATCCATTTCAAGGGTTCATGCTGGTTCCCATAAACCGTCATGAACCATAAAAACCATTTGTGGGTTCCTGACCTGAAATCACCATCGTAACACATAAATGGGCCCTAGGCCTAAAACCACATACAAACTGGACCTCCGGACCGAATCATAAACCAATTGGGCCTCGTGCCCGATTTCATAACTAAATGGGCCTTGTGCCCAATTTCATAATCAATTGGGCCTCTGGCCCGAGAACATCACTAAAAGGACTTCGAGTCTGAGGGTTTCCAAAACAGATAGGTCTGGAACCGGAGTTTACCTTTTCAATTCCAAAACCATTTCATGAAATCACATCCAAAACCATAAGTACGAAAAATCAGTGTAAGATTGGAAAACCTCGATTTACGTGCAAGCACGTAAATCAACTCGTAATGCGTGAAACCATATAATTCACAATCATCCAATTCAACATCATAAAGTCACATTCATAATCCATATAAAACATTTATGCATGCATCACAGTTTAGAAATCAAGGTCCACTCACAGACCGTCCTATGCTGCCGCTTCGGTTTGAGTGTCGTAAGCCTCACCGGGAAAATCGTCGTCACCGGGACTCCCAAACCTGTCCAAATCAATCTAGAGGGTTACTAACTACCTTATTAACCTCTCATTGAAGCCCCATAATTTTCCCAAATTTTTAACTATTTTAAATCTCTAACCTAAACCTTTCGATGCCCCGAACATTATCTAGACGGTGTCCAATCGACACGAAACCAGTCCCAAAATGTTCGTTACATCGAATAGAAGATTTCATGTGTTGAAGACATCCCCAGAAGTGTGCCACGCGCCCACACGCGCCCAAGGAAGCCTCTATGCGTAAGCCCACGCGCCGCACTATTCATCTTCTTCCTCAATGACTGAACCGGGTTAGACTGGTTCTGAACCGGCCAAACCGGTCTGGACTGGTTCAGGGTCCTATCCTTCGTATTTTCGATCCATTTTATCCCATTTTAATCCCTAAAGTTTCCCCTACTTAAACTTAGTCTTTCTAACTATCAAAAGCATAAGAAAAACAAGTAAAACAGTACCTCATTGACCGTCCATGGCGGTGGTGACTTCCCCACCGTCCACCGTCATTCCAAGTCTTCCTAAGCCTCAAAATCAATCCAGGCCTTCTCCTTAGATCACCAGGAAGTCAACCTCATTAATAGAATCGAGTAAAAACCCCACAAACCCGAACTTGAAAGTTCAAACTTGTTTACCCGTGGGTTTTGGGTTTTCCCCGTCGTGAGCCTTCACCGTCCTGCCCTCTCATAACACTCTCTCACGGTCACACACGAGCACTCATAATGATTATGGTGGTGAGGTGTGGTGTTTGTTTGTATGGAGGGGCTCAGGTTGCTTATGGAGAAATGAAGAAGGTGAAGTTTGATGCACGGGGGAAAAAGGTGAGAGATTAGATAGATGATGGTGATGATGATCAGAAAGAGGGAGATGAGATGGATGGTGATGATTAGGGAGTATAGGAATGATGGACAGGATTAAATGTGGGTTAATTGGAAATTATAAGATAATAAAAGATAATATTATTTAATTATGTAGATCCACTTTTTAGGGAAATTGGCCAATGGGATGAGTGACACTTGTCACTCATCCATGGGTCCCACTTAAAATATCTGCCCAATCAGAATAAGCCACCTCATAAATGCCTCGAAATACGTGCATAGTGAAATCAAACTTCCGTGACCCATAACTTTCCCGTTCGAAGTCCGATTTCGATGTGCCGCCTGTCTATGGATTCGTATCGTCCCGATATATGTAACGGTCTTCGACCCTCGGCCATCGGACTTCCTAGTCCAAAAGTCAACTATTTACCCCTTTGTAACCATAATTACCAAAGTACCCTTGAACTTCCAAACGTCATAACTTTTTCCTCGAACGTCGGAATCGAACGTGCCACCTGTCTATGAACTCGTGACGTCCCAAACTATGTCACCGTCATCGGCCAAAGTCCATTTGACCGCCTGAACAAAAATTCAACGTTTTGCCCACGCCCAAAGGTAAAACGGTCATTTTGCATCGTTCGTCTGATTTCATCCACTAATCACGGATTAACGTCACTAATCACGATTAGTCACTAATCTAATTTCGAAATTCGGGACGGGTCGTTACATGTCATGCCTCTGCCATCCTCCACTGTCACTCTGTCTTTTCTTCTCGACTCACTCTCACTCTCAGTCTCTCTCTCTGTGGTCTCAACTGAAGAAGATGATGATGAAGGTTTAGGGTGGGTTTCAGGTTGGTTTGAAATGGATGAAAGGAATAGGAGATGATGCATGTATGTGTGGGTTTGGGCTAAAGGATGGGTAACACTTGTCACTCATCTATTAGTCCAGGGTAGATCTTTTGGGCCCACTAACAAACAAACCCAAAAGCCAACTCCTCGTAATTCGTGAAATCATGAATCATTCGAAAAACGGTCCTTGGCCCGTATCTTCCTTGTACGATGTCCGATTTCGACGTTTCGCTTGTCTACGGACTCGTATCATCTTGATCTACGTAATGGACTTTGGTTCACATGCATTTGACTTCCTGGGTCAAAAGTCACCATTTTCACTCGTCTAGGGGTAAAATCGTCATTTTACCCCGATCGTCCGATAATCCTCAATTAATCCTTAATTAATCATTGATTAATTCTCAAAAATCTCGTGAATTCGCGACAGGTCGTTACACGTTATCCACGTCTTCATTAATTTTTCCTTCCATTCGAACTTCATACAATTCATCATCATTATCAGTAGCTTCATTGCTTTCTTTCTTATTACTTGCATATTCAGGCACATCTTCTACATCTTCCACCTTAGCTATGTTAGGAGCAACATATGTGCTTGGACCTGCCTCTATGGCTAGACTATTATCTATGCTTACACTAGGTTATTTTCTTGCTTCATCTTCTGTGCTTGGACCAGCCTCTTCAATGCTTTGACAAGCCTCTATTGTGTACACCATATCTTCATCAGCCACTTGGTCCACAACATGGGAAGCATACATATGCAGTGCCTTCTCTAATGTCCTTGTCGCCTTTCAAATGAGGCCCAACAGTTGCTGATCTGTGCAGAGCTTAAAAAATTGTGTACTAATAGCGTCTTGTATGTAGAAATCCAGCCTATCCTAAATGTAACCTTTATTCTTCACCAGTCCATTCAATTATGCTAATGACGAGTGCTCCCAACAACACCAATCAATCCATTTCAATGCCTCATCTGTATACGTCCAATGTCACCACCCGACTCCCTTAGCACGATATTGTCCACTTCGGGCCTAGCCCTCACGACTTTGATTTTGGGGTTGCTCTAGCCCAATCTTGCTTAACTTTGGAGTTCCAACCAAACTCAAAGCCAATAAGCTACCAAAAGGTCTAGTGCTAGATAGATATGTGCCCACACATATAAGGCACTTCATATTTCCCTCCCGAGCTATGTGGGATTACTCATTGTTCTTCCCAAGACACAAGCCTCACAATCCACTCACCTTGGGACCCAGCATTTTTCTTTGGCACAATTCTAGTCGGGGTCTAGCTCTAATTCCATTTTGTCATGATCCGACTCCCCTAGCACGATATTGTTCGCTTTGGGCCCATCACTCACGGCTTTGTTTCTGGGAACTCATGTGCAACTTCCCAGTAGGTCACCCATTCTAGGATTACTCCATCCCAATCTCGCTTAACTCTAGAGTTCAAACTAAACCCAAAGGCAGTGAGCTCCCAAAGGCCTCGTGCTAGATAGATACGTGCCCACACATATAAGGCACTTCACATTTCCATCCCCGAACGATGTGGGTTCTTCCTAAGACACGGATCTTACGAATGACATGGGATTGTTCATCGTTCTTTTCAAGACACGGATATTACATCCACTCTTCTGCTTTATGTATAATCTTCCCACCATAGTGTAATGCGATGGAGACAATGTCATCGCAATCCTCAATATCAAGCAACCAACCAACCATAAATCATTATCACCATTATAAACGTAAAATATCGACAGCCAACACAAACTAGAAAATCAAACCCTATTCTAAATCCAGACCTTAAATCCTAATCTGAAATCCCAAGCCTAAACTGCAAAACCTAAACTCTAAACCCTAAACATAAACATAAACCTAAACCCTAATACAAGTATCAGACCCAACTTCATAGTTTACTGGAAACCATACTCTAAACACTAAATCCTAAACTAGACTCTAAACTAGCCCCTAAACCCTAAACCCTGAACTCGACACCTAAACCATATTCCTAAACCCTAAAACCTAAGCATAAACCTAGACCTAACCTCGAATCTAAAAATGAGACCAAACTTCACAATTTACGAGAAATCCACAATTCTGCCTAAATCTACAATTACATCCACAACCAACATCACCGCCCAAGGCAATATCTCACGATCAACTGTAACGACCCGTCCCGAATTCCGGGATTAGATTAGTGACTAATCTTGATTAGTGAGATTGATCGGTGGTTAGTTGGGCGAAATCGGACAAAATGTGCAAAATGACCGTTTTGCCCCTAGTCGTGGGCAAAATGTTGACTTTTTGATCGGGTGGTCAAACGGACTTTGACCGATGATCGTGACGTAGTTCGGGACGTCACGAGTTCATAGCCAGGTGGCACGTTCGATTCCGACATTCGAGGAGAAAGTTATGATGTTCGGAAGTCGAAGGGCATTTTGGTAATTTGGCATATTAGGGGCCAAATGTTGACTTTTTGACCGGGAGGTCCGATGGACGAGGGCCAAGGACCGTCACATAGGTCTCGTCGATACGAATCCAATGACAGGCGGCATGCCGAAATCGAAAATTCGACGACGAAGTTATGGTCACGGGAACGAATTAACGAACCGAGGCTTCGATTAAAATAATATTAAAATAATAAAATCTGAATTCTTTAATCAAATCAATCTGGATCCTTGGATGAGTGACAAGTGTCACTCATCCCCTACATTCCCTAAAACAAGGATCTTTGTTGGCCATTGGATTATTAAATCCTTTTCCCTCCTGAAATCCTCACCATTGATTTCAGACCACAGATTCAATCTGGGCCATTGAACTCATTCCTTCTCTCTTTATTTGATCAGACCATACATTTTCATTTTCAGTTTCCTTCTTTGAACCAACACATCACCACCTCTCAACCTCAACCCACACCCCAGACACCACCATACCACCCTCAAGCACCACCAGACGGCCACCACCACCTCACGGCCGCCCTGCACGGCCGGGAAAACCCCCAGACCCGAGAGGAACCGAAACCAACCCAAACTGTCCAACCGCCCAAACCTTCATATCAGGACTCGAACCAACTTAGTGTTAGGTTCACTGGGACAGTAAAAAGACTCAGACGAAGACTGGATGGCGTACGGCGGCGACACGGCAGCAGTAGGTTGAAAAACCCGAGAAGACACCATTTCATTCCCTGCTTCGAAACGCTTGTTTTTAACGTTAGGATTGTTTGTTTGCTTATGAGACATACTTAGGGGACCTAGACAACCATTTTAGACCAAAGTTCGTGGCTGGAAGCTGGACGACTCGCCGGAGAAGACAACCAGAGCCGGCAGACACTTTTCCCGTCGATTTTCAGGTAACTTCTTGAGCCTAAAGTTTAGTTTTGATTTCACAGAACCGTAGAGGATGTAGAGACGAGTCCATAGGATCAAATCTCACCAGAAATGGTGGTCGGGTTGATGAACACTGATCAGGTCGAACCGTGGGTCAACGGCGACCTGGTTACTGTAGCATGACGTCAGCACAGTTGACCAGAACATTGACCTGGTGCGTGGGGGCGCGTGTAAGGTATTTTGGGGAAACTTCCAACATGACTTTTAATCTATTCGATGTAACGAACATTTTGGAATTGGTTTCGTGTCGATCGGACACCGTTTCGATATTGTTCGGGACGTCCGAAGGTTTTAAATCAAGTTTAAAAATAGTTAAAAATTTGGGAAAATTACGGGACTTTAATAGGATATTAATGAGGAGGTTAGTGACCCTCTAATGTGATTTGGACAGGATTGGGAGTCCCGGTGATAGTGGTGTGGTCCGGGAAGGCCTATGGCACGCGTATCGAGGCGCATCGTTAAACGGTCTGTGAGTGGACTTTGGTTTTATAAATTCTATGCATGCTTAACTGTTTTATATGGATTATGATTGTGATTGTAGGTTGTTGATTTGGATGTTGGTAAATCAAACGGTTTCACGTATTTCGAGGCGATTCACGTGCTTGCACGTAAATCGAGGTTTTCTGGTTTTGCTCGGATTTTTCATGATTATGGTCTTGGATAAGATTTGATGAAATGATTTTAAAATTGGAAAGATAAACTCGGGCTTGAGGCCCACTTGTTTGGAAACCTCGGACTTGGAGTCCAATTCAGTACGTAATCGGGCCAAGGGCCCAATTGCTTTATGAAATCGGGCCAGGGGCCCAGTGGTTACAAAATCGGGTTGAAACCCATTTGAGTGATATTATCGGGCCAGGGGCCCAGTTGATTTACGAATTCGGGCCGTCGGCCCAGTTGGTTTACAAATCGGGTCGTGGGCCCAATGGTTACAAAATTGGGCATGAGGCCCAGTTGGGTTATAAATGTGATGTCGGGTCTGGGACCCTATGTTAATAAATGTGATTTCGGGTCTGGGATTCTATGTTTAATAAATGTGGTTTCGGGTCAGGGACCCTAAATGGAATTGTGATGTTTTATGGCGATTTCGGGCAGGGCCCATTATAATGTTGTGAAATGATTTAATAAAACTGTTTTCCATATACCATCTGGATACGAGGATATATGATGGTCTCCTCCATGTGTCTGGGACACTGGGGAAGTCACGGTGCATTGCCTGCGAGAGGTCATCGTACGGAGTTACCGGACCGTATAATGACTCAGGAGCAGGATTGCTATGATTGACGTCTGAGACGTCAGACATCTGTGATGTCAAGGATATGGACCCGGAGAGACCCCGGGCAACACGCGTAGCTTATTATACCGTGAGATATGACGTCTGGGACGTCAAGCGTCTGGGACGCTAAGCATCTGGGATGCTAGTGATGGTAATGGTAAATATGGATTAATGAATCTATGAAATGGCTTTTCGGTTGGATTGGTGTTTATGTGGTAAAAATGAATTATTGGTTATGAAATGGTATTTCGGGTCGGGGACCCTAAATGGTTTTGGATTTATGGATTTATATTTATGGCTTTGGGCGGTGGCCCACATGGTTTTAATATGTCTGGATGTGGTATTCCACAAGTTTTGGGCTGAGTTCCCACACCTGGTTTGAGTTAACGGTTTTTGGGCCAAGGCCCTAATGGCTTGGTTGAACAAACGTTTTGGTTACTGGTTTTCGTGGCATGCATACGTTTTTATTGGAGGGCATAAATGTCTTATAACTGTGTTTAATAAACTTAATGATTTTCGTCCACTCACAGCTTTTATTGGTTTTAATGCCCTTCAGGTTGATACGAATGCGACTGCAGTAGAGACTGGGACATTGCACGCCTCCTCCATCGATCCTTGCGCACTCTAGAAGCCCCGTTTGGGTAGTAACTTGTTGTTGGACGGAAGCAGGGCACATTCCATGGTAATCCCGGGGGGATTGGGATGGGTCTTGTCATCAACTCTAATCCAAAATACCCTACCATATATGTAGTCATTGTTCCAAACAACCTAACCCTAAACCCTCTACTCTAATCCAAAATGCCCAATCCTAAATCCTTTGCTCTAATCCAAAATGTCAATCCCTTAAACCCACACTGTAACGATCCGTCCCGAGAGCCGGGATTAGTAAAATCATTAGTAACGGATTAGTGAGCTTACTCGGTGGTTAGTTGGTTACGTTTGGCCCGTTAGCGTAGAATGATGATTTTGCCCCTAGTTTGGGCAAAAAGTTGACTTTTAGTTCGGGCGGTCAATTGGACATTGACCGATGACTGTGACGTAGTTCGGGACGTCACGAGTCCGTAGACAGGTGGCACGCTTGATTCCGACATCCGAGGAGGAATTATGATGTTCGGAAGGTTGAGGGCATTACCGTAATTTGGTTAAAATAGGGGGAAAAGTTGACTCTTAGCACGATTGGGTTTTGTACATAGACCGAGGACCATTAGGTAGATCTCGTCATCCTGAGTTCAACGACAGGCGGCACGTCTTCATCGGACATTGGACGGGCAAGATAGGGGTCTAGAACGGCAAGGTCAAAAAGGTAATTTTAACTTATAGGGGCATTTTGGTCTTTTTAGGTGCATTGGGATTTGGGCCAATCTGATAAGGCCAAGTGTACAGGGCTGATTGGGATATTTTGGTTTGGCCCTTGGGATGGTGACACGTGCAGTGTGTGTAGTGGCTTCTAGGGAGTGCACAGTGTGTGTGTTTTTAAATTGTGAGCCGTGTTCGAAGAAGAGAGAAACAGAGTGAGGTTTGAGAGGGGAAATCGATCAGGTGAAGGGCGGTGTGAGGTGCTGTGTTTTGGTGAGTGAGAGTAGAGATCGAGAGAGAGGTAGTGAGTGAGAGTTTGAGAGAGGAAAACTGGTGTGAGAAGGAGGTGAGGTTTCGAGAAAACACAGAGAAGTGTCGAGGGAGTTTGGTAGTAGTGGTGTTGTTGTGAAATCGATCGATCAAGGCTGGTGGTGGTGTCCAGAGGACGGAGGAGGATTAGAGGGGTCGCATAGCCACGGTGGAGCTCACGACGGCGGCCTGAGCACAGGTAATTTCTGTAATTTCCTGGCTTGCTCTGTTTTTCCCGTGAAGTTCAAATCGCTAGTCGTGATGGTAGGGGCTGAGTCGAGGTGTTTGGTGAGGTCTGGTGAGTTCATTAGGGTCCTAGGTAGCTGCTGGTTGTGCAGCCCTGGCGGGGGATTGTACGGAGGAGGCTAGAACGACGGTGAGTTACTATGTTCTCTGTTTTTTAGTTTGGGTTCAAACTTAAAGTCGTGAGTTTTGAGGTTGAGTCGAATTGTTTTAGGGGTTTTGAGGAGTCCATTGAGTTGTATTTGAGCTTAGGGAAACAATTTGAGGCTGGGGGATTGCCTGGTTGGCCGGGAGTGCAAACAGGGGTATTCGGGTGTTCCTGTGTCGAGCTAGAGAAGATGGGTTAGAGGTCGAATTGTCGAGTTTTTAAGGTTGGATTGAGTTGCTTAGGATAGGACGAAACTACTGGGCTTGAAAGGAACAAAAATGGACTGGAAATGACGGAGAACCGCCCTCGCCGGTTCAGACCGGTCGAGTAACTGAGGAAGACTGTAACGACCCGTCCCGGAAATTAGGGCTAAGACAGTGTTTAAAATGAGATTAGTGAGCTTAATCGGGGGTTAGTTGGTCCCGAGAATGTCATTAGCCTAGAATGACAATTTTGCCCCTAGTTCGGGCAAAAAGTTGACCTTTAGTTCGGGCGGTCAATTGAGCTTTGACCGATGACTGTGACGTAGTTTGGGACGTCACGAATCCGTAGACAGGTGGCACGCCCGATTCCGACATCCGAGGATGAAGTTATGATGTTCGGAAGGTTGTGGGCATAACCGTAATTTGGGTAAAATAGGGGGAAAATTGACTTTTCTTACGATCGGGTTTTGACACGTTGACCTAGGACCGTTAGATAGATCTTGTCGTCCTGAGTTCAACGGCAGGCGGCACGTGTTCATCGGAGTTAGGACGTGTGAGTTACGGGTCTAGAAAGGTGGTGGCACAATTGTAATTTTGGTTTACAAGAAGGGTATTTTGGTCTTTTTGCATGTTGGGATTTGTGCAACAAAGGGGGACAAATGAAGGGCTGAGATTGAGCCACTTGTGTGAGGCTTGAGGGGATGGTGACACGTGTAGGAGGGCTAGAGGTTTCTAGGGTGCACTGGTCCAATAATTTGGGGTATTGTGATCGTGTACCCGTGTGTGTTCTTCGACCCAGAGAGAAAACAGAGACTGGGGAGTTGGGGTATTGTGATCAAGCACGGTGAGGGTGTGAGTTTTGTGAGTGTGTGAGGGTGAACAGAGGTTAAGGGAGAGTTGAGGAGTGAACTGGAGTGGTTTGTGTGATCGTGAGTGAGTAGAAAGGAAGGGTGAGTTCATGGGAAATCAGAAAAACAGAGAGCAGAGAGGAGTTTTGGGTGGTGGTGCTACCGTGTTCGATCAACCGAGGCCGGTGGAGGTGTCCAGAGGACGGAGGAGGACGGGAGGAGATACTTATTCACGGCTGAGCTCACGACAGCGACCGGAGGGCAGGTAATTCCTTAACTTTTCCTCTAGGCTTTGTTTTGCCGTCGATTTTCAAATCGAAATTCGTGGACTTAGGGAGTGAGTCGATGGTTTTGGTGAGTTGGGTGAGTATCAGTGAGGTCCTAGGAAGCTCTGGGTGTCAAAGCCGTGACGGGGGGTGACCGGGTTGGCTGGATCGTGAAACAGGGGAAGTGTTCAGGTTTCGGTTTGAGCTTGAGTCGACGGACTATAGGTCGAGTCGAGATGGTTGAGTGAGGGGGCTGAGTTCCTTAGGACGGGACGAAGCAGATGGTGAAGAAAAGAGTTGATTTGGTGGACGGACGGCGGTGAACCGGTCACGCCGGTTCGAGTTGCAGAGACTGGTTCGAACCGGGTCGACCAGAGGTTTCTGGTGATACTATAGTTGGCGCGTGAGGCCACGCGCAACCACTTTGGGCGGCGAGTGGGGGCGCGTGCGGTGGTTTTTGAGGAAGTGGTCAACATGGTTTTTGGTCTAGGTGTTGTGACGAGTCTAATGGGATTGGTTTCGGGTTGTTCGGACGTCGATTCAATATAGTTCCGCGAGGGTGAAGGTTTAGGGTTTAGGTTCGTTACGTTTAGGACCCGGGGGATTTTTGGGGAAAATTAGGTGGACCTTCGTAGACGTGTTAGTGACGTTCTTTAGTGATTGTTGACAGGATCGGGACTTCCCGAGGAAGATGAGGAACGTACGAGACGTTCGGGACGCGATTGAGGGCTCGGTACTGTGAGTGAACCCTTTCCTTAAACTCGAGCATGCAGAACTGTTTTTCTATCCTTGTTTTATGGTTTTAAGCATGATTATATGTTTATCGAATATGTTTTGTTGGTTTTATATAATTACACGTTTTTCGAGGAAGTTCGCATTACACGTTTTTCGAGGAAGTACGGTTTTCAGCACGTTTTACTAGAAAGACTTGATTTTAGATTATGATGCGATGGTTTTGGGATTTCAAATGATAAATGGTTTTTAATGATTATAAAGATTATAAAGGAATTTTGGAACATGATTTCGATAATCAAGATTTTCAGTTTTGAAATCGGATTTCGGAAAACGGAACTTGGTTTTAAAGTTGAAAAGTGGATTTCCGGATTTGGATTCGGAATGACGGTTCTGGATGCTGGAAGGGCATCAGACTAGTGGTTTCGGATTCGGGTTTGGATATGGATTTCGAAATGGTTTTCAAATGGTTTTGATTGGATTTGCTGGATCTGGTTATTGGGTTTAAAGACCCGGATTATATTTGACGGGGGACGGGCCCAGATTGAGTTCAAAGACTCGGATATATTGATATTTCCCCCGTAGGCCGGTTGAGTTTAAAGACTCGGGAGTTTAAAGACTCGGATATTATTGAGGCCTGGATTGAGTTTAAAGACTCGGGAGTTTAAAGACTCGGATAGGTCCAGCAGGTTTGATCGGATAATGATGGCTTGGTATTATGTTTTGTGATACGGGTTTATGATGCTTATGACATGATTTTTAGAACTATTTTATTTGATGATTCTGCAAAATGTTTTATGATGATCTTTATGTGATCTATAACTGCTTTTGGTAACTAGGTTATGCATGTGATTTCAAAACGGAGGGCCAAACCCTGTTTTCGTATAAAATGGTTTTGAAACTTTTCGTCTTTATGGTCCACTCACACTTTCTGGTTTTAATTGCCCTCCAGGTCGTGGAGCTAGAGCGGGGTTTCGGCGTCGAGGCAGTGTCGGAGGCATAGAAGTTACGAGAGCGACCCCGGAGTACTTTAGATTTTCAGTTGTACGTGTATTGAGTTTATCGGTTTTCTCTCTTTTGTATTTGGTACTATGCTCTGTACACTTTGACTTCGGGATGTTTTGTATAGTTTCTCATGCGTCTGACTGAGTACTTTGGTGGCTTCGAGTGAGTTTACTTTGGTTTGGTGTTGGGGTGTCAGACGGGAGCAGGGTTTACCTCGGTTTTCGGGGTGAAACCGGGGTGGGTCGTGACAAAGACAATGAACAGTATTTTTGTTCAGGCGCGTGAGGCCCACGCGCAACCACTTTGGGAGGCGCGTGGGGGCGCGTGCGGCGGTTTTTGGGGAAACTTTTAACTAAGTTTTTGGTCTAGATGTTGTAACGAGTCTATGGGAATAGGTTTCGGGTTAATCAGACGTCAAATTGAGTTAGTTCCGTGCGATCGAATTTCTAGGGTTTCGTTTTACGTATGTTCGATGTTCGGGAAGTTGGGGAAAATTAGGAGGACCTTAGTGAACGTGTTAGTGACGTACTTTGGTGACTTGTGACAGGATCGGGAATCCCCGAGGAGGTCGAGGAACGTGCAGGACATTCGGGACGCGAGTGACGTGCCCGGTATCTGTGAGTGGACCCCTTCTCTATAATTGAGCATGCATAACTATTTTTCTATAATTGTTTTATGGTTTTACATGTGATTTCATGAGTATCGAATATGTTATAACTGTTTTATATAATTGCACGTTTTTCGAGAAGTACGGTTTTTAGCACGTTTTACGAGGAAGCTTTGAATTCTGATTTCGATGCCATGATTTTGGGATTTCAAATGCTAAATGGTTTTCAATGATTATAAAAGGATTTTGGAACACGATTTTGATGATTACGAGTTTTCGGTTTTAGAATCGGATTTCGGAAAGTGGAATTTGGTTTTAAAGTTGAAAAGTGATTCCAGATTTGGGTTCGGAATGACGGTTCTGGATGCCAGAAGGGCTTCGGGCCAGTGGTTTCGGATTCAGGTTTGGATATGGATTTAGAAATGGTTTTCAAATGGTTTTGATTGGATTTTCTGGATCTGGTTATTGAGTTTAAAGACCCGGATATTGTGATTGACGGGGGACGGGCCCGGATTGGGTTTAAAGACCCGAATTGAGTTTAAAGACTCGGAGTTTAAAGACTCGGATATATTGATATTTCCCCCGTAGGTCTGTTGAGTTTAAAGATTCGGGATTTTAAAGACTCGGATGATTGAGGCCTGGATTGAGTTTAAAGACTCGGGAGTTTAAAGACTCGAATAGGTCCAGCAGGTTTGATCGGATAATGATTGTTTGGTATTTATGCTTTACAATATGGTTTTATAATGCTTATGACGTGGTTTCTATAACTGTCTTTATGATGGTTCTGCAACTTTTTTTATGACGATCCTTATGTAATTTACCATTGGTTTCCGCTAATGGGTTATGCATGTGTGTTTTCAAAACGGAGGGCTAAAACCCTGTTTGTTATCAAATGGTTTTTGAAACTTTTATTCTTTTGGTCCACTCACACTTTTCTGTTTTTAATTGCCCTCCAGGTCGTGGAGCTAGCGTGGGGGTTGACGTTGAGGCAGCGTCGGATGCATAGAGTACTCGAGAGTTTTCCCGGAGTGTTTCCGATTTTCCGTTGTGCGTGTACTCTGTGTATCAGGTTTAATTTCCTTAGTTTGGTACTATGCTCTGTGTAACTGCTGACTCTAGGATGTTGTAAATTCTCATGCGTCTGACAATGTAATTTGTGGTTTCTGTGAGGTTGTTTCGGTCTTTCATTGTTGGGTTGTCAGACGGGAGCAGAGTTTAGTCCCTAATCCTGGGGGATTAGGGGTGGGCCCTGACACACACACACTATCATAATCACTAGGGGTGGCAATGGGTCATGTTGTGTCGGGTTCGTGTCGTGTCATGAATTCTGTTTTACCCATTTATGCCTAACCCGAATCCGACCCGTTTAATAATCATGTCAAGAATGTCCAACCCGAACCCGACCTGTTAATGACCCGTGTAACCCGTATAACTCGTTTAACCCATTTAATAAACAGGTCATACTCAAAACCCAATTAACCTATGACTCGTTTGACCCGTTTAACTCGTTTAACATGTTTAACCTACTTAAATTATAAGATTTAATAGATATTTAGGTAGATATATGAGTTAGTAATAACACGTTTATTAAATGGGTCAATATATAAGCTAATATACGGGTTAACCTGTTAACCCGAAATCTACCCATTTATTAAACGGGTTAACAGGTCATTATACGGGTTAACAGGTTGACCCGAAACCCACCCGTTTAATAAACGAGTCATAACGGGTTGACTAAAAAATGACCCGAAATTTTAATCATGCAGATTAACTCGAATAAATTTTGTACGAATTTCGATCATGCAGATTAACTCGAATAAATTTTGTACAAATTTCGAATCATATATCAAATCGTATCAAAAATTGCCACCCCTAATAATCACAACTTTCCAGCCAACACTTACATCTTGTATACACACGCACTAACAGCTACTTTCAAAAAAATCCACATTTTCTGAAGTCAATTCTAAATGGCAACCTGCGATGGAGCCCACTGCCACTTGTTCCCTCTAAACTTTTCAGAAACGCTACTCTTCCTCTTCCCATCTTTGTTTTAAACGAGTCTTCTCGAAGACTCGAACTTCTGTTTATATATCAAGCACGTGCGACACGAAACTTTCTATTGTAATTGAACCGCCCACAAAGAATTTAGCATTTTGATTCTGAATTTTGAGCGATTCGGTTCATGACTGCGGGGCTCACCTCTGACTTTGAGTCTCTGATCAAGCGATTCCAGCCGTTCGAATTCAACTCCGACGAGGCGGCCATCGAGAAGCAGTCCACCAGGATGTTGGCCAAATTCCGAAACCTCAGGAAGCCAAGGAACACAAAGGAAAATCACCATGATTCCCCAATTAGCAAGTACAACTTCCTCCAGTGCTGTAAGTTTGCTTTTCGTTTCTAGTTGCGTTTATAATTGTGGCAGTATATTTGGTTGGTGAGAAAATGAGGAGTAAAAGAACACTGGGAATTTTCATAATGATTCATTCAATGTCGTGGACAAGAGAATGTTTCCTATTTCCCGAAATTAAATTAAGTTAGCAATTTTTTTTTTTGCCATACAAAATGAACTTCGTTAATAGAGACGAATCAAAATGTTTACATACTTAGGTAAGATATCAAATAAACAAGAGGGATCAAGGCACTCCCATGTAAGACAACACATAGAGCTTTCCGCAACTTCATGAGCTGCAACATTATACTTGCGAGAAGTCGGCAAATTATTGATTAGAATTTAATATTATTTGTTTATGTCTAATTCCAAATGTGTGGATATCTATGTTTAACAGTATTTCCTATACCAACTCTTCTGTTGCTCCAGTTACCAAGCATCTGCCTAAGGAATTCAGCAAGGAACCAATTGATGTTGATGCTGGAGGTAGTAGGGTTATCACTGCCCTAACCATTTTACTTTTCTTTTTTTCCCTGATGTTTAGTTTATAGGTTTCTATGTTTGATCTTTTACTTTCTCTGTAGTTGAACAAGGAGCCAGGACTCCAGAGAAGGAAATTACAAATTCAGTACTAGATGATGATGCTAGTACTTCGGGTCATCAAGGTGGATTGTCTGCTACATTTCGTGTGGGCACACTTGCAGTGGATGGTGCTTCAACTAGATTGGATGCTTGTGATCGTTCTAGCTCTTCAAATCATCAAGTAAATATTCATACGTATCCCAATTATTTTGAGTTTCAAAGTTTACTCTTATACTCTTTGATTGAGTTTATATTAGGGACACTTCCCAACCCTCAAGAAACTGTAAGGGCCCCGAACTTTTAAATGTGTCTCTAATTGGTGTCTTTCTGTTTTGATAGACTCTTTTTATCAGGTTACCACTTGTGGCTCTCAGGATACTGTTCATAACGACCTCTTTAATATTGTTGCAGAAGAAGCAAGTATGTACAATTTCAGATGATGGTGACCGGATTGAAATGCTTTCGGCATCAACTTTGGCTTATAGACCTTCAAAGAATGAAGGTTATTTCTCAATTTTGTGTGATACAGATCAGTACATAATAATGGAGTTGTGTATCTTTCACTCTCAGTATTCCATTTATCTAACCCCAAAATTTCTTCAATTTTTAGCTCCACTAGAAGAACAAGCATCAGATCTGGGTTCTGGCAGATATGAAATTGTGAGCGTGCTTCCCTATCCTATATATTTTATATTGTCCTTTAATGGTTTTCTAACATCCTAGATTAGCAAATTTGAGTCTTCTTATCATGCGTGTAAGAAACATTGCAACAGGAAGAGAAAAAAGACATGTCATGGTAGTAGACTAATGAAGTATAAAGAAGTGAAAGGTTTAAGAAAATCTACCCAACGTCGTTTTTAGTCAGAAAGCAAGATATCTTCTCAATCTTGATGTTTGAGTTAGGTTGACACCAAGTTATTTAAGTTTTATATGATTCTCTCCTTGACTCATGCATCACAAAATTACAGTTGGAATTTTGGAAGGTTAGGTAAACACTCTGGTAGCCTGTGAATCCCTCCGAACCAACATCATTTTTTATTTTGGCCCGCTTAAGAAACAATAGCTTGCTGGTTGGGTTGTAGGATTTAATTATGAGAAGTTTTTGGAAAGACAAACTTGTTTGTGACGGGGGCTTTTGTTGAAGGAAGTATATGTTTGATTAGCAGTGGATGACCTAAATGAAAATTGTGTCATCCCTTGTGTCCCCAAACAAATTTAGGTACAATATTAATCTACTTGTATTGTTCTGAGTCCTTTTTAAATCTAGAGCTTGTTTATTCATAGTGACATACCTGTTTTGGATTTCGATGAAGATCCCTAATTACAAGAACTTTGCTTCTTGGAAGCTCTTCTCTTCTTCTCAAGTGTCCCCTTAATCAGCCATCTGGTCTTAAGAAATACAAATGTGGGTACTTTAATATCCACACATGGTTATTTTCCTTTTGGATTTTGGTTTCATCAATTTATTGATGGTAAATTGCATTTACACATCCATCTGCATTCTGGAACTGTTGTATGTATCTATTTCTTGCTATATGTTGTATGATGATTTTAAGAAATTGGGCTGAGAGAATTCATTTAACGACCTTTTGGTAGTTTTGGAATACCTTTGAGATCGTAATATTCTTAGATAAATAATGTTGCTGCATGGTCAACAGCCTTCTTCAAGGAGGCAAGCCAGTGACAAGTGGTATTTTCAACCCTAAGGTAGTCTTTTCAGTACTCAAACCCTTGTTTATTGGATAACCTCTTTCAACTATGTCACAGTGGTTCAATGCATGAGAGTTCGGATTATAGATACTAGGGGAATTGAATGATCTCTGGCTTAATTTTTAAGACATGTGCAAAATAAATAGGTATGAAATTCCTTGTATATTAATGTATTGAATACTTTACAATAGGAGGATCCTATATATACTGTTGCTAGGTAAGCCTAAGTAGGAAATACAATTGTAAACTAGGTAAGAAATCGTGGACCTAACTAGGGAAGTATCTACAGAGATCTTAGGACTGTTTTAGGAAGGAATCAGAGGGATTCCTTTGACTACTGAGATCAGGGGATTTGGTCTCCTGGGATTCCTGTGTATCTTTATCACGCCCCCGCAAGATGGTGAAGCCGTCAGCGACACCAATCTTGGCACAGAGGAGCTGGAAGCGTGGGCGCGGCAGCGGCTTGGTGAGGGCATCGGCGAGCTGATCATCAGTGGGGACATGATGGACATGAAGGAGGCCATGGGTGACCTGATCACGAACGAATTGAAAGTCAATTTCCACATGTTTCATCCTGGAGTGTAGAGCGGGATTGGCACAGTAGAAAGTGGTGCCTAGGTTGTCGCAGAAAATGGTGGGTGTTCCTGTGACCTGAATTTGGAGCTCCCGCATGAGAGATTGAACCCAGAAAAGTTCTGCAGTGGTGGAGGCAACAACTCTGTATTCCGCCTCTGTGGAGGAGCGAGAGACCGACCTTTGTTTGTGTGAGCTCCAAGAGATCAAGTTGCCACCTAGGTAAACAAGATATACTGTGGTGGACTTGCGGTCGTTTTGGTCCCCAGCCTAGTCTGCGTCTGAAAAGGCGCTGAGGGTTCTGAATGAATGGGCAACAACATGGAGGTGATGGGTGGCAGTGTGGCAGATGTGAAGGCCAAAGAGCAATGTGCCCTTGGGGTAGCGGAGAACATGCTTGAGAGCCTGCCAATGAAGATCCGTTGGGGCATGCATGAATTGGGAGAGACGGTTGACCGCATAGGAGACATCCGAGCGGGTTAAGTTGAGAAACTGGAGGCTTCCCACCACTCGACGGTAGAGAGTGGCATCAGTTGGCAGGGAACCATCGTTGAGGAGTAGGGTTGGGGAGACTGCCAAGGGTGTGGACACGGGGTTGGCCCCCTCCATATGCACCATGGTGAGGATATCCTGCATATACTGATGCTGGGACAGGAAAAGGCCATCAGGGGTAGGAATGACTTCCACGCCCAAGAAGTAGTTCAAGGGGCCCAGATCCTTGACAGAAAACCGACTGGCCAATGTGGTGATGAACTTCGATATGAGGGAAGGATCACTACCTGTAACAATAAGGTCGTCAACATAAACTAGGAAATAAATGACGTGAAAGCCTTGCCTGTGAAGGAAAAGAAATGCATCAGATTTGGCGTTGACAAAACCCTGGGCCAGAAGAAAGGATTGGAGCTCTTGGTACTAGGCCCGGGGAGCCTGTTTGAGGTCGTAGAGGGTCTTCTTGAGCTGGCAGACATAAGTGGGGTTGTGGGGGTCCACAAACCCAGCAGGTTGGGCCATGTAGACAGTCTTAGTGAGTGTTCCTTGCAGAAACGCATTGTTGACGTCCAGCTGTCGTATGGGCCAACCATGTGTCACACTTAGGTGGAGGATCAGTCGGATGGTTGTGGGCTTGACCACTGGGCTGTATGTGGCAGAGAAGTCCTGGCCTGGGCGCTAGTGGTAGCCCTTGGCCACGAGACGGGCCTTGAATCGGTCCACAGCTCCATTGGGCTTCCGTTTGATCCGGAAGCCCGATTTGTTGCCAATAACATTTTAGGTAGGTTGAGGCGGGACCAGAACCCACGTGCCATTGTGAATAAGTGCATTTAGCTCTTCGGACATGCAGAGCGCCCCTGTGGGTGTTTCACAGCCTGGGAAACACAGGTGGGTTTAATTGTGGTAGGTAGGGAGAACAGGGGAGGTGGGTGGGACGGCCATTAAGAGAAAATAGGAGGATGGAGGATTATTGCTCGATGGAGCCTTAATGCTCTGATACCATAAACAGGTATGAAATTCCTTGTATATTAATGTATTGAATACTTTACAATAGGAGGATCCTATATATACTGTTTCTAGGTAAGTCTAAGTAGGAAATACAATTGTAAACTAGATAAGAAATCGTGGACCTAACTAGGGAAGTATCTACAGAGATCTTAGGACTGTTTTTGGAAGGAATCAGAGGGATTCCTTTGACCACTGAGATCAGGGAGATTGATCCTCAATCTCCTGGGATTCCCGTATATCTTTATCACAAAACACTTTGTACTACCTTTGACTTCATAGAGTTTGACCCATGGCCATTTTCAACCATGAATCTCCTTTTAAAGAGAATTTCCTTCATTATTTTTTGTGCTGTGCTGTTTAATTGGGCCACAAGATCTCATTATTTGGGATTTGGAGCTTGTCTGTTTTACCTTTCTATTGGGAAGTGTGTTTTGGTGTGATGTTGCAAGCGTCTACCCTTATTTCCTTGTTTCTTTCTTTCTGTCTACTTTTATACTGGGTGTTGGTAAAAGTATAATGCTTCTGAATTGACTACAAGCTTTCAAAGATTCACGATGTAAAGCATGTAAAAACGTAGAGAATGTTATTCCAAATATTATTATCTATGTGATCTCGGTTATTTTAGAGTCTGATCCATGGTGGTTTTCAACCATAAATTTCCTTTTAAAGAAAATTTAATGCATTAGTTTTGGTGCTGTGCTGTTTAATTGGGCTACAAGATCTTATTATTTGGGATTCGGAGCTTGTCTGTTTTACCTTTCTATTGGGAAGTGTGTTTTGGCGTGATGTTGCGTCTACCCTTATTTCCTTCTGTGCCTGCCTTTATATTGGATATAGGTAAAGGTCAAATGTTTCTGAATTGACTACATGCTTTCAAAGATTCATGAAGGCAAGCATGTAAAAATGTAGAAATTTATTCCAAGTATTTTTATCTATGTGGTCTCGGTCATTCTAGTTTTCTGGGCTGTTTACACACGTTTCGCACTATTTAGTCTTCACCCTGTGTTTTTTTTTTCTGTTTCTTTTTGAACTCATTTATAAGATATTTTATAATTTGTTTTATGTAGGTTGGAAAGGATATAGGTGACCTTCATCTTGATTCACAGAATAATGGAGAAGCTGGAAGTGCTAATAAAACTTCAGGTTCGTGAATAGTTGGATACATGGCAGCTCCACTGTAGTCATATATGTATAAATCTTTTTCCTTTTTTTTTTCATTGGAACTCCTTAAATCCTTTTGATTGAGCAAGTAATGGTTTGTGCTCCTGTAAGTCTACATAAAGTTTAAGAATTACTTTCACAAAAATGACTATCACTAAAACCCCTTCTTCCAAACAGTTATTCTCTACTTATCTCAATTTTGGTGGGGAGCTAGGGAACTAAGCAGCTGTCAAGTGTCTAGATCTAAGATCTCTAGCAATTTGTAATTAGAGTCGAACGAGTGGGGGCGAATTAATTTATCCTCTAAATATTACAGAATCCTTAAGAATAGTTTGTTCATTGCTGAAGCGTGGCTAAATTTATTTGTATCTGTTTCATGTGTTTGGATAAATTTTAATGAAATTTTTTTTCTCAGCATGCCAAACTCCTTGCTATTTTTCATGGGAAGGGGTTTTCTGTCTTTTCTTCTTTTTTTGAGTGCCAATGCTTTTGCAATGCTCTGTCTAATATTCCACTTTCTGGTCAATGTTTTAAATAGTTATTTATAGAATTATAATGCCTGCTATTATTGCATGCAGAACAGGAAGGAATAAATTCATTGGATGTTAGAGATGGGGTTATTCGGAACCTTGAGTTTGAGTGAGTGCTCACCTTGCTCAGTTTATATCTATGATTAGATTTACTCGGTGTGAGTGTGTGACTGTTCATCTATTTTTGTTTGTGCAAGTATTTTCATTCTTGATCTTGGAGTTGAAGCTTTTTTTTCTTTTTTTTTGTGCAAGTATTTTCATTCTTCTTTATTATAATTATAATTACTCTAATTTCTTTATGGTAATTGTTTAGATTTACAGTTTACTTCATTGAAAATATTGAACGAATGTGCTATTTTTATTCTCTTGTATGTTTCTTTCATTATAAATTAACACATATTACGGCAATAAAAATTTTGGCTCATGACAGTTGCTCTAAGTTTATTGGATTTGTATTATAGTCTCAACTTTTGTTTTTTGTTTTTTGTTTTTTCATGATTTGTGTTGATTTTTTTTTTTTTTGGTTTAGTTTCGGTACGACTTTTGAAGATGTTATCTATCCTCCAGGGGATCCTGATGCAGTTTGTATATGTAAGAGAGACCTTGAGCTTCTACAACCAGAGACATTTATTAATGATACTATTGTTGACTTTTATATTAAGTAAGTAACCTTGCCCATTTCAATTCTACTTGCTGTGTTTGAAGCACTAGGGCTTCCATTCTTTTTGACATAATTTTGGAGCTTTTATATGCATTCATGTAGGTCTAGAATGACATTGGCCATTAAAGCTTTTATTACTTCATCATATGAGTTCGGTGTTGGTTATGAGTCTTTAATATCTCTTGACATTTATTGTGTCCACAACAAAGCCACCAACTTATAGGTCAGGAATCTGGTTTTGATTAGGAGAGCATCTTTATTCCTTATGCTTTGAAAATGTGATATAGGCATATAGAAGTTCATTCAAGTGAATTCAAGTGAATGAGCCAGCCACCAAGTGACAATGCCTTGCAAAATGTGAATCCTGTAGGTGAACTTATGAGAGTTTGTGCCTGAAAGAAACTTCGCATATATAGTCTTTGTGGATTGTAGGTTTGTAGATCAGATAATAATGGTATTCTAATACGGTGGCACTAGCTCCACCCACCTACCATTCTTCTATTTTCCTCTCTTAGTTAGAGATTAGGTGGGAAAATAAGGCAGGTGGCTGGAAATAGTGCCGTCCTTCTATAATAATCCTTTTGAGGCAGCTTGCCTTTAAATCTTAATACATCAGACTGGGAGAACTTCGGATTTTAAAAATATTTATGCAATGAAGTTGTAGCTCATATTTTGTTTTCTTTTGGATGTACTTCCTACTGCCACCTACAAAATGATGGATAATATGTTCTCTGAATTTATCTTATTGGCAGATATTTACAAAGCCAAGTTCCACCTCGGGAAAATCATAGGTTCTACTTCTTTAATAGTTTTTTCTTTCGGAAAATTGATGATCTAAAAAAGCATCAGTCAACCTCTTCTGAAGGAAAGGAAGCACTTCAACGTGTTCTCAAATGGACTAGGAAAGTTAATATTTTTGAAAATGATTACATCTTCATTCCTGTCAACTTCAGGTGAGAAAGTTTCTTGCATTATTTCGCTTTCAGCTTGCAGCATTGGAAAAATAATCCTTATATACCTTTTTAAATGAATTATTGCTGCATCTTGTGCAGACTCCACTGGAGTTTGATTGTCATCTGTCATCCTGGTGAAATGGCTAATGTTCAAGGTATTTCCTTCTGTGTTTTTGAGTGGTTTCTTGTTTGTACTGTGGTTAATCTTCATTTCAGTTTGTTTTTCTCTAATTACCTTGCAGATGAGGAAATCGAAAGTTGTCCCAAGGTGCCATGCATCTTGCACATGGATTCAATTAAAGGAAGTCATAGAGGCCTCAGAAATCTTGTTCGAAGGTAGCTTTTGATAGAAAACTTTCATCATAGTCTCTTTGTGGTCTTTTGTTTGCATGATAATCTTAATCCATATTATGTCATATCTCCTGCATTTCTTTTACAGCAGCTGTTATGATTTTTTTTTTCTTTTTATTTGTCTTTTGTATATTCTATAATATTGTCCTTTGATTCTGTTTGCATTAAGTGGATGCAGAAATTAGAATTTACATTCACAAAACGATAAAAAAGATGGAAGAAATTAAAGGTGAGCATGGCATCATTTTTAACAGTCAAACAGTGTGTGCACTAAGTTTACTACATTATCAGCCTCAATTTGTTGCCGTAAATTTTCTTTTTGGAGAAAAAAGGAAAAAACAGCAAAACAAACAGTAACTAAGAAACAACAGCCCTAGGAAGGCTGACACCTAAACGATCCTCCTCAAGAACTTCAGAAACCTCCATTGGCACCTGAGCTAAAAAGTGAGCTCCAACATCCAAACCAGTCACCAAATTCGCAAGCCGATCAGCAACCCTATTGCCCTCTCTATAGATGTGCTGGACTGTACAGTCCCAATCTCTAGCCATAAAATGTTTGCACCCAGAAATAATGGAGTCCAGTGGATGGTTATCAATACCTTCCGTGCCAAGTAAATAAACCGCTGTCGCAGAATCTGATTCCAAGGCAATCCAAAGCTCCCCCTTAGCCTAGGCTAACATCAGGCCCTGGAAAATGCACTAGGGCTCCGCCTGAAGCACCTGCCTAAAACCAACATTCATTGCAAGCCCAGCAAGCCACTCACCATCGGCGTTACACAACACTCCTCCCGCGGCGATGTACCCCTCAGAACAACGAGAGCGATCAATATTCACCTTGACAACGCCCACCGGAGGTCTCACCCAAGAACTCTCCATCACATGGTGAGGGGGCAGATCAGATCTCTGCATAGTAGCCTGCTGCCACTCCATGGCTGCCCTTAAACGATCTGAGGAGACTGCACAGGAAAAATAAAGCCAGCCTCGAAAATGCGCTGATTCCTCCATAACCACAAGTGCCAAATGTAAAACCCAAAGAGTGTCTCTCACTGAATCTCATGAGCTCCAACATCGTGATTCCTCAAATTATCAATCAGCCATGGAACCAACCCCCCATCCCAAATGCCCAGCAGAGACGTAGGAAGAGGAGCAACATTCCAAACAAGGGAAGCCACCCCAGTCCTTCAAAATATGCAGCACCTGTACACTCGACTCACACCGCACACCTATCACTTCCTTCAATTTGACGCTGAAATCTAAGCTCATTAGTCACCAAACGGTTTTGGGTAACTAACCATAAGAAGTACCGAATTTTAGGTGGAAGAGCAGCCTTGCATAGCTCGGCCCACTCCACCCTATCGCATTCTTTGAATGCTCTTTAATAGGCCACAGCAGTCCACTCTGAAAAGTCAATAAACTAGTCTCTCTTACATTTCTCGTAAAAAGTTTGATATATCTTAAGCTTCTCTAATTATCTAAGAATTTTAAATCTGAATGTATTGCAATCTTCAATCTGTTGGATACAATTCTAATGCTTGTAGTTCCAGGGAATGATAATTTTGTAATTTAATCGGATTGCATTTGCTACTCCCTACTGAGCTGAGGTTCTGAAATAGACCTAGACCATGAGAAAACCTTCTGAAAGATTTTGTGGCTTATTGTCTACTGGTGAATTTCACATTTCTTCAAGACTAAATGTTGCTACTTCAAGACTAAAAAATAACATTTGATTACGTGGACTCATGTACAAAAAAATTGTGCAATTTTCTTTTCGTACAATGGAGGCCTAAGGACTGGAGAGGGGGAGAGCCTAATTCTGGTAAATGCTCTCTGTTGTTGTGCATAGTTCTACTAACCATGAAAAATAGGGATAGGATAAACTCAGAATTGAGTTGTCTGATGGGCGACTATTGGATAATTATAGAATGTTTTTGTTCCTAGAAGTCAATTAATCTCCTATAATTTTGAACTAGTATATGGCTATCATGCTGTTTGAGGCTAATGATCCCATTGATTTCCGTACTCATGAATATATTATGAGTTGACAGATACCTATGTGAAGAGTGGAAGGAGAAGCATCGGGAAATGGCGGATGATTGTTCTTTGAAATTTCTACGTTTGAGATTTTTCGCACTGGAGGTATGTCCTCGTTAATTTAGTGAAATACATGATCATTGATTATTGAACAGTAACTCTTCTCCGCTGAAGATATCTAGTTTGCTCCTGCAGGTATTCATTTTTAACATAGATACCTTACATAGCTAACCTGCATCTGAACAAATTAAGCTTGTGATATCTTGTTTAACATGATATAAGAGTTCTGATTATAGAAGGTCTGGGGATTGAAACTTCTAATCCCCCGCTCCCACCTGTTTATATACTTAGCACTGTGCAAGGCGTACTGCTACGCCTGTCTACCTTTCCACATTAGAAGGGGCTGCACATGTGGGAAGGCATTTACTTGATTTGTGATGCCAATCCATTTCTTGGAAGTTCAAACTTTGCTGTTTCGTCAAACAGTAGAAAAAAAGTTTAAAACTTCTGGAGTAGAGTGAATATTAAACGTGATATGTATACTTAACCTGTAATTTAGTTAACTGTTGTCATGTATTTGACACTAAATAAATGTGATATGTATACTTCTTTTATTCGTCCCAATTGCATATGTGTCTTTTCTTTTCTTGCTGTTTGCAAACTTTTGGAGTTCAGCGATTATGTCATGTAATTCACTCTAAAAAAATAAGATATTTATTCTTCTTATGTTCCCAAATGTTTGTGTCTTCTTATCTATTTATTCGTTCTTTTGTTTCCAAACTAATGGCCATAACTTGTGCTTTTTGAAAGCTGTTCACATTTGGTTGGCTTAGAAGTTGGATTTTGGTTCTTCATTTCGCTTCCACTTACCGTGGGGGGATGCTCTTTCAGGCAATTTGATCTTTAAACTATGAAATTTCCAAAAAAAAAAAAAAAGTCTGTAGTTCTTTTGCAGAAAACTATGTCCAGCTTTCAGTTACTGCTTTTTCAGGGCTCTTTCAATTGCAGCTTTAAATTTTGGAATTTGCGAAAAATAATCTGTAGTACTAAAACTGTGTCCAGCTCTGTTAATGCTTTTTATAGAGTGTCGAATGAATTATATAAATCCATCTAGTGCTGCTTCGCATTTGGTTGGCTTAGAAGTTCGATTTTGGTTCTTCAATTCACTTCCACTTATTGTGGGAGGATGTTCTTTCAACCAATTTCATATTGCATCTTTAAACTATGGAATTTCCAGGAAAAAAAATATCTGTAGTTTTTTTTTACAGAAAATTGTGTCCAGCTTTCTGTTACTGCTTTTTCAGGGCACTTTCATATTGCATCTTTAAATTATGGAATTTGCAAAACATAATCTGTTGTACTTATACAGAAAAGTGTGTCCAGCTCTCTGTTACTACTTTTTATAGACTGTCGAATGAATTATATAAATCTATCTAGTGCTGCTTTGCTTTACTTGCATTTTTCGTGTTCACAATTTTCTCTCTCCATTTTGGTTAGTAATTCTGCTTGATCACCCATTAACTTTTGTGCCACACCTCGCCTTCCCAAAATTGTCCTCATTTAGTTTGTTTTTGAAGTAGTTTCCTTTGGCACTGAGTCAATTTCAGTCAGCAAAGACTATAATTGTTTTTATATGGTCTACTAAGAAAAATTGCATCGCCTGCAAACCTCTACCTGCTATTATGATTTGGTGCCAGTGGGAGGATTTCATGCATTTTGTTTTAGTTTTGCGTCATTGGTAACTAAGCTCTCAGGGTATTCTTCTTGTCATGTTCTGTTGGGTATTGGCTCTAAAATAGGTTATGGAAGGTTTTTAGCAAGAAAAGTTTTCTTTCAGGTTTCAAGTTGTACTCTTGGTGGTTACATCGTCATTACCTTCTCCAGCTTTCAATTGGTACTTGACTCTTAGGTATTGATGGCGACAGCTATTTCCAAAGTTTCCAAATTCTTCTTTCAATGGTAATGTCCATTTGCACCGTAATAGACCGAACATGCATGTTTAGAGTTCCTTTTCCTTCTGGGGTCTTTTCTTGTTAGTCTTTTCTCCAGGCTATCCTGGTCATCCTTTTTTCAGCCTTTTTCTTATATTTTCTTTTATTTTTCTGAAAGATGATTTGGATATTTGGTGTTCTTTGTGCTATCCAGATGCTGAGAGCTGGGATTATATCTTTCTGACTTGTCCTTTCATGTCTCCTATTCTGGGGAGATTGCTGAAATTTTTAGTGTTTTGGCTAGGTAGCTTTATTGTTATTGTTTGTCGGTATAGGATCTTGTTGCATTGTTTGAACTGAAAGAAACGATCAAAGTTTTGAAGATAATGGGAAGGAGGTGGATGCCTCTTTGTGGGATTCTTTCCGTAACATATTAGAAGTGTTACTTTGAGTTTTCTTGATTGAAAGGGAACCGTAAAGATTTTTCTTATATGCTGTTAGTTTCTAGTTCTCTTTCTAAGATGTGCACTTTGGCTACCTTTCATTTCTTAACGAATGTCCGCTTACTATAGAGTTTTCGTTTGTTTACTTTTGCTTTCATTATATGGATTCAGCTGCCACAGCAGGAAAATTCATTTGACTGTGGGCTCTTTCTGCTTCATTATGTGGAACGTTTTCTGGAGGAAGCTCCTCTTGAGTTTAACCCCTCGAAGACCACAAAGTTCTCCAACTTTGTAAGTGATCCTATCTCCTTTGACCATAGCCTAAATTTAAAACTGTAGATGTTATGTTTCTGTTCTGCTCCATGACCTTTGGAAATGCTCCGACTTTTTTTAGTTGCGTGGTCCTTTTTCCTTTCAGTATGCTGTTATAGTGTTATTTATCCCTAAAGATCCTATTCATTAAGCTTATGCTTCTTCCTCCATTTTCAGTGTGACATTCAATATGCATATCATTGCTATATTGTAACTGAAGCACGTGCAATTCTCATTGGTCCAGACTCCAGAGTTCCCATCATGCCATTTCCTGTGTATGGGATGGGTATTATGTTTTCTGATGTGTTGTCTGGGAACCCAACCAGATGAGAACAGGCAGATGGGTGCGGTTTTATCACAAACAAAACTTTTTTGGCCCAATAAATTTTTTTAACTTTTAATTTCTTAGTGTTTAGAATATGGAGAGGAGGGAATCCATACTATAGTGGATTGGATGAGAATCTATTGTTTGCTAACTGTGGAATAAAGTAAACTAATAGTCCAAATTTTTTTTCATTTGGGAAGATTTGCTGGTGCATTTCACCATTTGTATGGTGATCTTTGTTTTATGATTTACCTAGAATGGTATACGACTTTCGACTCCTGAGAATTTACATTAATGTGCTACGAAAATTTTAAACAATTTCAGATAAAGAGGAATTGGTTCCCTCCTAAAGACGCTTCTGTCAAAAGATTTCAGATTAAGAAGTTAATATATGAAATCTTTCGAGATCAATCTGGGGAAGCTGTGATAGCTGATTGTGTTGATAAACATCCTTCTTCTCAAGTTCCCAACAAAACAGACGAACAAGAAACCGGCATAAAGTTTCTCGACAAGATGCCCAGTTCAACAAAAAACAATCCTGGAAATTCCTCTAGTTCCAGTTCAATTGGGATGAGAATTCCGTTGTTTAGAGCTTCACCTACTGTAAAGGTACGATGCTTTTGAGAACCTGTACTAGCTTTGACAGAGTCATATAAACCAAGAACTTATTTATGAATGGCTTCTGATATAAATTATCTGCAGATAACTCGTATACTGAGTTTGATGTCACCATTAATGGTAATTCATTGTCTTGCTGCTCTAGAAGTTTTCTATAATTACTGGTTCTCTCATCGGTAGTATGTTGACACAACCTGTTTGTGGAGCTTGCTGGAAATTTAGTGTTGGGTGGCACAAGGAACATGGTTGAATAAGCGACAGTATTTGCAATCCAACTTAACCATTTCAACTTCTGTGTATACTTGTTTGACCGCGCATCTTAAAATGTACCAATTAATTTGGAATGAAAGTGACGTTATGAACTTAGGATCCGTTGTTTTAAGAGAGATTTGGATTTGGTTTTCATGATGAGTCTAAATTTGTTGGTTAGAGTATTACAATGCATGTATGCTAGGATTTGAATAAAAAGGAAAGAGTAGAAAGCAAATGGATTTCGAATTGCTTTGCATATATTTTTTTCAAATCTCTTTCATTAGTACCATGTCTAGGTATGTATGAAATTCATTCAATCTTTTGTTTTCTAGATTTCCTAGGAAGTTAAGCCTTATTATTAAATCCAGATCCATATGCGTTCTAAAACAGACGGAACATTACAGAATTATAAAGAAAATTTAGGAGCTATTTTTGAAGAATATATTATATAGAAACAACCATGATACACCATAGAAAAGAAAGATCTTAAATATTGTTATGGGACCTATGTACAACAATGGAAGTCTAAAGCGGACTTCTTTCAGGTATCCAATTTTTTCCCAGAAATTGTTGAAGAATCTGCCTTTGCCCATTAATGGCATCAATGTTTTGAAAGTTTTCTTGATCCTTTCTATGTCTTATAAGGTTCCTAAGGAGGTCTCGAGTTTAATCATGCAGTAGTAATCAACTCTGATTCACCTTCGGTATGGTTTTACCTTAAAAATTGCTCCTAAGCAGAATATTATTCCTGCAAGCTTTGTCTAATGCCTTGGAATCCTTATTTTTGCCTTCACGATAATAATATTCCCATAAACTGATAGAAGAGTGATATGTGGCATCCATATATGTGGAGTTCTCTTTCCTGATTATGTTGGTGTTCTCTAGTGTTAATTTCGTAGGTAAGAGGATGATATTGTTGCTGACATATTTGTCAACTGGTAGGAAATATTTGCCTACGAACTAAAATATTTGCACACCATCTTTGCTTGAAAACAGGAAACTGAAGAAACTGGGGATGAAATTGCTCATTCATCGGTCAACATGGAAGATGGTCAGAAAGGCACTGGGTTGGCTTCTGAATTCCTCCCAATATCCAAAGAATTGAGAACCTCAGATAAGTATCGATTCCCTAAGGATAATGATTACAATGCTGATGGGAACTCTACTTCTCAGACATCCGATAGTGGATCACAGAATTCATCTGCGGTCGAGGAGATAGGTGAAGATTGTGCAAGTAAAGATTTCACATGTTGTGTTGTGCTGGATTCTGAAGAGGAAGGCGACACTCAAGCCAATAAGGTTAAATATCTGTCTTCCTCCCTGAAAAACCGGTTCCACACTGAATCAGCTGAGCAACAGGCGCCAAAGAGGCTGCGGCTCACAAAAAGCCTCATGAGAAAGCTTCATTTGTGATGGTCATTAGGAGATGTGGAGGGGGGGATTAAAGCACTGTAAAGGATCAGTGTTAGGTGAAAAGGGTACAATTAGGGCTGGCCAACTGGCTTTTTTTTTAGGGTATAGGTAAATCCTCAACCTATATGGGTATAAATGGATAGGGAATTCATGAAGACCCATTCCTAATTTTCAAGAGTTTATCCAAACTTTATTCATTAGGTCATGGGTACTCATGAAAATTTTATGTTGATTTTTTCCATTTCCATTTTTTGTTTCTACCGCACAGCCAGAGGATGTTTTTTCCTTTCAATTTCTATTTGCTTTTCAATTTTTTTCCTTCCTTTCCCTTTTTAGTTTCTTTTCTTTTTTCCTTTTTTTCTCCAATAAAAGTTCATAATATTGCAATTTAAGTTCAATTTATAAAATTATAACAAAATAATAAAAATGTTTATGAAAGTTCAGTCATCGCCATTATTATCAATAATTTGAACATCGATATTATTATTTAATGTATTAAATTTAGTATTTATGAAAGAAGAGTGATCATATTTAAAAGAAAATTTAGCAAAAAAGTAAAAAAATAATAATAACTAAATACTTTTTAAATTACTAAATATATTACAAAAAAATATTTATAATATTTCATCTTGCTTCACAGCTAATTCTGTGCACACATTAAACTCTCAACTGTGCTTGTTTGGAGATGAATACACTGTGAATTTACAATTCTTCCACCAATACTAAATGCATGTTCTGAAGCAATATTGGACACTAGAATGGCTAAGATATCTCTAGTATTATCATGCATTATGGGAAACATTTTTCATTTCCACCAAACCAATATATCAAAGTTAATAGTTTTTGAAAAAACCTTTTTGTCAAATAATGATCCAAGTATGACTTCGCAACTTCACTGCTAGTGCACTCAAAAACAAACAACTCAAATTTCTGCATATTATTCCCAACTCCA
This sequence comes from Prinsepia uniflora, assembly GCA_032719365.1. Classification (NCBI taxonomy): domain Eukaryota; kingdom Viridiplantae; phylum Streptophyta; class Magnoliopsida; order Rosales; family Rosaceae; genus Prinsepia; species Prinsepia uniflora. Next base: position 50,367,055 of record CM064876.1, read on the forward strand.
ATGTAGGCTTAATTAAAGTTGTGAAATTGAAGGTTGAAAAGAACCACTAGGTTGAGATTGATACCTCAACTGATACTGATCAACCAAGCATAATTGTCGAGCAACTAGGAAGGGAGCATATGCACCACATGAGCATAATAAAACCACTAAACAAGGGATTTCCAAAGTAAGGCATTATTTACAAATCCATTTAAATATGTTGCATCTAATCATTTTGATGCTAACTGGGATCCATGATTATGATTACCTTTATCCGTCCAAAAATCAGGAATAAATTGAATGTTAAGAGTATGGCATGGAATAGAAATGGGAACCACAAGAAAATGATAGATAACTGCCAACTACTTATTTATGGAAAGTTAGTACTATAGATAACTGCCAACTACTCATTTAAGGAGTATTACCTTTGCAACCTTTGTTTATGGGTCTAATGTTGAGAGGAATTGTTGTGATTTATGGTCTGAATTGATGGACTTGGGGGCTTCTGTTAATATGGGGCAGTGGAAAATTTTGGGAGATTTCAATGAGATTGCTAGTCTTATTAAGCAATGGGGAGGTAGGTTGAAGTGGGATAGGGGGATGCGAGTGTTTTCTTCGTGCCTGCAGACTTGTTGTTGGAGGATTTACGGTTCACAGGCGAGTTTTTCACTTGGTCTAATCGACAATTTTTGGGAATTTTAATCAAATGCAAATTGGATCGCATTTTGGTTAATGAAGAATGGTTGGCTGGTTTTCCTTATTCATGTGCCAAGTTTTTGAACCCAGGGTCTTCTGATCATTCTCCATGTGTTTTATCTCTGGGATCCCCTGGTGGGAAACGGATAGTACCGTTCAAATTCTTAAACATGTTGGCTGATCGTGAGGATTTTCTTCCCATTGTGGAGTAGGCTTTTAATTCTCAATGTATTGGTTCTGCCCTGTACAGGTTAGCTTGTCGCCTCAAACAGGTTAAGCTTGCCCTTAAGTGCTTAAATAAGGCGCCCCTTGTAGATGTTTCTGAAGCTGCTACTGCTGCCAAAGCTGAATTGGATGTGTGTTAAGGTGAAATTGATGTGAATCCTCATGATGTGCTGTTGGTGGATCATGAGAAGTGTTTGTTAAAAAAGTATGAGGACTGCCTGGTGGCAGAAGCTAGTTTGTTTAGACAGAAGGCTCGTATCCATTGGTTAGATGAAGGTGATAAAAATACTACATTTTTTTCATAAAGTTATCAAAAAGAGAATTAACCGGAATAAGATTACTTCTTTTACCCGAACGGATGGGTCTATTGCTACCGATGAGGCTGAAATTAAGTTTGAGGCAGTTTCTTTTTTTTTTCCAAAATATGTTGGGAGACTACTGCGGTTGCTGGTTCTGTAGGTGGGATGAATTTTCAGGAGTTGGTAGGGGCCACAATCTCGGGTAATCAGGCTATGTTAATGTGTGCTGCTGTCAGTGATGAGGAGGTTCAGGATACTTGTTTCAAGCTTAAGCCTAATAAGGCTCCTGGCCCTGATGGATTCAATGCCTACTTTTTTCACCGTGCTTGGCCCATTATTGGGCCCCATGTGATCAGTGTTGTTAAGGAGGTTTTCTCCAACTCTTGGCTTCTTAGTGAATCGAACTCCACCATTATTACGCTGGTCCCTAAGTCTGCTAATCTTGCTTCATTGGGAGACTTCCGTCCTATCTATTTCTGCAATACTATTTATTAGATAGTCTCTAAGATTATTTCTAATAGTATTAAGTTGGTGCTCTCTTCCATCATATCCCCCAACCAGTATGCTTTTGTCTCGGGTTGTCATATTGGGGATAATATTCTCCTGGTCCAAGAGTTATTCAAGGGCTACCATCTTAATTCTGGAACACCTCGTTGTGCAGTGAAAGTCGACATTCTCAAGGTCTATGACTCTTTGTTCTGGGACTTTATCCTAACTGCTTTGGAGGCTTTTCACTTCCCTCCTACGGTTGTGGGATGGATAAGGATGTGCATCTCTAGCCCTTGGTACTCTATTGCTATTAATGGTGAGCTGGCGGGTTACTTCCTTGGGAAGCGAGGCATTCGTCAAGGTGATCCTTTATCTTCCTATCTTTTTGTGATTGATATGGAGATTTTTTCGTTAATTATGTCGAGGAGTATTCGCAGCAACCCTAACTTCAGGTTCCACTGGAGATGTGACAAGGTAATGCTTTCTCATCTTGCTTTTGCTGATGATCTCATTGTTTTTTTTCATGGCGATGTTGGAACTCTGTCCATTGTCAAGAATGTCTTAGACAGCTTCTCTAATGGTTCGGGCTTAGTGCCTAATCTTAATAAGAGCTATTTATATGCTGCTGGGGTTGACCAGCGCGTGAGAAGGCTTCTTCTGGGCTGTTTTGGTGTTTAGGAAGGTACGTTGCCTATGAGATATCTTGGTGACACAACCCATCCCCAATCCCCCCTGGATTAAGGGATGTGCCATGCTCCTGTCTAACCCACGTCTGACACGAAGGCTAAACACCCGTCTAACCTCCATGTAACACGTAAGCCAGACAAGAGATCCTAGGTAAACAGTCCAAAATAAACTTCCAGCTTCCCAAAGTGCGCAGGAACCACCGTGGATCGTGTGTGATGTCTTAGTCTAACCAACAGCCCGCATCCGCATCAACCTGAAGGGCATCGAAAACAGAAAAAAACTGTGAGTGAACAAAAATAAATAAAGTCCACTCACAGATCATCCTCGTTGTCACCTCAATAGGCATGCCATATATTTTTCCCGGCTAATCCACCGTCACCAGACTCCCGATCCTGTCCAAATCACATTCTAAGGTCACTAACGACTTCAATAACCTTCCATTAAATCCCCGTAATTTTTCCGAATTTTTAAACGTATTTAAACTCCATCCTAAACCTTCGAACATCCTGAATTATATCGAAACGATGTCCGATCAACTCGAAACTAGCTCCAAAATGTTCGTTACATCGAATACTTAAAATCACATGTTGACCATGTCGCGAAAAGAGGGCCCACACACCACCCAAATGCTCTGCGCGTGGGAGCCACGCGCAGGCTGCACAGTCGTCTTGAACCTCCAGTGAACCAGGTCCAGACTGGTTCACTGTAACCCAGTCCAGCCGAACCAGCGTCACCGGTTTTCCCTCAATTTTCCATCTTTTTCGATTCTGTTTTTCCTATTAGCTTCGTCCTAACCTTTATGATTGATGTAGCTACTTAAAATATGAACTTAGGAACTAGAATTTACCTTCCCAATCGATGATCAAACTCATGTCCTACAACCAGGTTCTACCATCGATCCCGATCACTTCTCACCTTAGTTCCAAGTCCAATAGGTTCGTATCCACCTCTAGAAACTCACCTAAGCAACCGCTTCGATCAACAACCAACAAATCACAAGTTCCATTTTCGAAGTTAAAACGGACTTCCACTATCTCTTACCTTCTTCCACCGCCGTGGTCTCTGTCAGCATCGTCTCACCACCCTCACCAATTCTTTTTCACGGTCTAGCATCATTCAGGGATAATTGAGGGTATTTGTACGGGTTTGGGTTTCACGGGTGTACAGGTATTTCACGGTTTCAAGACCACCGTCCACGACGGTCCTCGTGGCAGCACTACCACGTTCGTTTAAGTTCCCTTTCCAACTTTCCTTCACACAACATAGTCAAAGGATGAAGATCAAAGGGCTTTTTCTCACGGGTTCACTCACACACACAGTTGATAACTCTGTTTCTCGATTAAAACCGTACAACCACTTAAAATACTTGTGAGGCGGTGAATGAGGCTTCCACAGACATCTAGAGAGAGGGAAAGTGTCCCAATTTGATTAGGCACAAATCCCAATGCAACAAATGACCAAAATACCCTTTCAGCCAAATTACCAAAATGCCACTCAACTTCCGAGCCTCATAACTTTCCCGTCGAACGTCGGATACGAACGTGCAGCTTGTCTACGAACTTGTGACGTCCCAAACTACGTCACAGTCATCGACTAAAGTCCATTTGACCGCCCGAGTCAAAAGTCAACATTTCGTCCAATGCTAGGGGTAAAACAGTCATTTCGCACTGTCCGTCCGAATTCACGCGACTAATCACCGATTCATCTCACTAATCCTTCATTAGTCACTAATCTAATCCCGAAATTTGGGACGGGTCGTGACACTTGGGGTCCCAATTATTACCACAAAATTAAGTTACACTCATTGTACTCCCCTCTTGGAACGCATTCAGAACCAAGTGCATGCCTGGGAGTATCAGGCTCTTTCCTTTGCTGGTCGGCTTTTGTTAATTCAATCTGTTTTGAGTAGTATCATGGTTTACTGGGGCACCCACTTGTTCCTTCCTAAGCGGATCACAGGTGGTATTGAAAAGATCCTCCGGTGCTTTCTTTGGTCCGGGCATTGTACTGGGGACTATTATGCTAAGGTTATGGAGGACTGTTTGTAAACCTAAGAAGGAGGGAGGTCTTGGAATTAGAAAGTTAATGTTTCAATGATGGGAAGGTATATTTGGTTTCTTTTCGAGGGAGGAAATTCTAATTTATGGGCTAACTGGGCCAAGGCATATTTCATACGTGGTCGGTGTTTATGGAACTTAAAACCCCCTACCAGTTGTTCTTGGAATTGGAGGAAGCTGATGAATTCTCGGGATAGCATCAGGCCTTATATCATGGGCATTATGGGGAATGGGGAACGCATCTCCCTATGGCATAATAGGTGGAATCCTTTCGGTCCATTGGGTGACTTGGTGGGTACTTCTGGGATGGAAAGGTTGGGTAGCTAGTCGTATGCCTTGGTCTTTTCAGTTCTTGATTCTAGTAATTAGCATTGGCCTTGGTCTTCGAGCCCTACGGTCAGCTTAATTCGGAACGCTTGCAACCTTGTGGTAACTAATACTGCCCGGAAGGATCAGTATTATTGGGCTCTTACCTCTAATGGATTGTTTTCTTCCAATTTGTTATGGAAGGAGATGGTGGCTGGTGGAACGGTCGTGCCGTGGGCTCATTTGGTATGGTCCCGGGTAGCTATTCCTAAAGCTTCCTTCATTTTGTGGATTGCTATTCAGGGCCATCTTGCTACCCTGGATCGAGTGGCCAGGTACTCCAACCCCCCACCCTCCTCGGTCTTATGCTGTTTATGTGGTGGAGCTTCTGAGTCCCATATGCACTTATTCTTCGATTGTATTGTTAGTAGTGGTGTTTGGAAGCGGGTGCTTAGCCTCTGTGGGGAGCCATGGATGAATCCTCCTTGGCCGTTCTTTGTGGAAGTTGCTGCCACTCGTTGGCGAGGTAAATCTTTGGGTGTTACTATTAAGAAGTTGGTTTTGGTTGTAACGGTTTATATCCTTTGGCAAAAGCAAAATAATCGAATCTTCTCTAATATTCGGTGCTATCACGATGTTCTCCTTAGTTTGGTTGTTGAGATAATTAGGTTAAGGTTGTATATTTTTAAGTTTAAGAGGAATGCAAACAATGTTCTTATTGCTAATGCCTGGAATATGCATGTGACTTAGTAGTTTGTTTTTGTTCTTAGGAGTTTCTGCCTGGGTTGGTTTTTTGTTGGTTGCTGTTTGTTGTGTCTCTCTTTGTTGGTAGTGTTTTCCCCTTTTGTGGGTTTTTTTGGGCTTGCCATTTAATTCAATTTAGTTTATCAAAAAAAAAATAATAATAAAAAATAGACTATCAACAAGAAGGGCGGAGCATATTTATTACACTGGCCTAAAAAAATGTTTTGGACCATGCTAGTATAAATTTTCAGTTTTAGTTAAATGTAGGAGAAAACACAAGCATAAAAATAAAAATTCGAATTATAGAACATAGGCAATTGAAAACGCACAAAGAAGTTAGGCAAATATTCAAAAGAGGCTTCTTATTTTCGGAGAGAAATCAAATTGTGATCATTCGTATTATCTTTAGATTTTTCAATGGTTATGTAGTATTTTGCAATGGACAAAATTATTTTAGTTTAATAGGGTTCCCCCTTTGAATATTAACTTATGATTATTTTAATTCAATAACCCTGGAGAGTAAGACTTTAATATTGAGGGAAAATAGATATTTTTATATGAATTTGATATAATCTCATGAATTTTGTTTGAAGTGAGCCAATTTTAGCTTGACTTCTCGAGGAAACGAGACAACAATTCACATTAAAACTCCCAAAAAATATATCAGCAAATCCACACAAAGAATGCCAAAAATGAGCAAGTTATTAATCCTCAAGCTAATACATGAAAGCCTCAATGTACAAATCTACATAGAAATTCTCATGAAGAGAGAATTTCGTTAGTAACATATATATGTTACAACTTCTTTTTTTTTTTTTTTTTTTACGTACACAAATTGAATTCGTAGTTGGCTCAAAAAGAAACCAAATGAAGATTTCCAAATCAATTAGGGTCCCCTAAAGTTAGTGTTTGCAGCATTTCTGTTCAAATTTTTGACCTAACACCTGCATCTCACATTTATATACTCACTCCCACAGCCCACAACCAAAGTTAGTGTTTGCCACAACCAAATTTTTACGGCATTTAAAACTATTTAGAAAAGAGGTTGTACCCCATAAAATTAACACCATTAAAAGTCTATGTTTCATCATAAATATCCATGTCTATTCAAAACATATATCATTAAGTTTCATAAAATTATAACATAACAATACTTATTACACCACACTTTTTATTTATCTAACTGTCGTTAAATATATATATATCATAATCGAAATAATTTAAATCTTAATTCAACATTTTAAGATCATTTACTGGAAAAAAAAAATTAATAAACAAAATTGGAGATCATTTAGTCATTCATTTCATATGTATTAATTAACCAAATGGACGGCTTACATTGATGATCTTAATTGCTACTGCTACCAAAATCATTATTTGTTTGATACATATAAATGGGAAAAAGAATCTCCAATCTTTTTTATTTTTTATAAAAATTGTCTTGAAATGATAATCTAGAGAATAAATCGTTCTAATTATGATATATGTACCCAAACAATTCGATAAATTAAAAAAGTGGTATGAGGAAAAACCATCAAAGTGAGACGCAAGTATTGTCCATTATAACATATACGTAGACAACATATTCAATATAAATAGGCAACCATATATAGGTTTGGTTTTTTCTACCGTAAACTTTAGAGAGATTCCTAGATAAACAATTCGATAAATTGAAAAAGTGGCATGAAGAGAAACCAAAAAAATGGACACAGATATATATTATCGACATGTACGTCGACGACATATTGGATATAAATAGCAACCATAGGTTTGGTCTTCTCTGCCTCAAACCTTGTAGAGCTTCCTTTTTTTTTAGCTTCCTTAACCTTAATACAGATCGATATATCGAAGGTCGCTCTCTCTGACCCTAGCATGGCATCCTTGAAATGGCTTGTGGTAGCTATCTTCATCACACTATCACTTTCATCGTCTGCCTTTGCTGGTCGGAAACTCTTGGCACCAACCTTTCGTAATCCGAACTTGAAATTTCCTCCTCTTCCACCCACACCACTGTGGCCAGAATACAGGTTGCCCCACCCATTACATCACTTCCAAATTTCCCATCAACTCCCACCTTACAATCTTCTCTCCACCTTCAACAACCACCGCCCCTTGAACAAATATATGTAAAAACAATTTTCTCCGGTGAGGTTAACTGCATTTGCAGACATGACATGTCATCCATATCATTGAAAAATGTGCGGTTAATATATTGCAGTATGTATACGCATGTTTATGACAGTGTTGCTATATTAATAAAGCCAAAAGGGTAAATGCAGTTAATTAAATAAAGCTTGTTCACATATAATAAGCCTTTCATTTGTCTTGCATTCGTTTCCTGAATTCCTGTGGTTCTAGTTTATTAGGGTTTGCTTGGAAGGACGGGGTTTGGATTTGAATTTGAATTTGAATTTGAATTTGAATTTGTTTTTGTTTGTAAATGGTAATGCTATGTTACTATTAGAGTAAGAATTTCATCCAGTTTGCTCCTTGTCGAGACGTTGTAATAATTGTTTTCAACTACGAATTATTTATTGAAAAGTATGTTTTATGTGTGTGCATATGAATGGAATTGAGGAAATATTAAACGCGTATTGCATTATTGCCATACGGTGCATCCAGTTTCATGATAAAGTTGAATGTCATATTTTAATTACTAGTGGACATTTTATGAGAGATTTCTATTGTATCAATTTAGCCTTATGTGATTCTTGTTAAAGAATATATTCGGAGGTGGGTGCATGATGAATGATTTCAAAGCAGACTCCCCATTTATTAGTTAGATAGAGAAGATCACAAGTGATCCCTTCCCGAACTTATTCCAAGTTAATGAGCATTCACAGTACTATTCAATATTAATTGCCTTCAAAAGAACTCAAACCTCTAGGCTCTTTGGGACGAGATTTTGAGTCTCTTGTCTACCATTTCACTACTAAGGCATCTTGAAAGTGCATCTTATAATAGATATGACCTATCCATAGGTGTGACTTCTTTTTTTGTCCAAATTTTTTTTTATGAGTTTCAAGAATAACCCCATTTATAAATTCCAAATCCACATCTATGAATTCAAAAATCCAAATGATCTACTTTGCAATCAGCTGTTAGAGACGAACGATCTTCAAACTAATCCTTTTCTCTATTTTCAAAGTATGAAATTAGTATAAAAAATTATATTTAAATATGCTTAATTAACCACATTAGTTGAGCCATCGGATGTGTCAATCAATGAGAATTGTTATTTCAATAAATAAGTTACCTTTTATAAATATTATTTTTAATGTATTTATTCTTTGTAGTGAATATTTTTAACATATTTATTTTTATAGTAAATAGAATGCTACATCTAATACTCTATCGTGTGCCAAGAATAGTGTCTGCAATTTTCACCATCTATTTACCAATCCATGTAAATTTTCCAGTCATTTGCAAGATTGAATCTCAATATACTTCGTACTTTGTAGTCACTGGTGACTAAAGTTATTGTGATGTCAAAAATAGCGTCTAGATTTGCCTCATTTATATAACTTGTGTCATGCCAATGCCCGTTTGGACCATTTGGTACATTTCTTTTTTGCTCTCAAACTCCGGCCTCAAACAAGCAACTCATGTTTGTTTTGGCGTCGCAAACCTCTACTTGGCAGGTGGAACCATATCTACTCTCCTCCAATTCTCTCGGAATGAAAATACATTCATTTTCACATTCAAAATACAAACTACTGTTATGTGCTAGGCGATTTGTACTTCGGATATCAAAAAGTATTTTAATCCAGCCATGCATATTAAAACATAATCTAGTGCTCCTAAGAAAAACTTCTAGTCAAGATGAGTGGGAGTCAAATCAACAATATCAACAACTTTTAAAGCAAACACAACGTCCAAGATCCTAGCATGTCACCAAGTGACCTACCAAAAATGTTAGGTACCGAGGAAAGATGTATTTTAATTTTTCTTTTTTCTCACCTTACCTCTTTCTCTTGGCACCTGACCCTGAACCTCGCCCGGCTTTTTTCTCAGCGGCAGCAGAACCGCCTTTACTTCTGCCAGCCGGTGTCTTCTTTGCACTTGAACTTGTTGCACCCTTCAAATCGAATTGTACTTGCACTCCTACATGGTATGCAGCGCACATAATCATCCATCCAGGATTAACATAAATGTGGGTGTGGAGGGAATGTAGTCACATCCATGTAGGATATTACCAACCTTTTGTATTCAAATTTTGGAGTTCCTTTTGCAGCTTCTCACCAACAGCAGAACCTTCTGACACAGAGAATAGAAAGTTAACACGTCAGATAGTTAACAAGAATAGAAAAGAGTCCAGATGAAATAATCTTTTTTTCTTACTATTACAACCTATAATAACATAATTAAATTCTTCAAGTTCCTCATACAGGAACAAAACTAAAATCAATGAACTGTCATTTCAATCTTTTCCGAAGATGGACGCTAAACATGAATAATATATAATCAAATATTTCACAAAAGAAAAATTTCAGACGCACTCCCTGCATTTCCTATCATTTCTACAGTTTCAGAATCAGTAAGCTGTTCCCATATAAGCATTATGGGACATTCCATCCATTTTTTATTGAGTCCGGCATGTTGGAGAAAGTTGCAGAATGCCATCTCTAGTTTAGAACATAATGATGATACAGCTCTGTTCCCAGGACAGTTCCAAGGCACCACATTTTTACAAAATACACCATTCCGAAGAAAATAGCGATTCATGGTTGTGAAGAATTGTACATACTAAAATAGTCCAAGAAAAATTATTTATCTGCAATTACATAGCCAAAAAGAAGCACTCCGATGACTAATAAAAAGAAAAAAAAAATAGAAACAGTATTTAGAGACAAACTTACCTAAGTCATCTGTATCTGACAAGTTTTCTTCTTCACTCTCAACCAAAGTATCATCGTTGATCTCTCCAACTACTACATCAGATGGTTCTAAAATAGCAGCAATCCGCTTCTTTGGAGCATTTTTTATTCCAGGCAAAGTGATAAAATCTGCTACTCGTACCATCCTTGATTTGCTTGCTTCTTTATATGCTTTTGTCAGTGCTGCTTTTACAGCTGGTTGTATACCATCTAGGGGATTTGGATGCCCCTGATACATAAAGGCATCAATGAGATTTACAACCATATTACAGTAACAACAAGAAGCTGCAGCAAGTTAGTAGGGTTACCCGAAATTTGGATAACTCCACAATAGTATCAAAGTCATCCTGACTAATGGAGTAAGTATTCATGAACTCCACAACCTTTTGTACAGCTTCATCCTGATAATTATTTAACACAGAAGATGGATTTACAACTTAAATCTTCTCCTATTGCCATAAATTTACGTATAGAACCCAAAAAATATTATTTCCAACCTTAGACAGTTCACGGAGTGGCACAGTCAATCGTTTCAGAAGAAGAGAAAGGTATTCAACTCGCAGGGTTTTCCTGAATAATTTACAACAAGTGAAATGTAGAAGCTTCTAAGGGAGGCAAAATAACTCAATAAGATAACATAGAGAGAGAGAGAGAGAGAGAGAGATACAGAAGAGCGAGAGAGAGGGGGGAGGGAGAGGGATTGCTGAACGACAATAACATTAAAAGAGTGGGTCAGAGATAAAAATTACAAAACAAACAAGCTTCTTTTCATTAGAAATACGTATAAATAACCCAGAACTTAACTAATAGCAGCTTTGCAAGCAGGCAGATGATTGAAAAAGATAACCCCCTGAAATCTGTAGAAACGAAGCCCATAAAGAGGACACAAGTGAACTCTAGCATTTAGAGACTAAAATTGAGGATACTAGCTTTTAAATCTGTCTATGCATTTCTTCAGAGGATTCCCAAAGAAAAGCAGTTTGCATAACCTACTGTTTTATTTTGGTCGGTACATTACTGAACCTCATAATTAAATAATCTAAGAAGCTAAGATCTAAGTAAACCATTGAGTAAACATAGTTTCGTACTTCCACCCCAGTTCTTGGGAATGGATACATTCACAAATAAGAATCTTGCACAAATTACATGATAATCTTTTCCCTTCATTATTTTTATATTACAACTACATGATAAGCTTTTACTATTCCAATATATTATATGATAGGTAGTCTAACAATTGGACACTGCTAAATAATATATTTCATGATCAACAATCCTAATTTTTTTTTAAAAAAAATGTTAAGTGTATGTCCTGGGATACATTGCTGAAAATGACAAGAAAATATATGTTTACGGAATAGCCTAAAGTTCTAAAGAGCCACTTACCCTTAATAACGATTGAAAATTATTGATTGTAAATTATGTTCAGTCCTTGTAGACTTCCAAGATAATTTAGCATTTTGTCATAAGCCATGGAAAGAAACAAGAATAAATGCATCGGGTTAGTGATCAGAAGTTAAAGCATAGAACAGACTACCTCCCCGAACTAGATTCACGAGAAGCAAGAAGATGGACATGCAAATCTTCCAAAAGCCTCAAATTTTTGCCTGATGTTGAGTTCTTTCCCAGCCAACCTCCAAATCGATTAAAATTCCTCTCTCCCTGCATAATAAGGCCAACTTGAACAATTAGCATAGTAAGGCCAACTTGAACAATTAGCATAGTAAGGCCAACTTGAACAATTAGCATAGTAAGGCCAACTTTAGCAAAAAAGCATAATAGGCCAACTAGAACAATAAGCATAATAAGGCCAACTTGAACAATGAGCATAAACCCCAATCCCTATATAACGTGTATATGTCACAGCATTTGGAAGAGATAAAATGCAAAATTAAAGTTTCTAAATACCATGATTGTATAAGAGCTATTATAACCGGAATCAAAAAAACAAAAACCATAAACCGTAGAAAAAGATGACTGAGTTGGTTGGCGAATAAGTACTGGGAAATTATAGTTAAAAAGAAAACCAGTTCTATTGTTATGCATTTGAAACATTCTTTATATCTTGGGCAGTTAGTAATCCATTTGTGCCGATTTACAATACCGTTGCAATAGCATGAAAATGTGAATAAGCCAAAAGTAAAGGTTCATTCATTTACTAAACTGCAAAACTCGATATTAAATAGAAAACTGATGATAGGACTGTCATTCCTTTGGCAACTCCTCAACGTGTTGACAACCTTTCTGAGCTACATGGCCCACACCAGCAAACGCTTGGAGAAATCAAATCAGGCATTGATATTACCATGGGAAAAAAACAACACGTGAACCTGAAATCTGGAAGTTTCTTACAGATTATGTTGGTGGTGAAGGGTTCTAATCACACTTTTTAAGGAAAATGGTTCCACAACTACAAAATCCAAAGCCAGTTATGGTCCTTGGATTTCTAGAGGTGTGACAAGAAGCGAGGCTAGCTAGGTGGAAGAGGGAGTACAACCTGGTGCCGATTTTGACTCAATGTCAAACAACTAAGTTAAGACCATGCTACATTACCACGGACAAACAGGGTGGTAACACCTTAAGTGGACTCGAGTTAGGGGCTGACAAGATTCCTCCTAACATTTCACTTTCTGTTTTGAAAACTAAAATTTCCGTGCCAACCAAGCTTGCTAGTCCAAAAATTGAGCAAGATCTGATTAGCCATTTCGTCGCATTTTCCTTTACTTGATAGTTATGTTAATATATTTTTTCCCGGTGGCAGGGCATGGGTTGGACTCTTCAATGTTTGCATAACTTCCATGAGCCTTTAACATAAGGTTAAACCAAGCTTTTTCTAAAGAGCTCCTATGTGTTTCATTAATGCTTCAATTGGAGGGCAAACAACCCAAATGGAAATAGGAGCAACTTTCTGAAACTCCAAGGAATAGATCTTTTGTTTTCCAATCCATTAATCGTGTTGTATTTTGGCTTAGATTTTAGGTCAATTAGTTAACCCTTTATTTGGACTAATTATGACGCAATATTGTTCGGTTTGTTTCCATGTTTTATAAGGATTAGAGTTCCTAATCCTTGTAGGAATATGGTTTCCTGTCCTATAAGGTTTATGGGTTTGTACTCCTTATAGGATTAGGTTAAAATAGACTAGTATATAATTGGCACAGGTTTCTCTTTGCTTGGTGTGCGTGCAGCCACATATTTGTGAAATGCCTAAAAAAGCTTTCTTTTGTTTTGATTGTGGTGGTACCGCACCGTTTGGTGAGAGTGTTTTGGGTGTATTCGGGATTTGGGTTTTGGGTTTGAGAGAGTTAACCTCTTTTGTAATCTCCTTTGTTATTAGTGGAATTTCCTCGCCGGCTTCGCCCGTGGACGAAGGCTTTATAGCCGAACGATGTAAATCCTTCATGTCTTTGTGGACTATTAGTTTTCCATATTTTTCCTTCATAATTGTTCTATTGTTTTGAGACGCTTCAACACAACAATTGGTATCAGAGCTCGAGTTTCGGCTTGAGATTATATTGGTATGATAGCATAATATATAATTGAAAAATTCGATGAGGAATGACGTAAGAGATTTTGGATAATCCCTCACCAATTTGGCCACAATTGAAGTAGCGTTCGTACTCTCTATTTGATTCGAAGTTGACCTATGCAAAACCAATGATTTGGTTGTTCAGAATTTGAGAAACTTTGATGTGGGTTTCTACATGAATTTGTTCTTTGTAAGATTCAGACGTTGGTGGAAGTTTTGATAGGTGTATAATTTGTGAGGGCTAATTTGTTAGATTCTATGGGTGTAGAATATACTTGTGGATCCTCTTAGGGAAAGCCTCATGCTTTCCAATTTGGTTGGTCTATGGAATTTTTTGGCTGAATTTGTTTGTCCCTGCAATTTGGTTTGTTGATCTCCATCTACTGCAAATTGTTTGGAAGAATGTTTAGTTTCGAACCATGGCTTTTGTGAGCAGGTGGAGTTTGAAGTTCAAGTATTTGATGCTTCATTCAGCTTTGTTTTGGTGTTCTTGGTTTTGTTTGGTGAAATTTGGAGAATTCAGGTTCTCGTTTGATTTACTTCTGTTTTTATCAAGGCACTTTGGTTTGCATGCTTTGCATGTTTTGTGTTGGAGAACACATTGGAGGAAAGTTCCATTTGAAGACTTGAGTAAAATTTAAGTCAAGGTCAAGATTGTTGTATTTTGGCTTAGATTATAGGTCAATTAGTTAACCCTTTATTTGGACTAATTATGGCGCACTATTGTTAGCTGTTTGTTTCCATGTTTTATAAGAATTAGAGTTCCTAATCCTTGTAGAAATATGGTTTCCTGTCCTATAAGGTTTATGGGTTTGTACTCCTTATAGGATTAGGCTAAATTAGACTAGTATATATCTCTTTGTTTGGTGTGCGTGCAGCCACATATTTGTGAAAGGCCTAAAAAACCTTTCTTTTGTTTTGATTGTGGTGGTGCCGCACCATTTGGTGAGAGAGTGTTTTGGGTGTATTCGGGATTTAGGTTTTGGGTTTGAGAGAGTTAATCTCTTTTGTAATCTCCTTTGTTATTAGTGGAATTTCTTCGCTTGCTTCGCCCATGGACATAGGCTTTATAGCCGAACCACGTAAATCCTTCGTGTTCTTTGTGGACTATTAGTTTTCCATATTTTCCCTTCATAATTGTTATATTGTGTTGGAGAAGACATTGGAGGAAAGTTCCATTTGAAGACTTGAGTAAAATTTATGTCAAGGTCGAGATTGTTGTATTTTGGCTTAGATTTTAGGTCAATTAGTTAACCCTTTATTTGGACTAATTATGACACACTATTGTTAGCTGTTTGTTTCCATGTTTTATAAGAATTAGAGTTCCTAATCCTTGTAGAAATATGGTTTCCTATCCGATAAGGTTTATGGGTTTGTACTCCTTATAGGATTAGGTTAAATTAGACTAGTATATATCTCTTTGTTTGGTATGCGTGCAGCCACATATTTGTGAAAGACCTAAAAAACCTTTCTTTTGTTTTGATTGTGGTGGTGCCGCACCATTTGGTGAGAGAGTGTTTTGGGTGTATTCGGGATTTAGGTTTTGGGTTTGAGAGAGTTAATCTCTTTTGTAATCTCCTTTGTTATTAGTGGAATTTCTTCGCTTGCTTCGCCCATGGACATAGGCTTTATAGCCGAACCACGTAAATCCTTCGTGTTCTTTGTGGACTATTAGTTTTCCATATTTTCCCTTCATAATTGTTATATTGTGTTGGAGAAGACATTGGAGGAAAGTTCCATTTAAAGACTTGAGTAAAATTTATGTCAAGGTCGAGATTGTTGTATTTTGGCTTAGATTTTAGGTCAATTAGTTAACCCTTTATTTGGACTAATTATGACACACTATTGTTAGCTGTTTGTTTCCATGTTTTATAAGAATTAGAGTTCCTAATCCTTGTAGAAATATGGTTTCCTATCCTATAAGGTTTATGGGTTTGTACTCCTTATAGGATTAGGTTAAATTAGACTAGTATATATCTCTTTGTTTGGTGTGCGTGCAGCCACATATTTGTGAAAGGCCTAAAAAACTTTTCTTTTGTTTTGATTGTGGTGGTGCCGCACCATTTGGTGAGAGAGTGTTTTGGGTGTATTCGGGATTTAGGTTTTGGGTTTGAGAGAGTTAATCTCTTTTGTAATCTCCTTTGTTATTAGTGGAATTTCTTCGCTTGCTTCGCCCATGGACATAGGCTTTATAGCCGAACCACATAAATCCTTCGTGTTCTTTGTGGACTATTAGTTTTCCATATTTTCCCTTCATAATTGTTATATTGTGTTAGAGAAGACATTGGAGGAAAGTTCCATTTGAAGACTTGAGTAAAATTTATGTCAAGGTCGAGATTGTTGTATTTTGGCTTAGATTTTAGGTCAATAGTTAACCCTTTATTTGGACTAATTATGACACACTATTGTTAGCTGTTTGTTTCCATGTTTTATAAGAATTAGAGTTCCTAATCCTTGTAGAAATATGGTTTCCTATCCTATAAGGTTTATGGGTTTGTATTCCTTATAGGATTAGGTTAAATTAGACTAGTATATATCTCTTTGTTTGGTGTGCGTGCAGCCACATATTTGTGAAAGGCCTAAAAAACCTTTCTTTTGTTTTGATTGTGGTGGTGCCGCACCATTTGGTGAGAGAGTGTTTTGGGTGTATTCGGGATTTAGGTTTTGGGTTTGAGAGAGTTAATCTCTTTTGTAATCTCCTTTGTTATTAGTGGAATTTCTTCGCTTGCTTCGCCCATGGACATGGGCTTTATAGCCGAACCACGTAAATCCTTCGTGTTCTTTGTGGACTATTAGTTTTCCATATTTTCCCTTCATAATTGTTATATTGTTTTGAGACGCTTCCGCACAACAAATTGATAAAAATAGAAGAGTTGACAAGATGGCAACAAACTGAAAGAGTAGAAACAAACAAGCAAGGCTATTTCAATTAGAAACAAATGCAAGTGCCCCCAGAGCTAACTAGTAGCTGCTTTCCTGAATAGTCAAAACAAAGTGAGGTGTAATGACAATTACATTAGTTACTAATGTGCAGATCCTTAGCACATTTTCAGTAAGTTTCATTGTCAAACATTCAAGAAATAAGTACCACTCACCATACATTCCCCTACTTGAATTCGATCTCATAAACCAAGATCAACCCAGTAAAAGCAAAACTATCACAGTTTTCACTCTCAAAGATACCGGCAAAACATTGTAGCATAGTGTACACTAGCATAATTTAATCCCACAATATCCCTATATGTTGTACACCTTTGTATGGGTCTTCCAGTAATGATAATATGGGAAAGCTATATAAATAAATTGTGCATAATAATGGAGAAAAATATCACTCTAGTATCATAGATGGGATTATATGAAGGCAGAAAATTGTGAATCACTAGAGAAAATGAAATGAACACATTTTTCATGGCCACAGAGCGCACCAGTAACACGTTTCAAATGTACAAACTTGAATGTACAGAAATTGATTACCTGCTCAAGCGTCTCTCTTTGCCCGCGCAATAATGCAGCACTGATGATAATAAAAAATAGAGTATATAGTCAAAATACCATGAAGACATTATGACTAGTCTCTTAAATATTTTAACTTCTAGAGATGCAGTGAAGAAACATACGGAATTATGGAGGATGAAAGACATGCACTTTGGGAGAGCTGCCATTGCCGATACTTTCTAATCTGGACATTGAAAATATCCCCATTGCAAATAGACTCAGCAGCACGGGCAATCAATTGCATACGTTTTATCCCACTATCATCCTTTACAGCCGAACTTGGCCTATAGTTAATATAATTTTCCTGCAAGAAATTGCAAAAACAAAAAAAAGATTAAAGTAATAATATCTAAACACTACAAACAGGACATGATCATTTGGCAAAGAAAAAAATAATAAAAGGGGGGCGAATTTTTTAAGGGTACAGAAGCATAAGTTTCTATGCCTTAATGAATGTATCTTTGCATCTGTCCATGAAGAATGAAAGCGTTCATCAATACAAGAAAAAATCCTACTAATCCATAACAGTGCATTTGGATGACGAAATTTAAGATTACCAGGAATTCAAAGTGACAAATTAAAATTGATTAACTCTCATGAAGTGGTGAAGTTTCTTGCTTGGATAAAATAAAAATAAAGTAGAATTTAAACATGGAATTTAATGTTTATATAAAAATGGTGGTTCGCAAGACAATTGTAGAAATGACACATTTTTATATGGAATTTTTGGGATTTGTGGAATCCAAATCCTTCTCTTGAAATGTCTATATTTGAACACAAACAAGGGTTCAGCATCAGAATTTGGAAATTCTGACTTTTGATTCCAAGTTTTTTCCTCTCATCCAAACACACTATTAAGGGTCCAAACTGCACTAAGATCTTAATTCAACTAGCACAGATTTGAAAAATTGTAGGACGTGTATATTTAACACATCAAAGAAAATGCCAAAAACGTATTTCCTAGAAATCATTCTCCTCCAAAGCAAAGTGTCCCATTCTGCACCCATCAATATCATCTAAAAAATAACCAGCATTCCCAATGTTATTTTTACTACGAATCTTTATGTTAATTATTAGTTGAACCAGTGGCAAGGAGCAAAAACACTGCAAGGGCTCCGTTCTGGCAGTAATGTTCAAATTACTGAACTCAACAGATTAGAATATTGCACGGTTTGGAACATTTTTTATTCAGTATATGCCAGCTAAAAACAAGTGTGCTAGCAAAGAAAGAACCTGGATAAGGAGAGGGACTAGATCAGGATCACTCATGCTAAGGTCAACTCGCTCATCCATTCGCAACTTTCCTGCATTAAAACCAAACAGCCTGCATGCAGAAAAGACAAGTCAGCAGCATGCACATGGTAATGTTCTAAATAAAATAGTGAGGCCATATAATGGGTCAACCAGAACTTGTGAAGGATGTCATTGTGAGCAATGAAAACAAAAATGCATCTGGCGATGCAAAAAAACCATAGGTGTCACAAACTAATGCTTATAGTTGCTCACATGAGGGAAACAAAAGGCTTTTGGGAAGTCAAAGAATTTACCGGATTCTGGGCTAACAACTGTATTTTTGGTGGCATGGTATGAAATAGAAAATGGATTACTCAAAGTTATAAAGAGGCAACAGCGGTTTTTTATGGGATAATGTATGTTTCGGGCAAGGCAGATAAATTAAGGCTTTGGACATCATCAGCGCCTGTTTCCTCTATATTGGGAAATACAGTATTTTCTAATTTTGCAGATTAGAGGGCTGTTATTTAAGTTTATGCAATGAATTTATTGTATCTTGTTTTATAATAGATAAATTATCAATAAAACAACGAGTTCATAGCAGTAAGCTGTTATGATTTGCGGACGGTGGGTGAGCTTCTCCAATTCTATTCTTCCTCAGTAGATAGCTGTCCACTACATCGTTGTACTGTTCCGAACAATACCAACGAAAGTAAGCTTAAAACCATGGCTCAAACAGAAACCTCGAATATTAATGAATTGTGATGCAAAAATCAATAAAGAAACTAAGTATAGGAAATAGAAATTGACAAGAGAAGACAAACAAATCAACAGACAGCAAGATGCAGAAGACCAGAGCCAAAAGTGAGAAACTTGCTGTCATACTTGTCAACAGCTGTGAATGGTGAAATATCTTCATCCTTTGCACTGCTTAATAAGCGCTGCCTTACATCATCATATTTAATCACAGACATCGAAAGGCTCATATACTGCAACTGGTTAACTGCCATTCGCATGTCTCCATTAACTTTTTCTGCGAGTTCCTCAAGAGCAATCTGAGACAATGAGTTGAAAATAAAACATAAGGAAAAAAAAATCTGACAATGCATGTCAGAAACCAGATACCTTGTCACATGTAAAACCATAGTACACAATTACGAAGGTTACCACTTAAACACAGAAAGAACCAGTATCTAAACCCAGTTAGGTCCTAACAACCTCTCATCCAAAATAACAAGAAGAAACAGAGTTGTAAGTCCTAACATTCTACAAGAAATCGATAGGGAAAACAGAAAAATAAAAATAAAAAATAAAACAAACAAACAAACAAAAGCCCCTCAACTGTCATGAACTGTAACACTTTCATAAACTAACAGGGGGACTACGTTTAAATGACATAATTCTAAAATATAGTCCATTTTCCTAAACGGTAGAATTTGTGTCCCATATTATATCACCAGAAACAGTAAAATCATCTCACAAAATTTTGAAGGACAACCGTCTATAGCCATTTACTAGATGATAACTGGAAAAATTATGACTTTCATCTCCATGGAAAAACCACACTTAAACAGTTGCAGAGTATTTACCTCATTAACTTGAAGACCTTCAGTTTTTGCAACTTGCATCAACCTCTTTGCCATCTACTACCATGAACAAATAAAACATTAGTAACCGCATCCTGGTTCAACCCCATTCAGAACCTCTTCAAAGGTGTGTCAAAAGCCTCTAAATTCATTTTGACTCTATTACAAATGCACACAAAAAACTGCTGTTTTCATGTCTACGAACTGCACACACATTAACAAAAATAAGCACTAGCATATGCAGTCATGATTGCAGGTTTTCATCAGCCCATTAGCTCACATGCACACACAACACACCAAGAAAGCATACCAATGTATTTTCTGACTGAGGAACAAAGATGCCCATTAGCTCAAATGCACACACAACATATCAATGTAATTTCTGACTGATGAACAAAGATGGTTTGGCTAGTACTTAACTGGATAATAACTAAACTACACAAGATTGTCTTCAAGGATGGTGCCCATTAATTGCTTTCCTCGATCCCCAGCCAGAAAATTACACACAAATTAAACGAAAATAAAACCAACCTTGTTTCTGTGGGAAAAACTATAATAAAGTCCAATAACAAAAAGCAGTTTCCTCCAATGAACCGGATCATGCCTTCACATTTCACTGCTCTTATGAAACTGCTTGAACTTTTTTACAATTCAAAGGATCTAATATACAAACAATGATGCTATAAAACAAAAAATAAAATAAAAGCAACTAATCAAAGGACTCATTAAAAACTAAGCCACTGAGACCTATGGTTGCAAATTTGTAGATAAAATGGCTCAAGATCAGATAGTACAAGGACAAAACTGAGCCGGGAAGGTCAAGAGCTGAGGTCTTTAAAATTTGCCAGCTTCTTGTTAGTCAAGAGATACAGCTGTAACCAAAGCCAAATGAAGCAAACAAGTTTGTCTAACATAAACAAAATGATTTTTATCAACCTCGGTAAATTCGCTCGACTTCAATCTTTGGTGTTGACTAACAAAATGGCCATGGATCCAACAAAATAATATGTCAAACCAGTTGTTTGATGATCAAAAAGTACCTGTGGTATCAATAAATTTCTTGTGGACTCGACCATTATAAGGTAGCATGTTGGAAAATTCTTAACATACATTATTCATTGGCTTTATTAACAACCAAAAAAACAAAAAACAAAATCTTTTGCATCAAAACCGGCATAAACAATTCTACTTTAAGCTTAGTGCACATTTTCCATCAATGTAGCAAACTAAAAATACCCTCAACAAGTCTCTGACCTTTTAAAACATTGCCAACATGAACATGAACATACCAGTAGCATGGTTGCAAACTATTAAGTGATTAGAAGAATTCAAGTAACATATATGAACACATTCTTTCAAGTATTTGAATATGTAGAAATGCTAACAAGTTACTGATAGGGAGGATGAGGGACCTGTTGTTTAGTAGGTTTGCGAAAGCTGAGAAGCATGCAGTAGTTCACAAGACTCTTCAGTTTCTGACTGTAACGATCATTACAAATGCAGATAATAGGAATCTTAGAAATTTTTATGCTGGCAATAAGATCAGCAACTCCTCCCCGGTCCCCAGCAGACATCCCATCAACCTCATCCATAATCAGCACAGCTTTGGGATGCTTTGATCTGCAAATTTAACTAGGAATTATCTAGAGAAAATTTTCCTTCAGGTGCATAGTCTGCACAAATGCACCCCAAACTATACAATATACATTATATATCGACCATAAAGAGAGAGTAAAACAAACCCATCCATGCTCAGGGCCTTGTTTCTAACAAGCTCTTTAATAGAATTCGCATTGCTTCCACCAATTCCCTTTTCAATCTTGGAATCAGCTTTCCCACGACTATCACTAGCATTAACCTAAAAACCATGCAGCATTAGGATGAGGGAGAAAAAAAAAATTGAATATAACATTGCATAACATAATTCAGCAACATTCAAATGATCTCATAGTTCTGCAGTTTTGTTTAGTGTATGTGACCTCAATGGCCTGGAAACCAAGCATCTGACTGACTAGCTTTGCGGACGTTGTTTTCCCTATACCAGGTGTTCCACTTAACAGAACAGCTTTTTTGGCACCAGAATTGGTTGGGTTTTTTCCTTTTTTCTTATTTCCAGTATCAAGAAATTGTTCCTGCCAATGCGCCAACCAATCATGAAGCTGCTTTACCTGCATATTAGCCATTACACAAATTGTACCAGAGTTACAAACTTAAATTGCTTCTGAGATAGATGCCTCTGCAGGCCTCACCAGCAGATGCAATGGAAGTGAAACAAAGATTAACAGGCATACCAGTGACTGATTCCCAATAATGTCATTTGGAGCCTTTGGCCTATATTTTTCTGTCCATGTAAAATCTGAATGCTCAGCAGTTAGCTCCTTATGCCTTGTAAGGGAGGCATCAGACTGCAACTGTTTATGGGATACACTTGTCGCCATGGAGCTTCCAGTGCAATCTTCTGGAACACTCACTAGCCAATTTTATAAGAAGAAAAAAATTTGCAACTAACTCATTAACCTGCTAAGGAAAAGTATCCAAAATCCCATCTAACAACGCATGCGCGCGGGCGAGAGAGAGAGAGAGAGAGAGAGAGAGAGAGAGAGAGAGAGAGAGAGAGAGAGAGAGAGAGAGAGAGAGAGAGAACATAGAGTCAGGCAGAGAAAAAGTATAATACAATGAAACCCAAGTACGCTCGCATGCAACAAACTACGTGGAAATGTGAGTGGGCACGACACGAAGAAAAAACTAAGCAAGCCAAGTATGCTCACACAAAATGAATCCAGTTAAGAACTTATAGAGTCGAGCAGAGAAAAAGCAGAGCAAAATGAAACCCAAGTATGCTCACATGCAAAACTATGTGGAAATGTGAGTGGGCATGACACGGAGAAAAACTAAGCAAACCAAACTAAATTACGAATCTGCAAGATGAAAGATTAATTGGGACATACTCTTCAATGCCACTTTCTGAGGGCCTTTATTAGGCAAAGATGCTGTGACAGCTTCATCCACAGATTTCTTTGCTTCTTGCACAGGTACTTTAGCACTGATAGATGCCCGAATCATATCAAACAATCCATCCTCGGTAAGAAAGGCCGTACTACAGAATACAATTAAAATGTAGATATAAATAAAGGAAGTAGGAAGTGATATGAAAATGCATCTCATTTGGTCAAATATAACGAACCCAAGTTCTTTGGCTTTAGAGGATTTTCTTCCCTCAATATCTTCATCACATAAAAGATAGTTCTGCAAACAGACTTTGTTAATCAAATGCTTGCAGTAGTGTGAAAATCCAAGCAAATACAAGATAGAAATATGAAGTAACCGTTTTCTTGCTGACAGATCCAGTAATACGACCGCCATGGCGTTTAATCAAATCCTCCGCTTCCTCTCTTTCCAAACTGTTACATTTTAAACTTCAATCTTAGTATTAAGCTCTACCAAGAAATCAAAAGGACAAGGAATAAGCAACCTAATTCTTGAAACCAGATTAGATACTTGAAACAATAATATCAACACAATTCTGACAAGCAAATATAACAGTTATATATCATAGCTTCCTAAAACATGTGTTGAGGATTACCAGGAAAATACATACAAGGGATTTCAAATTGACAGAAACCCTAAATCAAGCTTGAGAAGCTTGCACCAAGATTTTGTAAGGTACCTGTCAAGTGTACCACTGATGACAAAAGTCATACCAGATAAACAATTTGGAGCACCTTCAGGAACTTCCTGAGACATACAAGCAGGGATAAATAGTTAACAACAAGAATAAAACATTCATTTCAATAATAGATTCCCAGCATTTCAAAACATTAAACCTTTTCTCCTTTGTGTGGAGGATCTTTCCTTTCTCCAAAATTCATAAATCCACCTCGTCCACCACCCCTGCCTCTTCCACCAGCTGGTCCAGCTGAAGTACCTCTTCCACCACGACCCCTGCCACCAGATTTGTGAGGAGATTCGGCATCCTTGGTGTCATCAACACTGCCTTCATCGATAGCTGTAAGCTTCTGTGGGATTCCCATACCAGACGCACTCCTCAATTTCTTACTAGGAGTGGCTTCAACTGAATTATGTTTTGAATGATGCAAGACAAAATCATCATCATCATCATCATCATTATCAACTTTGTGAACTTTCTTTGAAGGTGAGGGCTTCACAGATTCATCAGGATCCTTGTGATTCTTTCTTTTGGCCGGAACTACAGCTTTTTCTTTTTCATCTTTTGGCTTATCTGTGGGAAAATACTTGCTAGTATTCCTTCTGCCTGAATTTCCTTGACCTCCATGCACCTGGTTTATAACAAAAAATAAAAACAAGAAAACAAAATGAAACTTGATTAACAATGTTTCAAATTCCCATGTTCAGGTGCAGTAGCCAACCAAGGAACGAAGGAAATGGTGAATCAGTGTCCAGTCTACCACTGTTGTGTTTTAGCTTGAGATTTGATTAGATTTCAGCATCCCAGTTTATCACAAGACCAAACTACATACAACCATTATGAAATGAAGCCTACTTTTCATGTTGTTCAACTCATTTGAAATTTATATGATCGCACGTTTTAGTTGATTTGAGCAGCCCATAATTTTGAAAGAATAATTCAAATATACAAAAGAACTAAAAGAAAGTTTTCCTCTGATTTGATCAATTTCTTCAAAGCCACGCTTTTTTTTTTAAATAACATACTAATGTTTGCAAATCATACAATTCCAGAAAGCACATAACACAAGGTTAATGTCACTAAAAGAGTAGTCAGGAAATGCACCCACCGGTTCTTTAGACTCTGTCTTAGTTGTAGGACTCTGAGAAGTAGTCGACGGTGGATCCTTGCCATTGCCCTTGTCATGGGACTTCATAAACCACTTCCTAATATCTCGTTGTGACTTGTTCATCCAAACAAACAAAACCCAAAAACCAAATTCAAGATTTTACCGTCAGCTAATAAAGGGTGCGAAGAATTGAAAATTAAATCTTTTAAGCCCTAGAAAAGACACTTTTCTGCCACAATTTCACATGAAAGTTTAACAAGATAGAAGAAACCAGTATTCCCAACTTACCATGGCTGAAGCTTAGCTCAAGCTACAATGCGTAGCCAATGTCAGTGGCTTCAATTTCACAGCCTATAAAGAGTCACGAAATAGCGTGTTAAATACTATTAGGGTGACATAATTTTAGTAGACCCATGAATGACTAGCATACTATCACTGACACATAACAAGTGCATTGCATACCAACAATCAAATCCATTCAAACATCCCAAGAAAGCATTTTGAAAGTTACAGGCAGCCCAAAAAAATCCCAGAAAGCAGACCCACCCACAGACTTTTACCTTTTTTCGGGGCAATGAACCGATGACCGTCCGGGTCTGGATGTTTTGCGTTTTTAGGGTACTTGGGTTTTATGCTAGAAAGGGGCGAGGGCTTTTATACAATGGTAGGGTTTGGGTATATGGGTGGAGAAAGTGACAGAAAAGGTGGAGTGGGGTAGGCTGTTGCTGGTGAAATTGGCGGCAAAGGTAGGGGGTCTCCGTGGAGGTGGTGGAGAGATGGGGCAGAAGGGGTTGAGTATTCCGGCTTCGTTCGTTTCTATATTTATATTTGGCTATTATTCTCTAATAGGACATTACATCTTACGTTACTCACCGAACCAAATTTAGTTCCGTGGAAGATGGTTAACGGGATCTTAGGAACATTCTAGAATGAGAAAAGGACATATGGATGCGGTAAATAGCCCGGTACAAAGCTGGGAAAATTGGCCGAACTATCAAGGTTAAGTCTTTAGCTCATTTTACTTGGTTTTGTGCTCATAGATCTTCTCGTGGCTAAGTTTCGAGTAAATTGGATGTAAAAGAGAGGAAAATCGATGAGTTTCAAAGAAAATACGGTCGGGTCTAGTCGCCAAGTCGGACGACTCGAGTTGCAGACCTGACTGGAGGTTGCTGGTGACATTGTGCAGGAGTGTGGGTTTCACGCGCAAGGAGTTGTTGCCGGCGCATAAGGGTGTGTGCGGTGGCTCTCAGTGGTCCGATCAACATGAAACTTCTTCCTCTTCTAATTATGGATTTATTGGTACACTTATTGTGTTAATTGAATATTATTTGAGTCCAGCTTTGAACGTTTGAAACAATATAGATATATTTTAAATATGAAATTAATGTGGAAAAATAGAGGCTTTAAGCATGAGTTACTCTGAACAATTCATGACTTTGAATTATTAAGTTTGAGGTTGGACGAACAAGAATTTATGGGAGAATTTATAGGAGACACATTTGATTATGTAAAAGATGGGTGGGAACCTTTCCTTTAAAACAATCTATTAAAAATAGATTGAATACACCTTGATTTGTATAAAATTTATTAAAATCCTAATTGAATACGTCTGGATTTGAAAACCCTGTAAAATCATTTAAAAACCAAAATTGAATACACCCCTGAATATAATTATTAGTAAAATATGATTATAATTGATGAATTTATAATGTTGAGATCAATAAACTTAAGTTATGGAATTTGAGTATATAAACTTAAGTATTGATCAATCTATGTTGTTGAGATCAATAAGTATATTGATGATAGGCTTATGGGAAGTCTACTTAAGTGGTCCTTATCATAACATTATGATGTAACCTAGCTTGTGATAGAGATTTTTTTATCTTGAAATATAAAATGGGCTAATATGTGGAATGTGAAATTACTTGTGTATTTTGAAAAGATGATTATGTTAATACTCATGAGTTATATAATTAGTTCCACAATTAGTGTTAGAAATTGGGGAATAAGGTTAAGTTATTGAAGAGTAATTATGGCAAATTAAAGATAAGTAGTTAGGGAAGTGATGATAAATGGACAACATATGAAATTAAACTCATGGCCAATATTAGTATTAATAGTGAAAATATGGACTAAATGATTAGCTAAGGCTTTTCACAAGTATTATTCTAATTACTTTAGGATGATGTTTGGGTTGTGCAAATATAGAATTGAAACACACGAAAGGCTTCTATTCGTATGAACTTGGTGTTGCATATTCCAATAAGTTTAGGTAAAGTCGAATTTGGTAAAACTAGTAAATTTCACTACTTGTCGGGGAGTGGGTTGGACGTGGGCGGTACCCCGCAAGAGTGGATTTATTTTGGGTAATTTAGGAAGTTTTGGAACATTTGTAATATCCCTTGTCTGACATGAATTGACAAACGGGAGTAAGACTGGTCTGATTTTTATGGAAGTTTTTAGGACGGGTCATGTCAACTTGGTACTAGAGCTAGGAATTGATTATTTTTCTTACATGATTTATATGATAAATGGACTGCATTTTAATGAATTTTGTTGATTTAATCGGAATACTACATACGTTTTAGTGGTTGTATTAAACTTCAATTTGGAATTTGATTTGACTGGAAATGTGAGACAATAATATTAAATGATTTAAGTAACAATCATCTGAGAATGTAAAATGAATTTTTTTACGTGGTTATATAGAAATTATGTTAAGTCTAAATTCTGATTTTGGAATGATAATTTGACTTTTAAGGGATGAGTAAATGGTGACATGATGATACTATCATATAATGATAATATGATGTTATGATAGTATAATGAATATGATGATTAATTGGTTGTTATGCACGCTTCACAAAGTTTCGTTCAACGGTTGTTTTGGGTGTAAATTTGAATTTTGAAAAATGGATTTGAGGAATTAATAATTGTCTTCAGTATTGTTTTCTCAATATGTGTGCATGGTTGTATTTATGGATAGTCTCAGACGTCGGGTTGAGCCCCTTTTCCTGAGATTGGTCTTGTGGGATGACCACTCAGACATCGTACTAGGCTCAATTTTTTAGTAGGTGATGGTTGCTTGGTCTCGGATGTTGAGCAGAGCTCCAGATCCTGAGACTGGTATTGTTGTAGTCAATCTCAAACGTCGAGCAGGGCTCTGTATCCCAAGATTGGTGCTGACTCAAATGTCGAGAAGGGCTCTGTATCCTGAGTCAGTATACACTCGAACGTCGCAGAGTGGTGTATATGTGGATATTGTTTAGTCGCAGACGTCTGAGTCGTCGAACGATGTCTGAGTCAGTATACCCTGAGTCAGTATCTTACGCTCTGTATCCCGAGTGGTGTATATGTGGATATTGGTTAGTCTCAGACGTCGAGCGGGGCTCTGTATCCTAAGACTAGCATTTTGGTGACGACTCAAACGTCGAGCCGAGCTTTGTATCCTGAGTCGGTTCCCACGAGGATAGTGGTTGACCTACCGGTAGTATAAATACCTCTGGGTGAATATTACGTGATGATTTTGGTGATGGTATATACGTAGTGCCGTGTGTGATGTGTGATGTGAATGGTACTTGAGATATTATTGTGATATACGAATTATGTGACATGGTTGGTGGAAAAATAAGTTAAGTTGGGCATTATGGTGCTTCAAATTACAACTCAAACAATGCAAAGAGTAAGGTTTGTTATGTGAATTAGTTAAAACCATATGGAATGTCGGTATGGCTTGTGCTTACATAGAGTTAGGCATCCATGAGTGGGTTTTATGCATACTTATGTGTTTTAAAAAGAGTTTTTATATGCCTTTGGTGACGTTGAGTTGTTTATAATTTTGTTTGATTGATTGATTTTACGAGGTTGTGTTTTGGGTTTAGGCCCGGTTTCTGAATGCAGATTTGGTTTGTGAAATGGCTATGTTTCATAAACGTGTGAATTTATGATACTCGTGTGTTATGATATGATGAGCTAGAAGGCTGCAATGATTGTATAATTTTGAGGAGAGTTGCCCGTATGTAATTATTGTGATGACTATGTTGACTGTTGCAATGATTTTCTGATGTTTTCTTTTGAGCAATTTTCACATATTTCGAGGTTATGAGCGATGTTTGTTAACTAAGTTTAAATGGTTTTACAAATCGAAGGATTGATTGCTTTTAAGCAACCTAATTGTTCAATTTGAGTTTGAACATAAGATTGGATTTAACTTAGTTGTTCCGTAAAGACCATTATGAAGGTCTCAGTCCCTTGAGTTCACAAACAAATGGCATACACATTCTTCATAGATTCCTTCACCGTACTGCATTTTCACCATATGACTCCATTTTTTTTGTCAATCTAGTTATGCTTCCTGTAAAGAAGTAACCAAAACTAAGTCCTTATGTTATAGCAAGAATACCACTAGTCAACTATAATATAGAGAATACATCATACTATTGCGTTAAGATATATATAATAATTGAGTAATAGCTGCATAAAAACCTATTCCGAGTTGAAAAAAAAAAACTAAAACAGTTCAGGAAATTGAAATTCTAGATAAATTTTCCTAACAACACCTTATTTTCCTCTGAAAACGCCAATAACAAAAATCGAAAGTTAGAGCATTTGTATTGTTATTAAATGGATATAAAGATAGAAGAAGAAAACTTTAATCTTGAAGATTGGTGATAGATTTTTACTTAAAGGACTGAACATGCTAAGCAGCAGGCATTTGAGGCGTCATGCAACTTTATAGATTGAATATAACTACTAGATGAGAGTGTACTTTTGATAAACACTGTCACCAAATTCTAGTGATATAAACATTGTGACAAACTTATATTCAATATTACAATTGAATTCAATTATCGGTCAAGCAAAAATACATAAAGGCAACTCACACCATAAACAATTAATTATTGACCTTGAAATAGTATAAAAAAATTACCCATATCAATTACGAATCAAAAAATAATATGTCATAAATTTCAGTTCATAAACAATACAAAAATAATGTATTATTATCATGAGACACTGTTAGAAATTACCCTTCGTATTTGCATTCCAACAACACCCAGTACTGGCATTAGGCTTACTTGAATAAGATAGAAGTTTTGTTGCCATGAGGAGATAGATTAAATCAACATCAATTATTATCATTTAACATCAATGAATAGAAAACACACTATTGTAATATACAGTACTATACTAAAAGATGGTCCTTGAAGATGAACTTGATGTATTCTCTTGAGTCTTCTGTATGGGCATGTTGCTTGGTTAGATATAGCGTTGACAAGTCCCCAAGTTATTGATTGAGGTGACTACCTCGGTTGAGAACTTTTAAGTAAAGTGCACTGACCGAGTAACTTCTTTAGGGGTTTCTGGTATGGACGTGTATAGGTTGTTAGTAACTTTTGGGCATGATTTGGATAGGCCCAGACGTCCCGAAGATTGTGGATAGGCTTACTAGCTTACGGCGCGGGATTGGAGCGCGCATCGTGGACTGTCTGTGAGTGGACTTTGATTTCTAAATGATGCACGCATATATATGTTTTAATGATTTATGAATATGGTTTGAAATGCCCAGTTTATTTATGGCTTTGAATGAGGAATTTCATGATGATTTATATGTTGGTTGGATCATGATTTGAATGATGTTTTGATATTCGGTTTTGAATGATTTCAAAAAGATGCGTGAAAATGCTATCTCGGGCTTGATACCCAGTTGGTTATTGATTTGACTTAGAGTATAGTCAAATGTGAATTTGAACTTTGATTTGATATGTGAAATGATGTTTCGGGCTTGTGACCTTGTTACGGATTTATGAAATGATTTATAAAATTATGTTTTGGGCTTGCGACCCCGTTGGAAATATTTTTTACTCAGAGTGAGAGTCCAAGTGAATTTGAAAGAAAGTTGTGATTTGATGTGTTTTGGATATTGATTTGGTATGGTTGATTTAGTGAAATCTGGATTTATGAAACGGTTTTGAGATGGTGAAATGAGGACTGGACACTAATTTTATGAGATTTGTGGAAACTAATTTTGGGCTAAGACCTTATGCGAAATAACTGTTTTGATTTGAGAAATGACAGTTTTGAAAATGTGTTTCCACTGTTTTTATTATGACCATTCTCCGAGATGATGGATATGACTCCGGTAGGAATGTGTTTCCCCAGAGAGGGCCTTCGATAGGAATGTGTTTCCTCGGAAAGGATCCTATGATGTGGTTGTCTCCTCCAAACGTCGTAGATCTTGGAGTCATCACGATCCACTGCTTGGAGGTGAGTAGCTCCGAGGGAAGGCTCAAGCTCAAGAATGTCAGATATTAATACCACTCAGACGTCGAGCCAAGGGCTCCTATCTTGAGTCGGATATCACCCCAGACGTTGTAGATTCTGGGGATGTACTCGGAGATAAGACCCCGAGTTGCATGTGTATCATTGAAATCGTGACTGTTGATGATTTGACGATATTAGACAGATGTTGGATATGAGAATGGGTCCTGAGGTTTTTGACTTACTGATTTGTGTCCAGATGTTTTCCACATGTGTTGGTTTTACGATGATTTCATCGGTTTTCATATATGTATCGTTTTACTGGAAACAAATGATTTTAAATTGGTATGCATGCATGCTTTGTAAAACGGAGGGTTAAATATTGATTTCGAAAATTGATTTTGAAACGGTTTATTTTTGTTCACTCACACGTTTTATTGTTTTTGACACCCTCCAGGTTGATCAAGGATGCGGGCTGCAGTAGAGACCGAGACATCACACACTATCAGGACCCATCCCTAATCCCCCGGGATTAAGGGCTAAATCCTGCTCCAGGCTAACTTACGTATGACACGAAGGCTAAACCGACGTCCAACCTCCATGTGACACGTAAGTCAGACAAGGGATTCTCGAAACGACCGTCCAACAGCATCCGAACTTTCCAGAGTGCACAGAATCTACTGTGGATCGTACGTGTGATGTCTCTGTCACTCTCGACCAACATCCCGCACCGCAACAACCTGGAGGGTATCGAAAACATAAAAAGACTGTGAGTGGACAAAAAGAAAGTCTAAGTTTAAAAATAGTTCATAAAATAAGTACATTTATACCCTCCATTTAAAAAACAATGCATGCATATCAATTCACATTATGAAATCATTCATATCAAAACCATCAATGAAAACCATTATCGAAAACCCGAGTCAAATTCGTTATTCAATCTAGGGTCTCAGCCCAAAATCACTAATCAATCTCAAGTATGGGAACTCAGTCCCAAAACTCATCAAATCCATATCATCCGGGCCACCGCCCAAAACATTCCGAAAACCAGTGAAAAACCAGTGAAAAACATCAATCATACAAGTTACTGGATCTTAAGTGCGTCCGAGTCTTTAAACTCAAAACCATGCGCAATAATCAGGCCTTCCCGGGATATCAACGAGTCTTTAAACTCAAAACACAATCAACAGGCCTCGGGGGGTATCACAATCACCAAGTCTTTAAACTCAAAACATATCAATCCAGGTCCCTCCCCCCGTCAATTAATCCGAGTCTTTAAACTCAAAACCAGATCCAGTGAGTTTTTCTCTTTTTCCGGGTCTTTAAACCCAAAACCATTTTTCAAGCAACCATGAAAACCATAGAAAATCCTCATCCGAATTCGTATCAATGATTATGTAAGCCGGCATCCTGAACCACTGTCCCGAACCCAAATCCAGATTCCCTTTCCAAAACTTGAAAACCAAATCCGAAATCTCAATCACATGAATAGGGCTCCAAGCCCGAAATCCCTTTTCCAAAATCCATTTCAAATCATTGAAATCAAATCACGTTTCAAACCCCGAAATCAAATCAGTAAAATCATCGTCAAATCACAAGATAGACTGAAACCTCGTAAAACGTGAAATTCATGCAAAACCGTAAACCATAAACGTGAAATCACAAGATAAATATCTCGAAAATCATGCAAAACCGTAAACCATCAAGATCATAATTCAAATCATAGAATCACGTATAGAAAACATATATGCATGCATCTAGAGTTAGAAAACAAAGTCCACTCATAGACCATTCCGTCGTTGCCTCGATACGCGTGCACCTATGCCATTCCCGGCCAATCCACTATCACCGGCTTTCCCGAACCTGTCCAAATCCCATAACAAGGACCCTAACTACTTCACAATGGTCATACTAAAGGCCCATAATTTTCTCATATTTTTAACTATTTTTAACCGAGGCCAAAAACCTTCGGACATCCCGAAACATATCGAGAAGATGTCCGATTGACTCGAAATCAATCTCAAAATGTTCGTTACATCGAATACTTTAAAAGTTGTGTTGGAAGATTCCCCAAACTACCTTTCACGCGCCCCCACGCGCGTGAACAGTGTCACCAGCAACCTCTAGTCAACCCGATTCAGACCGGGTCAGACCGGTCTCTACAACTCGAACCGGCGCAGGCGGTTCTTCAACATTTTTAATCCAATTTTTGTCCTTTTTAAACCATTCAATTCGTCCCATTAATTCTGATCGATCTAGTTACAGAAAACATGAAAATTGAGATGGGAAAGTACCTCCTCGATCGACGATCATACGACCTTTTTTTCCCTCCTCTGTCCAGCCGTCACAGACCATTATGGACCACGGTTTTGGTCCCAATCATCTCCTAGCACTCTTAGAAGTTAGTTCCAAACATCAGGAATGAGCAACAATCACTACATCGTGACTTTCCATTTTTGTACCTCAACGTACCTTCCACTGTTTCCCACAGCCACCGTCCACGGCCGACGCCAATTCCAAGCTCAAATCATTCCTAGGAACCTCCCAAACATCACCTTAGCAACCAATTGGATCAATAGTCACCAGAAGTTCAACGTCCATTTTTGAATTCAAATAAAGAAATCCTAGTTTCTGGGCCTTACCTTTCACCACCGTGCCACCATGACCAGTCTCTCCACTTCCCTTCCACCTTCCTTCACGCATCACAGGTCAGGGAGGAAGAATTGGTTCAGAGTCTCACTCACACCCTCTGTTTCCACTCTATTCTTCACCGTGCACACACACACGATTTTGAAAACCACCAAAGGCGGTGGGAAGGGTCTACTGCCTTCTAGTATAGGCCAAGTGTCCTCAATCTGATGGGCACCATGTCCCAAGCACCCAGGTGTCCAACACTGGATGGGCACAGATCCCTAGGCACAAAAATGACCAAAATACCCCTACTAGGACAAATTACCATTTTGCCCTTCATATTCCCTAACCCGTAACTCTATCATCCGACCTCCAATTAACGCATACCGCATGTCGTTGTATTCAGGAGATCGAGACCTTCCTGACGGTCCTCGAATTTCGTGAAAATGACGTGTTGCACGAAAAGTCAACCGTTTGCCCCTATCCGATCAAATTACCAAAATACCCTTCAACTTCCGAACGTCATAACTTTTTCCTCGGACGTCGAAATCGTACGTGCCACCTGTCTATGGACTCGTGACGTCCCGAACTACGTCACGGTCATTGGTCAAAGTCCATTTGACCGGTCGAACTAAAAGTCAACATTTTTGCCCATTTTAGGGGAAAAATCGTCATTTCACACCGTCCATCCGAACGCATCCAACAAATCACCGATTAACTTCACTAATCCATCATTAACAACTAATCTAACCCCGGTTTCGGGGACGGGTCGTTACAATCTACCCCCTTAAAGAATTTCGTCCCCGAAATTTCGAATCTACCCGGTGTCTATCTCCTGCCAATCCAACTTAGCCTGACAGTTCCCAACCTGTCATCTCAACTTGGTCAAATAAACTGAATCATCTGACTACCAGCCCATCTCGTAATCCTTTTCTTTTGTTACTGAGATCAACCCTATGTACGCTACAACACCCCTGTTACTAGTTTCAACACTTCTACCAGAACTGCACGTCCAAATACATCGGCCTGGTTTCGACCACTGCAGAACCAGTACGTATCTTCCACGTACCTTCACCAAGTACCACCAACTAGAACCACATTGCACACGCAAGGAAAACCCTACGAACTTAAAATAGAAACAAAGGTATTTTAGAATACCTCAAACACCGCTCGTAGAGTATATCCTCACGTAGACATTTATGCCCTTTACTAAAAAGTATGCATGCTTTCGAAAACCAATAATCAAATCGTTTACTTAAATCAACCATTAGGGCCTTAACCTAAAAACCCTAAATCCAAACATAGGTGGGAACTCAGCCTAAAACCATAAAATACCAAAATCAGTAAATCCAGATCCAACTGGGCCACTGCCCAAATATATAAACACAAATCCATAAACACAGAAATACCATTTTAGTAAAAATATATTTAAACCATCGTTGGCATCCCAGATGCCTGGCGTGACAGGACCCGCCCCGATCCCCCTGGGACCACCCGGGACGTGCCCTGCTCCCGTCTGACACCCAACGTTAAAATACCAAAAATACCCTTATTGAATATAAAATGCATAAAGAAAATCCATAGTTAAGTCATACATAGCACACCACACAAATACTCAAATACAAATAGTGTCAGACAAGGGATGGTTCCCGAATACAGTTTATTGAGCACGACTCTAGACACACTACGTGCCAACCTACCCAGCAGTAGGGTTCAGGTACGCAACGTAAACCTATGCCTCTTCCTCCTCGGGATCCTCCTCCTCCTCCTCGGGATCCTCCTCCTCGATAGCACTACCTGGAGGGGTAGTAAAACAACAAAGGTGAGTGGGCCGAAACTCAAGGTTTACAAAGTAGTTTACCATTTCGAAAACATATAGCTTTTCCCCTCCGTTTTCCGAAAAGACATGCATAGTATCAAAACCACAAAACCATATAGTCATAAGCAGAATAATATCAACATAATATAATCTTAGTCACTGCACTATACATCCCAACCCTGACATCCCAGATGCCTGACGTCCCAGACGCCCAATAAGGTCACAGTCTCAAGGCTACGCGTGCCACCCGGGGTCTCAATCCCGAGTCCAAATCCCGAACCTAGTCCGAGCATGGCATTCTAGATGCCTGACGTCCCAGACGTCCAATAGTAGCAATCCTGCTCCTGAGTCACTCTACGGTCCGGTCCCTCCGTAGAATGACTCCTCACAGGCAATGCGCCGTGACCGCTCCGGTGTACCTACATCCGGAGGAGATAGAATCCTAGGGTAGATCTATACAGTGCAGTACCACAGATGATATCGAGTTCCATTATACATATATATGACTCCAAACCATTTATAAACAACCAGACGGGTCTCATGCCCAAACATCGTAATACGTGCCATAAATCATACACAAGCTGAACAGATACTTTTACTCAAATCACATATAGATATAGGAGAAAGTAAAACAGTTATGCATGCCGAAGTTTAGTGAAATCAAAGGCCCACTCACAGTACAATCCCGCTACACTCCCGAGCGTAAAGCCCCGTCCAAGGTTTAAAGTACAATTCCTGTCACGCCCAAAACATACGTAAAGGTCACTTTAAGTCCCTACTAAACAACTACGAAACCCTAGACTGAAACCGGCCCGGGAAAGCCGTCCGAACACGCTTCCCAAGGCATCAAACCCTAATTTGACCAACTTAACGATCTCCGATCGACACGAAACCACCGCCATTGGATCCGTATCGTCGAAACCTTGAAAATGGCACTGGTCCCACACAAAACACTGTTCACACGCGCCCCCACGCACGCGGTCAACCCTCTGGTCAACAGTGCTACAGTGATGCTGACGTCAGCATGACGTCAGACAGTGTCAGAGGACACGTGTCAACAGTCCATTGGTCCCTGGTCTGACAATATTCTGACATGATGACGTCATCATAACGTCACTGCTGACGTCAGCATGATGACGTCATCAGCTACAGTGTCGGGTCTGCGAATCGGGTCACCGCAGACCCACGGTTCGACCCGATCACAGATCGTGATTCCGACCACCAAAATCGATGGGGTTTGTTCCTATGGACTCGTCTGAACATGTTCTATGGCTCTGTGTGATCAAAACTGGATTTTAAGATCAAGGAATCACCTGAAAAACGACGGGGAAATGGCTGCCGGTTTTGGTCCGTCTTCTCCGGCGAGCCGTCACGTTTCCAGCCACCAACTCAGGTCCAAAACGTTCGTCTAGTCCCCTAGTTTAAGTCTCAAAAACAACCAAGCAAATGCAACGTTAAAAACGGACGGTTTGAGGCAGGGAAGGAAAATCGGCCATTACGGGTTTGCAGGCTTACCGCCGCCGTGTCGCCGCCGTGGGCTGCCCAGTCCAGTCCTACGCCGTCCAGAGGTCACAATGGTCCTAGCCCTAGGTTGGTTCGAGCCCAGACGTCGTGGTTTGGATGGTCTGATGATTTTGGGCTGCCCGGGTCCTCACGGGTTTGTGGGTTTTCCGGCCGTGCAGGGTGGCCGTGGTGGCGTTGGCCGGTGTCTGGTGGTGGTGGTGCACGGTCTGGTGCTGCCTGATGAAGAAGGTTGGGTGGTTAGCTGCTGGTGTGATTGTTTGAAGGGTGGGAGGTTGCACGGTTTGAAGGAAGGAATGAAAATGAGGAAATGAGTCTCTGATGGCTTAAGAACAGAAGGAGAAATAGAATGGATGGCTGTGATTCATCCTGAGTGAAGAGTGAAGGGTGAGGATTTAAGGAAAAGAAATTAATTAATTAATCCTATGGCAGACCAAGATCCAGAATGTTGGGGATGATGTGGATGGGGTAGATGAGTGACATGTGTCACTCATCAAGGGTCCAGATTGATTGGGTTAAAGTAAAACAGATTATAATATTTTATTATTAAATTAAGTTCCGAGTCTCGGTTAGTTCGGTTACGTTCTTGACCATAACTTTTTCGTCGTAAGTCCGATTTCAGCGTGCCGCCTGTCTACGGATTCGTATCGACGAGACCTACGTAACGGTCATTGGCCCTCGTCCGTTGGACTTCCCGGGTCAAAAGTCAACATTTGGCCCCCAAATGGCCAAATTACCAAAATGCCCCTCGACTTCCGAACGTCACAACTTCTTCCTCGAACGTCGGAATCGAACGTGCCACCTGCCTATGAACTCGTGACGTCCTAAACTACGTCACGGTCACGTGTCAAAGTCCTAAATACTTCCCGAGGTAAAAGTTAACTTTTCCCCCCTCAGGGGCAAAACGGTCAATTTACAATAAAATAATAATTACGAAAGTTCGGGTCGTTACATGGCGTCCCAGAAGCTTAACGTCCCAAACGTCATATCTCACGGTCAAAGCAACACGTGCGTCCCGGGGTCTTTCCGGGTCCGTATCTCTGACATCCCAGATGTTTGACGTCTCAGACGTCTAATCATAGCAATCTTGCTCCTGAGTCACTATACGGTCTGGTCGCTCCTTACAGTGACCCCTCGCAAGCAATGCACCATGACTTCCCCGGTGCCCCAGACACCTGGAGAAGACCATCCACATCTCCTCGTATCAAGATGGTATATGGAAAATAGTTTTATAAATCCATTTCAAAACATCTCAAAGGGCCCTTCCCGGAGTTTCCATAAAACCATCACAAATCCATAATTCCTAATCCATTTAGGATCCCAGACCCGGAATCACGTTTATGAAACATAGGGTCCCAGACCCGAAATCACATTTATAAATCACAATTGGGCCTCATGCCCGATTTCGTAAATCAACTCGGCCCCCAGCCCGATCATATAGCTTGGAAGTGAATTTCTGCATTTGGGTTTGGGATGATAATTCCGGATGCTAGCTTACAGAATCATGATTGCGAATTCGGATATGGATTTTCTATGATTTTCACTTGGTTTTGGGTTTAAAGACCCGGA
Source organism: Prinsepia uniflora (assembly GCA_032719365.1). Classification (NCBI taxonomy): domain Eukaryota; kingdom Viridiplantae; phylum Streptophyta; class Magnoliopsida; order Rosales; family Rosaceae; genus Prinsepia; species Prinsepia uniflora. The sequence goes on from CM064876.1 coordinate 50,405,833, forward strand.
TATGGCTGGATATGGTTTTGAGTTTAAAGACTCGGTTGATTGACGGGGGAGGGCCCTGGATTGATATGTTTTGAGTTTAAAGACTCGGTTATTGTGATATCCCCCGAGGCCTGTTGATTGTGTTTTGAGTTTAAAGACTCGTTGATATCTCGGGAAGGCCTGATTATGCGCATGTGTTTTGAGTTTAAAGACTCGTCACGCTTGAGATCCAGCAATTGATTGATTGATGTTTTACTTTGGTTTTTCACTAGTTTTCAGATGTTTTGGGCTGTGGCCCAAATGACTTGGATTTTGTGGATTTTAGGCTGAGTTCCCGTACTTTGATGAGGATTCATGATTTTGGGCTGAGACCCTGGATTTGAGTTACGGATTTGAGAAAAAGAAAAGATTCCAGTTTCAGTGATAGTTTTCTTATCTTGGATATGAAATGGTTTTATGAGAATAGTTTTCTATAGGCATGCATTGGTTTTTGCGTGAAGGGTATAAATGTACTTTCTTATAAACTATTTTCTGAACTTACTATTTATTTTTGTCCACTCACAGTCTTTTATGTTTTCTATACCCTCTAGGTTTGATGCGGTGTCAGCTGTTGTGAGAGAGACGGAGACATCACACGCGATCCACAGTAGATTCTGCGCGCTCTGGGAAGTCCGGAAATTTTTGGACGGTTCGTTTGGGAATCCCTTGTCTGGCTTACCTGTTACTTGGAGATTGGACGTCGGTTTAACCTTCATGTCACACGTAAGTTAAACGGGAGCATGACCTAGCCCTTAATCCCGAGGGATTGGGGGTGGGTCGTGTCATCCGAGGTAGTGGATTCACGGTAGACCGAGATGAGTTAGATCGAGTCGTGTGGTGACGATCAGGATGATCGAGATGATTGAGGTGTTTGTAGCGACCGTGAGACGAGTAGACCGAGGTCCGATCGTCATTGGGGAGAATCGTATTGTTGATTATGCTAAGTTAGGAGCAGAGGAGAATCGTATTGTAAGACTGTGGAAGAATCTTTTGGAATAATTGGTTAGATGACAAGACAGAGGTTGGATATGTGCAGGTGCATTGCTCTATCTTGGATATGTGAGGGAAGTATATGATCTATGTTGAATGGTTGGTTTTTGGGTGAGATCAAATGCAAATTCGAAGGGGATGAAATAAGTGATATGCATGTACGTGTTTGAGTGAGCACTTGTCACTCATCCATTGGGCCAGAGACAAAATATCTGGGGCCCATTAATTACAATTGGCATTCGCCTCGTAATTCGTGCAATAATGCCACAGAACTTCCGTGAACCCTAATTTCCTCGTCAAATGTCTGATTTCGACGTGTCACCTATCTACGGACTCGTGACGTCTCGATCTACGTCACGATCATTGGCCCTCAGCCGTCGGACCTCTTGGCTCAAAAGTCAACTTTTTACCTTTGTTTAGGGGCAAAATCATAATTTCTCCATGAATGTCCTTTAATCCTCGACTAATCTCCAATTAGCCTCACTAATCCGTAATTAGTCTTAATTAATCCCAAAAATTAGGGACGGGTCGTTACAAACTCCCATCCTTAAGAATTTTGTTCTCGAAATTCAAACTGACCCATTTCCACAACCAAACTGTGGAAACATAAATCATGTCCCTCTACTCGGCACTCTCGTGTACACGTTCGCCAAAACCACCATACTCATCGGTACGCACTGTCAATGGAGCCTCCAAAGCTCCAACCCACTCTCGAGAAACTACGCGTCGGCTCATAAGTCTCACTCGAGATACCGACACCCGTCGATCTTGCCTGTCACTCACTCTTCGCTGGTCAGCAATACCAAGCTGACATTAAGTCGGCTTTTCAGTCTACCACCCTAACACGTTCCAACCAATAACCAACAGGCTGAAATACGTATTCCCACTAAGGGCTATCACATCCAAATAGACAACATTCTATAGATCCTGCCATCACAATGACACGAATCATTCAAATTTGACCCACAGCCTAGGTGTTCGGTTCTTACACCCTCTTTGAACCCTTTAGCTGTCATATCACTCCTCGTCGTCCCACCTAGGGAAGAATCAAGGAGAATCCAAGATGATGACATCAAAGTTCATCCTATGTCATCCTCCGACACCAAGCACTATCTGCTAAAGAGTCACACTCAGTGACCTTGGAATATCCATCACCAATGTGGAATCAAGTACTCTTCTCATCGTCTCAATCATAACTTCTCTTGATTCCGAAGTTCCAATCACGTTGGAAATATGCTTCTTTTCCAATTACTGAGCTCACTCATTACACGATCATTCCAGCTTCATATAGGAAAACGATTTCCAAGTCCCCAACTCAGGAGGTATGGTCAATCGTAGTCAACCAAACTAATCCGCAATAAACTCCCAAGTCCTCAGCTCAACCGGACACCATCCACACGTCCGTGAATACCGTTTATGCACATCCAAAAGGATGTGGAATGTATGACATCTAGGGTTATACTCCTGAGCACACCCTCGTGTCTCACGTCTAGCATCACTAGGGAGTGGTCACCAAACCAAGTATTCCCCGTGCCTCGCACTGTGCCCCTCAGGATCCTCTCTGTCCATCTCAGTGTTCACCGGACTCACTTGCTCGCCATTATGGGCACACCAACTATCTTGTCGGCATACTGGTTCACACGTCCCAACTCTATGGGATCAACTCTAGCACTCACACTCGTGTGATCCGTCCAAGGATATCTAGGGCACCGGTCACTCATCCAGGTACATCCCACACATCACAGTCACCTCATAGAGGTAGCGTGGCACACTCGCCAACACCCAAAGTCAGCATCTCATTCTGCGATCGCACTCAGTCGTAACCGAGTCGAATCCAGAAATCACTGCTCGTAACATGCGTTACTCACGGACCCTTGTATCCTCGTCATGACTGACGAATCCCATCGTCACAATTGTTACGGCAACCTTAGCCTATCCAACTCGATAAGACTCGACTACGTCCATCGATAGCAGTTTCTACCACAACCTCGTGCAGACCCATCTCGGAAACACTCCGCTATCGAGACTCCAAATCCATGTGGTCAACTCATCGCCGGTACCAAACACACAACACCCAACATCCACCGATCGGTCCACCTTAGGATCCGGTAGACAAGTACCACACTCCCGGTAACTTGTCCAATCAATCTCCTACTAGTGTTATAACAAACCCGACTGCCCGCTGCAGCCCAACCATCCTGACTGATCCCTGGCTCTCGACTCTGAAGAGTCTCATACTCCAATACTGGTACCATACCAGCCAGTAACCACGATCCGAGGACCTCGTCCTCTCATAACTCTACGGCTCCCAACCGCTGGCCTTCACAAGAACTTGGCCATAATCCGTGTCTAACACTGCACAACCGCTACACGTCGCAATCGCGGCATACCACAATCACTGCATGCCTTACCAAGCCATACAACACCTACACCGTGGCATCCTCTACCAGTCGACATCCCTCCGGGACTCGACACACTGAAACATGGCCTCTCATGCCAAATTGGATCCAACATTCCTATTCCAACCAGTCTCAACTAGACTCAACCAGAGTCGTCCACTAGGTCATCCATGACCTCAGCCGCTCTCTGTAGTACACTCTCCAATCCGACATGACACGGCCGACAACGGTCTCGACTCTCTGGTCGTCATACGGTGTCTACTAGTCCACTGGGTCCTATCCACCATTGGATTCGCAAGAAAATCGATCATGATGGGAATCCAACCTCTCGAAACAAGGCATCCTACACCAAACGAACCCTAAACCATTGTACCTCGTGCCAAACACAACCTAACTAGGGTTCGATTTCACCGAATCCTCGTACTTTTACCCTAACTATCAGGTTGATGACGGGCTATTATCACATCCTCGATTTGCGCGTCACTCTGAGAGCAAAACCTGCTCTGATACCACTTGTCAGGACCCGTCCCAAGTCCCCCTGGGATTAACTCGGGACGCGCCTGATCCCGTTTGACACGAAGTGTCAGACAAGGGAAAATTTCAACTTTAGCCCCACTGGGCTTCTAGAGTGATGTCTCGGTCTCCGTTACAGCCCGCATCCGCGATTAACCTGAAGGGCATTAAAACCACGAAAGGCTGTGAGTGGACAAAACAAATCATTTATAAAATCATTTTCATGGCAAGAAGATTTATTTATGCCTTTCACTAAAAAGTATGCATGCATTCGAAAACCAGTTATCAAAATGAAACCATTAGGGCCTTAGCCCAAAACAGTAAACCAAAGCACATGGGAACTCAGCCCGAAACCAATCATGTGGGTCTCAGCCCAAATCTAGTACATGTGGGACTCAGCCCAAAACCGATACCAATAGGTCTCAGCCCAAAAACCAATCCTCGGCATCCCTGATGTCTGACATCCGAGATGTCACAATCAATCCTGTCACGGTTCCAAGCTACGCGGGCTACCTGGGGTCTCAAATCCCAAGTATCCCCAGGGTTCACCCAGGCCAATGACCCGCAGATCAATGACCCCTCCTAGGGGGAGGTTTTAACCTTTAGCAACCCTGCTCTTGAGTCACTATACGAACCGGTCGCTCCTTGCAATGACCCCTCGCAGGCAATGCCCCATGACTACTCCATGATACTACGAGATGTCTGGAGGAAACAACCCGCCACTCTAGGATACTACGAGACGTCTGGAGGGCATCCGTTCATGAGGATGGTATACGAAAAACCATTTTACAAATCATTGAAACCATTCAAAGGGCCACACCCGAGTTTTCCATAAAACCATCGTAAATCCAAATCCATTTGGGTCCCTGACCCGAAATCATGTTTATAAACCATAACTGGGCCCCATGCCTGATATCATAACCAACTGGGCCTCAAGCCCGAATTCGTAAACCAACGGGGCCCCTGACCCGATCTTATAACTCAAATGGGCCTCCAGCCTGATTTCTCATTAAATCAAATGGACTCCAAGTCCGATGGTTTCCAACTAAATAGGTCTCATGCCCGATTCCATGTTTTCAAATCCAAAATCATTTCATCAAATCATCGTTGAAAACATAGTACGCATAGGCACGACATAAAGCTGGAAATCTCAAAAAGTGTGCAAACACGTCAATACTAACTACCACAAAAAAATGCACTCATGGCATCATAAAACATGTTTTAAAACACTTATAAAACATTTATGCATGCATTAGCCTCTTCCGGGCCAATCACCTTCTTCGGGGCTCCCGAACCTGTCCAAATCGTAATGAAGGGTTATTAACTACCTCATTAACCTCTCATTAATGTCCCGTAATTTTTCAGAATTTTTAACTATTTTTAATGTCGATCCTAAACCTTCGGACCTCCCGAAGTATATCGAGACGATGTCCGATCGACTCGAAACCAATCCCAAAATATTCATTACATTGATGCGATGAAAAGTCGTGTTGAACACTTCCCCGAATTGTGCCCCACACGCCCTCACGGGCCTCCCAAAGGGGCTGCGCGTGGGAGCCACACGCCGAGCACTGTGCATCCCTGTCCTTTGGCAGACTGGGTCCGAACCGATCCGCCTGCAATCCAATCCGATCCAACCGGCGTGACCGGTCCAACCTGTTTTCTCTCCCATTTTTCATATGATTCCTTCCCTTTCAATCCTAATCTTCTTGTCTCAATCCTAGAAACCTGTTTATGCAATTAGAACGACGAAAAAGCCCCTAAAACCTTATCGGTTCAAAACCTTCCTCACGGTTCAATTTTTACAGTCAAGGGTCTGGGCTGTGCAACCGTCCCCCACCGTCCTAAATCATTCCTACCCCTTCATACAAACCCCATAAGCATCTCCTAATCCACATAAAACAACCTAAACGTCTAAATCCAAAAATACAAAGAATTGAATTAAAAATGGGTTATCGGGTTACCTTTGTCCTCCTTCCACGACTGCCCGCACCCAGCCACCACCCTCTCGCCTTCACACTTACCCTCAGCCTTACTTGGCTTCACACCGATTCGAATGGGGGAAAAAGGGGTTGGTTTTTGAGTGAGATCGAATGCAAATTCGAAGGGGATGAAATGGGTGATATGCATGTACGTGTTTGAGTGAGCAATGGATGAGTGACACTTGTCACTCATCTATTAGGCCAGAGAAAAAATATCTGGGGCCCATTAATGACAATTGGCACTAGCCTAATTTGTGCAACAATGCCACGAAACTTCCATGAACCGTAACTTCCTCGTTGAATGTCCGATTTCGATGTGTCGCTTGTCTACGGACTCGTAACGTCCCGATTTACGTCACGGTCATCGGCCGTCGGACCTCCCGAGTCATAAGTCAACTTTTTGCCCTCGTTTAGGGGCAAAATCGTAATTTCACCCTGAACGTCCGTTAATCCTCGACTAATCCCAATTAGCTTCACTAATCCGTAATTAGTCTTAATTAATCCCAAAAATTAGGGACGGGTCGTTCCACGTTCCAAACATCAAAACCATTCAATCAACTCTAAAACCCAAATTCCAAATTTGAGAAACCAAACTCACCGTTCATGGCTTCACCGGCCATCGTCCACGACGGCTCGAACTGTGGCTACCATCTTCATCGTTTCACCTCACTCTCTCTTTTTCATTTACACACTAAGTACAAATAATGGGGTTTGAAGGGGCTGTAAGGTTGGGGTTCACGGTTTGGAACCTTCATGGGTTTTGGGAGAAAAATGAATAAATGATCGATGGTGGTGAGGGAAAAATATCCCACCGTGTGGGGGAATGGGCCAATCAGATGGGTGACACTTGTCACTCATCTTGTGGGTCCTTCCAGAAATTTCCACCAACCAAAAGCTGCCACTTGTCAATTTCTCGGTTTGTATGAATAGTGCCGTAAAATGTTCTAGACCCGTAACTTCTCCGTCGAACCTCCGATTTCAATGTGCTGCCTATCTACAGACACGGACATCGGTCAAAGTCCATTTGATCGGCCCGGTCAAAGTCCATTTGATCACCCCGGTCAAAGTCCATTTGATCGCCCCAGTTAAAGTCCATTTGACCGCCCGGGTCAAAAGTCAACATTTCACCCAACTCCTAGAGGCAAAATCGTCATTTCACACCGTTCGTCCGAAATCTCCGACAAATCCTCGATTATTCATTCTAAATCCATATTTAATTAATATTTAATCCCGATATTCGGGACGGGTCGTTACAACCTTCCCCCTTAAATAATTTCGTCCTTGAAATTCCAACTAACCCAGTTCCACATCCACATCGTCGAAAACAAGCTCAGTCTCAACATCAGGTTTAACATCACATGTATACGTCTACACCCACTAACCAGCATAATACTTGTCTGGACCAAGACGTTCCACCAATACTCACGTCGCATCGACTACACCCGACCACGTCAAGTGACATTGATCACACGTTTCGGGTTGATACCACCCGACAATTCTACCATTACGCTAACATATTTAGCTGACACATTCAGCTTGACGGTTCTTCTCAATCACCAGTACACCCTGACATCTGTTCCCACTGGGAGTCACCAAATCTCACTCATCAATCCACGCTGACACATCTGGCCAAACTGTCACCACTTTGCCAGTCGCAAATCAATCCAGCGTCTCTCACACACCGAGAGTTATCAAATCTCACAATTTCTGAGCATTTCTTGAATTTTACCATGTTAACATCACACGTCCCCTAATGTTGCACTCATCCGTCACTCACGGCTCCATAGTCACAATTCGAGTCACCGACACACCCTGACTCACTCTAGAGTCACACCAAGGCATCTCATACCAATATTTCCTCATAACTCCATGCTGCCATTAGTGAGAGTCACAGAGCAGTTGCTCCACGCAAAGCAACCCATGGTTACACTAACCAACAACTCACTCAAACTGAGTATACGTATACCAACATCTCACTCGACCTGTGTGTAACTAGACCCCATCGAATACCTTCCTAGTAGTGATACACATCATAACTCTAGAGTTCCACTAGCCATCTACGGCTCTGAGCACCTGCTCATACAATCATTGAATCCATAAAAATCACTCTGACCCAACACACAGTATCCAATGTCCAGTTCACGTTCTCAACCAATCCAATGATATCGGAACAAAGCAGACTACCAATACGTTCATCCACATACGACTGGTACATCCTATATACCGTCACCAGGCACCACTCAGGCCTGTCCAGTATCGGTCCTCGCACAACGTACCCTGTATGTATATCCATCCACCAACCCGCCTAATACATAGCTCGTAGCCAATCGCACTTCAATTCTGGAATCCATCTATCCAGTCCAGTACTAGACAGATCAAACACTCCAACTCATCATCCAACACGAGTCCCATGGTCACCTGACCAGCATCATAATGTCTACTCCTAATCTCATAATCCAACACTTGTCAATCCGACTCAGGCCCACCAAGGTGTACCCATTCATGCCAAATAGGCATCCAATCTCACCCACGTCGACCGAGACACACCAACTACAAACCTATCGGTTACCTGCTCATTCGATTACCATATCATATTCGATTGACTTCGAAAGGAATCCAATCCCATCATTCACGAAGCCAAATATCGAAGACAATTCGTATACACCTCAACTCACTCAACTACCGTCTCATACCGGATTAACTTTGAAAGGAAGTCGACCCAACATTCCCATATCCAACTTATGTCTTGTCATCTCACTAACTATTCCAAAAGATTTTTCAACTGTCTCACAAAACGATTCTCCTCTGCTCCTAGCTTAGCATAACCAGTAAGGTGAAGTCTGCCAGTGTCAGGACCCACCCCGGTTTCACCCCGAAACCCGAGGTAAATCCTGCTCCCGTCTGACTCCCCGACACAACACCTAAGAACACTCACGCAAACCTAGACAGACGCAGGAGTAATTAAACAAAATATTCCGACGTTAACGTTTACAGAGCATAGTACAAAAATACAAAGAACTAAAACCCGATAAGTACACGCACACGGAAGATTGTAAATTATTCTGGGATCCCTCACGTCACTTCTATGCCTCGGACTCTGCCTCGACGTTAAGACCCCGCGCTAGCTCCACAACCTGGAGGGCAATTTAAAACAGAAAATGTGAGTGGGCCAGAAAGTACAAAAAGTTCAAAAACCATTTTATAAGAAAACCGAGTTTAACCCTCCGTTTTGAAACCACATGCATAACCAACAGTTATGAACACAGTTATAAAATAATCATTATAAAACATCATAAGAAACAGAAACACTATAAAATATCATAAGAAACCATAGCATGAGTATCAGAAACCGTATCAAATCCTCATTTCCCGATCGAACCTGCTGGACCTATCCGAGTCTTTAAACTCCCGAGTCTTTAAACTCAATCCAGGCCTTAATAATATCCGAGTCTTTAAACTCCCGAGTCTTTAAACTCAAGGCCTACGGGGGAAAATCAATATATATCCGAGTCTTTAAACTCCCGAGTCTTTAAACTCAATCCGGGTCTTTAAACCCAATCCGGCCGGTCCCCCGTCACATATATCCGGGTCTTTAAACCCAATAACCAGATCCAGCAAATCCAATCCCAAAACCATTTGAAAACCATTTACCAATCTACATCCAAACCCGAATCCGAAATCACTGGTCCGATGCCCTTCCGGCATCCAGAACCGTCAATCCGAACCCAAATCCGGAGTCCACTTCCCCACTTTAAAACCAACTTCTATTTCCGAAATCCATTTCTAGAACCAAAAACCTTGATCATTGAAATCATGTTCCCAAAATCCACTTATAACCATTGAAAACCACTTATCATTTGAAATCCCAAAACCATAACATAAATTCCAGAAACCAACCATTCCTCGTAAAACGTGCTAAAAACCAATTTCCTTGAAAAACGTGTAATAATGTAAAACCAACCAAACATATTCGATAAACATAAAATCATGATTAAAAACCATAAAACAATTATAGAAAACAGTTATGCATGTTCGAGTTTAGAGAAAGGGTCCACTCACAGTACTGAGCCCTACTCGCGTCCCGAACGTCCAGCCCGTTCCTCGGCTTCCTCGGGAAATCCCGATCCTGCCAAACACCGTCAAATTATGTCACTAAGACGTCTCCGAAACAACTACCTAATTTCCTTAAAATTCCCCGAACCAAAGACTAAAAACCCGGGACCCTAAACATTCACCCTCGCGGAACTAAACTCAAACGACTTCCGATTGACCCGAAACCAACTCCATTGAACTCACCACAACTCCTAGACCAAAAGTCATGTTGATCGTTTTCCCCATCGCCGCCGCACGCGCCCCCACGCGCCGCCCAAAGTGGCTGCGCGTGGCCCCACGCGCTAGCTACAGTACCATCTTCAACCTGTGCTGAACCGGCGAGAATTGATCTCCGCCGTCCGGCCACCAATTCAACCCCTCTTTTCACCCACAGCTGCGTTCAGACCTGCCCTATCTCTTCCCGTACTCCGTTCACCTCGACACGGCCTCTACACCGTCGACTGAAGCTCGAAATCGGACGGCCTACTGCCCCTGTTTTCCTTCACGGCCACCCAGCTCACCTCCCTTCACGGTGGCTACACCAAACTCTTCCCTGGACCTCTCTAAGCCTAACCCAGCTAACCAGAACCGTCGACTCTCTCCCCAGCTTCACGACATGCCGTTCGAACCTCACGGCTAAAACAGAGCACACAAGCGCACTCCGTCGTGCCGGCCGCCACTGTGCACCACCCGTCACGGCATCACCACCAGGAGATACCCAAGTCTCCCCTGAGTCACCTAGACCGCCCTAGACTCATCGATTCGACCTCTAGACGCACGACTCTCACTTTGAACTTCAACAGGAAAACAGAGTATCGAACACAGGACTTGGGAATTACCTGCAATTGGTCACCGCCGTACTCGCCGCCGCGTTCCCTGAAGTCCGCAGAGCCGCCTCAGCCTCCTCTCGAGTCTCCTTGCACCGTACACGGCCACCGCACCACCACAAGCTCACACCTCCTCTCTGTTTTCTCTGAAATCCCCGTGGCTCCCAACCGCACAACCACACGACCTCCGCACCTCCCAACCTTCTTACCGTCTCCCTTCCACTCTCTGGACACCCACACACACGCACAACTCACCAGCACCCTCAATCAACCTTCAATTTTTCCTCACCGCCTCACTCTGTTTCACTTTGGTTGAAACACACACACGATCACACACGGGCTCACCTAAGTAATTGGAACCGTGCTCACACCAGATCCACCCAGAACCCTCTAGTCCTTCAACACGTGTCACCATCCAATCCATGCACTCCCACATGGTCCAATCCCAGCCGTCCATCTGTTCTCTCTCTGCACAAATTCCAGAACACAAAAGACCAAACTGCCCTTCCTGTTTACTCAATTTTACGGTTATGCCACTACCTTTCTAGACCCATATCTCCCACATCGTAAGTCCGATGAATACGTGCCGCCTGTCATCGAACTCAGGACGTCGAAAGCTACCTAACCATCCTAGGTCAACCTACCAAAACTCGATCATCCAAAAAGTCAATTTTTTTCCCCCTACTTTACCCAAATTACGATTAAGCCCTCAACCTTCCGAACATCACAACTTCCTCCTCGGATGTCGGAATCGGGCGTGCCACCTGCCTATGGATTCGTGACGTCCTAAACTACGTCCTGGTCACTGGTAAATCCCCAATTGACCACCCGAAATAAAAGTCAACATTTCTGCCCGACCCAGGGGCAAAATCGTCATTCTAGGTTCCCGGACCCCTCGGGACCACCTAACCCTTGATTACCTTCACTAATCACACCTTAATCACTCTAGTAACCCCGGCTCTCGGGACGGGTTGTTACAGCCAGCACGGGCACGACATCATGATCCATACCATCCTGACCCACCGCATAACCTAATCATTAAGATCACGATCCTGATCCACCTAGTATCCATACATGTTCTCACTCAGCTAACTACCAGATTTCAGGTCATAGGGTCTTACACCCTCATGGAATCTGCATCCTATCGAATCGTTTCTCAACCATTTTAACATCTAAACCGATCAGTCAACGACGGAACACGTCTAGATTGTGGGTCCTCTCCAATTACCTCGTATCAATCCTTGTCATCCCACCTAGGGAAAATCAAAGATGATCCAAGACGATGACATCAAAATTCATCATACGTGAGTGCAACCACAAACTCACGGCACTCACCACACCATGTAACCCAACATCGTCTGCCACCAAGCAGAAAATGAGAAATCTCATTCACCGAACTTCGAAATACCCAACTCCTCCTAATGACCCAAAACAAATCACGGGTCCACCAACCAATACACAATCACCGTACCGGTGACACCCAACATATTCAATTACAGGGCAGAAAAATGACAAGTTCACCTTCACCAACCAATAATATGTGTTGACAACCTCTCGACATCCATCGCTAATTCAGAATCAAACACCCTTCTCATCGTCTCAATCACAACTTTTCTTGATTCCGAAGTTCCAACCATGTTGGAATTAGATATGCTTCCAACTAGATGTCAAGTCCAACCACTGGACTTCCCAAATCCTTAACTCACTCAGACAACCACGTGTCCGCAACCCATCTATCACCTAGACTGCCTGTTCGTTTATAACCTTTTATGCACATCCAAAAGGATGTGTTTCGTTACTATCTTGTTCTCACATCTCAACCTTTACAGGCTCAACTCTCTGGTTTCCATGTTATTCACAATCACACAATCTCACATCAACACTACCATTGATTCTCTTCGGTTTCTTCCAATTTTAATAAATTCTTAGCACTTCCTCGTGAGATTAGAAACACACAACCACTCAAGTTTCGGAGATGACGACAACTCCCCGAATCCACTAATTTCCATGACGTCCTCTGCGTCATCCAAAACTCCTCGTGTCTCATTTATACCCTTTCCATCCACTCATCACTTAGTCATCTCATACATGTTGGGACTTAACCCAACACATCTCAACCCTTGCTGGATCTCATCCAGTCCATCACTCACCCACTGCCGAATCTTAGATACCGAGCATATGCCCATCACGACAGAGTCACATCCCAACTCGTGGCTCATCGTCATCACAATCACCAGCACACAGTGTGCAAAATCAGACAACCCTGAGTCGTTGCTCATATCGAGCAACAACCTCGTACCTCCACTCAGGTTAAAGGAATTTTGCCTCTCTCGTACCCCACAACTATGGGTACCACCACCCTGACAAACCACAGCAAGATAATGAACGTTCCCTGACCATCCCCCAATTTTTCAACAACCACAACTACATCAATCACTTTCGATAGCCAGCCATTTCCACACGGCTGTCGACCAACAGTCATCGTTATCGAGATCCGCATCCACACATCACACTATTATTCGGTCCAACTCGGGATTCCATATATCATCTCATAATCGTACTCGTGGATCGAATCCCATCATTTCACTTCATGTCGGCCAACCATTCTCCATAGTTCCAACTAGACTCACTAGATTCGTCCACTTGGTCATCCACGACCTCAACCGTTCTCTGCAGCACAAATTCCAATCCATCAGTCACAATCTGGGGTTCGACCTACCTTGACTTCGGAAAGTCGTCCAACCCACAACAACTACGAACTCACATTTTCAATTCATCAATCACAACTAAGGTTTGCCTTTCTAGACCATCCATCATAATTTAGGGCTCCACAATCACACCCAAGGGTTCCTTTGAACCCAACTGCCCCTGTAGTATAATCCATAATCTAACCGACCCTATGGTCCTGACATCGTATGGACGTCAATCCAATCCTACCATCAACTCAACTGGGGTTCCCCGAACCCAATTGCTCCCAGCAGTATAACAATCTAACATCGCACGACTGAACTGTTGGACGGTCATCGAACTGCCAATTTGTCAAAAGTAACCCTACCGGGGTTGAATCACACTGACGCACGGCGTATCGGGCCAATCACACCATATCCACAATTCATTCCCACTAACTATCAAACCAGCATTCTAACTATCAGGTTGATAACGGGCTGACCACGTAGAGACACCACATCCTCGACCTGCGCGTACCACAAGAACCACACGGTTTGCTTGAATAGCGACAAACTCGTTCTGTTACCACTTGACACGACCCATGCTAATCCCCCCAGGATTATCTCGGGATGTGCCATGCTCCCGTCTCACACGAAGTGTCAAACAAGGGATAACTAAAAACTTCAGCCCGACTAGGGCTTCCAGAGCGCGACAAGATTGGTGGAGGAGCGATGTCTCGGTCTCTGCTACAACCTGCATCCGTGATCAACCTGAAAGGCATTAAATGTAATGACCCGTCTCAAATTCCACCCGCGACCTTAATTGCACCAACCCACAACTGAAGTAGCACGACAACCAACTCGGTCTAACCGATAAATATAACCTCGACTGCGAAGTGCAGTCCCAACACAAGCTGATATGACCAGGCCGACTAACGAACCCCAAATCCGAATAGTCATCCAAGTCAAACCACCAGTCAACTCGCCTTCCCGAACCATACCTACCAAGGTAGGGTTCCACAATCACACCTAGAGTTCCTCAGAACCCAACTGCGAAAAGCAGTAACATCAACAACCTGACCGACCCCGCGGTCTTGACATCGTAAAAACGTCAATCCAATCCTACCGACAATCCAACTAGGATTCCCCGAAACCGACAACTAACTGCCGACCGCAGTAAATCCATTTAACCCAACCCAAGTCCGACCATCGAGTGGTCGCAACTCCAAACCAGTCGTCGGAACCGATACTACGACATCGTGAAGACGATCCCAATTAACCGTCTCACGATCCAAAACTCTAACGTAACAGGGTTCCACACTGCCAACCCTGACAGAACCATGGCAACCCCGGCATCGAGTGCCGAACCAAGGCTTGCCAATCCTACTAACTATCGTACCGGCACCCCGACAATCAGGTTGACTACGAACTGTAGCCCAATGAGATATCACATCCTCGACCTGCGTACATCCTCCAAGAGCTACATGGTTTCTCGAATAGAGACAACCCCGCTCTGATACCACGTTGACAGGACCCATCCCAATCCCCCGGGGATTAACGAGGGATGACCCTGCTCCCGTCTGACACGGAGTGTCAGACAAGGGATATTTCCGACCTTTGCCCTCCCGGGCTATCAGAGTACGCCAGGATCCGGAGGAGGCATGTGATATCTCGGTCCCTGCTACAGTCCACATCCGATGTCAACCTGAAGGGCAGTCAAAACATTAAAAACTGTGAGTGGACAAAACAAAGAGTTTATAAAAACATTTAATAAGGAAGACATTTGTACCCTCCACTAAAAAGCATGCATGCATTCGAAAACCATTTATCCAAAACAACCATATGTGGGACTAAGCCCAAAGCAGATATAAACTAAGGTCGAAAGGACCACAATGAAAACGACCATACGGGCCACTGCCCAAATCCTGTGCACACCTGTACACACCACATATCATATATCATATATCATATATCCATCACATACATATATATAAGTCACACAACCAATCCTGTCACGGTATCCAAAGCTACGCGCGCGCTACCCGGGTCTCAATCCGAGTCATCTCAAAGTCAAGATCAATGTCCGCAGACCACTGACCCTACCCGAGGTATGGTAATCATAGCCTTCCTGAGAGTAAGGAACCCAACTGGGGGGTGACTCCACTCAGTCGGTGCTCCGTGACTACTCCGGGGTCCACCCAGGCCAACGACCCTCCCCGGAGGAGATAGTAGAACATGTAAAGGAAGGTAGACGAACATATATATACATAACATAAACATTCATGACCGGTTCCCCTGAACCGTCATGAACCCATAATATCCATAATCAGGTAACATGCCGGTTCCCATAAACCGTCATGTACCGTAATAACATAACCGAGGTAACATGCCGGTTCCCATAAACCGTCATGTACCGTAATAACCAACAAGGGTTCATGCCGGTTCCCATAAACCGTCATGAACCATGATACCAGAACAAGGGTTCATGCCGGTTCCCATAAACCGTCATGAACCTGGGAATCCATTTAAGGTTCCCTGACCTGAAATCAAAACCGTAAAGTGACTGGGTCTCGTACCCGAACATAGGACGCCAACTGGGCACCGTGCCCGGAATCTGAGGTCATATGCCCGAGAAAAAACCAAATGGGTCTCATACCCGAGTTTATCGCTTTGAAATCCAAATTCAGTTCATTTAAATCAATAAAGAAATACAGACCCGTATAAGCACCGTATAAGACCGAAACCTCGAAATACGTGCTTATACGTAACCACATACAAATGCACCCATGGCATCATCAAACAAGTAAATAAACATATAATAAACATTTATGCATGCACCAATTTAGAAAACAAGGTCCACTCACAGACCGTCCGAGCTGCCGCCTCGATTTGCGTGCCATACGGCTCCCCGAGCCGATCACCGTCACCGGGACTCCCAAACCTGTCCAAATCGTAATAAAAGGTTACTAACTACTTAATTAACCTCCTACCAAAGCCCCGTAATTTTCCCGTATTTTTAACTATTTTTAATCCCGAACCTAAACCTTCCGATGCCCCGAAACATATCGAGACGGTGTCCGATCGACACGAAACCAGTCCCAAAATGTTCGTTACATCGAATAGATGATTTCGTATGTTGGAACCATCCCCAAATACCCTAGCACGCGCCCGCACGCGCCGCCTGAAGTGGCTGCGCGTGGGAGCCACGCGCCGCTACAGTGCATCCCCTTCCTTCGATCGAACCGGTCCGAACCGACCGGTCCGTTCCGACCCCTGCAACTGGACCGGCGTAACCGGTCCAGGTCTCCGACGCCCTCATTTCTCATCCGTTTTCCTCCATTTCAATCCCTAAATTCATCTTTTAATCTTTCCTATCATTCCCAATTAACCAAACTAGCTAAAACACCCAAAATCCTAACGGTTCAAAATGGACCTCACGGTCCCTGTTTTTCCGATCATCCCACATGGCTGCTCAGCCCAAACCGCCACCCAAAACCTCTCTAACAACTCCCTAGCAACCTATTTAACTCAAACCAATCATCCAAATCGACCCATAACAACTAGAAATCAAAAGTGGATTAAACGGGCAAAATCGGTTACCTCTCGGGTTTCATGGCCGCCGCCCACGGCGGCGTGGCTTCCAGCCGGCCACCAGCGTCCAGCCTTCATCCTCTCCACCTATGGGCTTCTCGGTTCATGATCGAACAAGGTTGGATGTTTGGATCGCACAGATGAGAGGAATGGGGTCGGGAAAATGGTTGGAGGGAAATGGAAAAATGGATGCACGGTTGAGTGTTTTGGTGCATGAGTGGGTGAGGTTGGCCAGTGGATGGGTGACAAGTGTCACTCATCCATTGGGCCTCCATTAAATATCTGGGCCCACTAGAGACAAAACTGCACTTTTTGTCTCGTAAAACGTGTCGTCGTGAATAGTAACCGGGAACTTCCGTGAACCGTAACTTCGTCGTCGAACGTCCGAATTCGACGTGCCGCCTGTCTACGGATTCGTATCGTCCTTATCTACATAACGGTCTTCGGCCCTCGGCCATCGGACCTCCCGGTCAAAAAGTCAACTTTTGACCTCCTATTCACCCAAATTACCAAAATGCCCTTGGGCTTCCGAACGTCATAACTTCTTCTACGGACGTCAGAATTGAACGCGCCACCTGTCTATGAACTCGTGACGTCACGAACTACGTCACGGTCATCGATCAAAGTCCATTTGACCGCCCGATTAAAAAGTCAACGTTTTGCCACCATCAGGGGCAAAACGGTCATTTCGCACCGTTCGTCCGATTTCGCTCTACTAATCACGGATTAGCCTCACTAATCGTGATTAGTCACTAATCCAAGCTAGGAATTTGGGACGGGTCGTTACATGCATGCTTTTTAGTGAAGGGTACAAATGTCTTCGTTAAAATGTTTTTATAAACTATTGTTTTGTCCACTCACAGTTTTCAATGTTTTGACTTCCGAGTCTTTAAACTCAATCCGGGTCTTT